>VXBT01009028.1:645284-656152 GCA_013400235.1 Oriolus oriolus
GCGGGCCCGGGGAGCCGGGGGCGGCCCGGGCATGGTCGGGGTGTGCCGAGCGGGCCGGGCGTTGCGGGCGGTGGTGCAGGGTGTGCGAGACGTCACAGGGGTGTGCGGGGACACTACGGGGGTGGTACGTGGTGTGCGGAGCAGGTCAGGGTGTGCGGGGGTGGCACAGGGAGTGCGGAGCGGGGACGGGGGACCCCCATGGGTGGCGGAAGGTTCGTGCCGGTGCGGGGAAACGGGACACGCCGCAATGTGAGGGGCCAGGGCACCGCGCTCCCGGTGCTGCCGGCGCTGCCGAGCCCCGCGTTAGCGCCTGCTCTGTGCCGAGGCAGCACTGATACCCCGCGTACCGGGCTGTAATGCCCTTTACGGCATGGACCATCCTGCCCCTCTCCTTTATGAAACGGGAGGTCTGGACTTGGGAGGAGTGACACCGGACATCACCCTCCTGTCACAGCTTCCATCATCGCCCGTGCGTGTGACAGCACCGGCCTCTCCGTGACTGCCGCCCATGAGTCCGTGGGCCGGAGAATGCCTGAAGCTTGACCATCCTGCATGTTCTTCAAAGTACAAACATACCCAGTCCAAACTCGGGATGTGCTGCAGGAACTCTCCGGGTCTGACTGCTAGAGATAAAGCAACTGGATAAACCTACTGGGATGATAAAGTATTCAAGTGGTTAATTTGGGTTAAAAGGTCAGTGACCATTGAGATCAACTCCCTTTATAGTTGTGCAGGGAGCAATTCTGCAACCATAAAACCCATTCGGCAGCAAAATAAAGTGAATGTAAAATTTAAATCAGAGGTAAGAGTGGATAGAGCTTTAGAAGTGGTAGTCCAATGCACCATTTTATTGATAATGAGATACTTTATTAGGTTAACTTTATTTCAGTTCCAAAATAGTACTTCACAGAGAGACTCATAATTAGTTCTGACAGCAATTTAAAAAAAAGTCACGAACTTTAAAATAATGCTGGTACATCTAGTGCATATATTAATGACTTATGATTAAGTGTAAGTTTTAAGCTTTGTAATTAAAGATAATTGCTTTAATGAGATTTTCTCTAATTGTAGCATTATATCTAATACCAATTGTTGCACGTTTTAAAAACCCTCTGGAGAAAATCTTAGAGATCCTAGTAAGTGCTGCACATCTCATTTTCCATACACTGGGTTTAAATTTGTACCCTCTGAGCCTAATTTGTTGTTTTCCTTAATTAATGTTGTTGCATGAAATTTTTCCCTTTTGGTCATTTGATACCATGATAGAGATTGGTTGTGTAGTTGTCAACTCTCTGCAGGATGTTGTTAGCAAAAATCTTGTCAGGTTGAAGAGTGGGTAAGTACATCCTAGACTGGCATGCTGACTGAGTCACATCTTCAGAGCTTTCAGGCAGGCAGCTGTATTGGGGTGTGGTGGAAAGTTGATTTCATGAGCTATGTAACAGGCTATATTGCCACTTTCTGTGGTTCTCTTTGTCGTTTCAGTATTTTCTTTACTGAAATTGCAGTTTTTAAAAGTCCCTCTGCAGGTGGAATGCCTCCTGTCCCTGAAGTGGCTCAGCAGATTAGCCAGGAGGAAAACCAACAGCAAAATGGACCAAATTTGTCAAGTTTGCTTAATTCCTTACCCACTCCACAAGGCAGGAACCCAGCTCTGCCCCAGCAGGTACAACCAGCAGGCTGGGATAAGAACCATGGGCTTGTGGTCCCAGCTCCAGTTCCCTCACAACAACAGGTATCACATTTGCATATTATCTTGCATGGGGAGTGTTGACCTTTGTGTTTTGTGTGGAGACTTTGTGGATGGCAGAAATTATTATTCCAGCCTGGGGAGGAAGGGGCAAATAATTCCAGTAGTGTTTGCAGATGACTTTGCCAAGCCTGATAATTTGTTTCAGAGAGCTCCACTGGGTATGAATCTTTCTTTACAATAAAATGTGTTCATTTAAATTTAGAATGCTCTGTGGATACCTGTGTCTCTCATTTGGTTTTAATCAGTGCAGATATATATCATGTAGATATACATGATTTGTGGTTTTGAAAGGAAAGGGGTGAGAAGGAATCAGATACGTTCTCAAGGGAAGTAGCATTTGTTCTTGTAATGAAATCCTAGAAGGAGATTTAATTAAACAGAATCCATTATTTTAAATTTTTATGCACCATTTTAGAATAAGGAGGGGAGGGGGAATGACAATGAAAATTTGTGCTGACTTGCCAGCAGTTGCTGGATGCTTACATGTGTTAATAAAAATGCCAGAAACGAAATGTATTTTTATATGAACTTTTTAGAGAATTTTGTCCATCTGGCAGAGTATTTAAATTCTGTGAAATTTCTCACTGAATCAGTCCTGGACTTCTGATGAGATCTAGGGGTACTTTATTTTAGGAGGAAAAACAAAAGTTCTCAGGATTGAGTACCACGGCATCCCAAGCTTCTCTACTGATTTCTCATATTACTGCTGCCTCACAAAGTCCTTCAGAGACTTCACATAAAGCTGCACAAAATGCATTATTCATGATCTTTTCATAAAGTGCAACTTCAAACACCATGGAATATTTCCAAGGACTGAATAATCATTTCTATTGATTATCCATGTAACATTTTAACATTTTTCACAGTGTCTGTCTTGGTTTTGTCTTGTGCAGTAGGAAACATAAGTATAATTATGTTTATTAGAAGGAAAATTAAATTCTTCAGTGAATAACCGCACTGAGGAAAGAAGGTTTATGGTCTCTGAAACATCTGCCCAAACTCCATGAAGTCCCACAGCACAAATCACACCATGATTATCTTTTGGAAGAAACGCAGTGGATGGCAACTGATTTTTTTCAAGAAAGAAGATGAAAGATGATAACTGCCGAGAGAGTAATGTGAATTTGATATTTTCAACCAGAAAAGAATAAGCAGCATTTTCATGGTTAGGATGTGATCACAGAATCTGTGAGTTTGGGGTTGCCTCTCCACTGTTTGTAAACTTTAAACAGTACTCCTATAGGGATTGCACTTTTCTTCTTTAGAAATATGCTTTTTAGATAGAACTGAGTAAAAACTTAAAATAATTTTATGGTTTTATTTTAGGGTTAATGTGTCGAGGTGGGAATAGATGAGTGCCAGTCCTACAAAGTCAAACGTTTTAATTACAAGCATTGAATTAACTGCAGAGCTTGTCATTTGAGGGTGCTGCCCTGTTTGTGACTCCTGGTAACATGAGCATAATGCTCTATTTCCATGGTGTGGGTTGTTGGAACCTTTTAAAGTAACGGCAGCTGCTCTCTGCAAAGTCACATGACACGTGGCTCTTCCAAGTTCCACTTTAATTCTGCCATCAGCTGTGAGGTTTTTTAACATTCTCAGATACTGTGGTATTATTACTACTATTTTTTTTTAACTGCAGCTGAATAGTAGTAAAATATTTCTTTACTTTGTGGTTTTTTTTTTCTTTTACTATAACTTAAGCACACAGACTGGTCTCTCTTCGATGTGATTGTGGTGGAAAACCAAATTACTTGCTACAAAGTACAAATGATGCCAAAATTGAAGGTAACTGGAAAACTTATTGAAGAGATCTGCTGCTCCCCTTGATCATCCAGACTTAAGCCAGGGAAGCTCAAACCAAATAGGTATGTAGTGTTCAGATGATTGATTTATTTTTTATTAATTTTTATTTTAAGTAACAGGTGAAATTAATCATATTTGTGAGGACTATGAGGGTTAATTCAGAGTTATTTGTTTCTCTTGTTATCCTTTTTTTCCAAACTGATCACTGCCAAAGACTGTGTGCCAGTCTTCTGAGGGAAAGAGGAGGGCTTCTTATTCCTTAATAGTTATTTTCATTTATGAAGGCTCAGTTTTGATCTTTCCTGCCATATTGAAGAGTTGAAGTCACTTGTGGTTTTGATCAAACACTGAAAATTACTTCTGGAGTAGAGTTTCCTAAGCAGAATAATTAAATCTTCTCCTTCTAGTTAATTTTAAGTTTAATATGTACTTGCAAAACACTTAAAGAAGTTTTTTGGGGGGGAAGAGGGGAGGGCAGGGGGAGGAAAAGATGTTAAATTTTGAGCATATTTGTTTTTTGCTCTTGAGTCTTCCCTCAGAAGAGAAGCTGGGAGGGTCCAGTTTTGAGTCTTGGAGCAAATGTAATTCTGCTGTAGAGCAATGTAGAGTTCAATTTTACAATAAATAAGCCCGGTATAGGCAGAGTATGATTAGTGAAGCCCAAGACAACTTGTGTGACACGTGGCTGTGACAGGTGACAAGGAGGATGTCCTGCACTAGTGTTATTAGGCCCTTCTGCCAGAAGGGAGCATTGGCAGTTAATGTAATTAAGGAATTTAAAGTGATAGCTGAAGTATATGTGTAAAACAGAAAAAGAACTCATCCTTTTGCTGCTTAGACATCTTTGAGTTCCTGGAAATAATGTGCACAAAATAGTTATTGTGAAGTCAGCTCTTAAAACTGCAGTGTTTTTGAAACCATACCCATAATTAAGGCTTTGCTCCATTAAGAAGTTTTACCCTTATTAGCATTTTTTGGGGAGTTCTCTTGCAGCCTCCAGACTCCAAAGATGATTGAAGGATATGGAAGTTCTGTTATGCCCCTTCCATGTAATCCTTCAGAGATGACTGGAGCATCAGAGCATTTGGTGTACTTGAATTTTACAGTATAGTGTGTTTCTTCTGCATGTTGAGAGAAGCAGAATCCCTGCTGCCATATGCTCTTCAGCTGGGTACCTCTTTCAGCTCAGATTACTGACTAAAAATAATATTTTTGCCAGTAGGCTTAGAGTAGGAAAGCAGATTTGTTTTTCATTACAATACCAAAGCTAACATTTGTCCTTGTATCACAAGTGTCAGCTTTTCTCCTGCTCTCTTCTTTTTTCATAGTCATTCATAGAATTCTTGCATAAACTAAATTATCCTAATTTTCAACTTTGGTTTTTTGCATAAGCTTTATCTGGTCACTCTAGATTTAGAAAAGAATTTTGAATTTAAAAGATATCCCAGAAGAAAAAAGACAACTAAAGGAACACCTGGACAAACTATATTTCCGGAATGAGCGTCGTCGTTCCAGAACCCCCCTGTGTGGCAGAGACCTGTTGGAAACTTGCTCTTGGATCAGTGAAAGAAAAATCTCTCAGCATTGTTCTGCCAGGATTAACAAGTGGTGCTGGACTGGCTTTGCAAATTGCCTTCCATATTCCAGCACTTCAGAGGTTTTAAGGATCCATTGCAGGAACTCATTTTGACACTGAAGCAGCAACAGATTGCCTTGAAGGATGTTTTTACCAGGTAATTGAGACAAATCCATGTGCAGTCTTTGCACGGATTTGATGGGTGTGTGCTACCCTCCAAACAGGGTATTTAAGGGAACAACTGTAAAATGGTAAATGCTAAACAAGCTGCCTTGTTTTATCCTTTTTGCAGGCTACATTCCTCTATGCCGAACCTATTTGCATCTCACATGTATAATTTTGGATCATTCTAGGATCTGTAACTCTCAGTAGTTCCATGGCAACTGCCATTAGTTATATAACAA
Organism: Oriolus oriolus; assembly: GCA_013400235.1. Lineage (NCBI taxonomy): Eukaryota > Metazoa > Chordata > Aves > Passeriformes > Corvidae > Oriolus > Oriolus oriolus. Next base: position 650,824 of record VXBT01009028.1, read on the forward strand.
TTCTACTTTATTTTTATTTTGTATCTTGTATTTGTTGTGTTAATACTGACCAAAGAAAAGTAGGAGGTATAGTAAGCTTATCTTGGTAACTTCAGGGATAGTGGCAATTTCCTATTCAGTGTTTTTGCATTTACTTGATGTCAACATAAAACTTCATGTCCTGATTTACTTTCTATTACCTTTTAGCCAGGTGCTTTGTGCTTCTTTGCAAATATTACTGGTTTTGAATAGTTAATAGCCCAAGCAGTTAAAAATTAGTGTAATAAAGTTTTGATTTGTTTTATAGAGATCTGTGTGTGTTGCCAGCTGTAGCTGTTGCTCCTCCATGCTTGTATGGAGCAAATCCTCCTTACACATGTACCCGTGGAATGAAACTCTTGCAGTTCAGTCTCAAGGAACAGAGATGGTGCAGCATGATTCAGATATTAAACACCCCCACTGGCTACACCTCTGTGCAGGGGCTTTCTCTAATTGTGAGGGTGACCTGCAGAGCCTTCAGGTTCTCATTTCATAACCAGGCAAGCTGGAAGCTCTGGCTGTCCTGCTTTGGAAGCTGAAAGCAGAGGGAGAGCAGGTACTGATTTTGACACAGATGATTGCAGTGCTCAACATCCTGGAGCTTTTCCTGAACTTCCATTTCCTCACATGAGTGAGAGTGAGTGGTACTCACAGGATCTCTTACTCAAGCTAGGAGTAAAGAGACACTCATAGTAGGAGGGAGAATGCTAAAGGGAAGTCTAATACATTTGCAAGATTCATTTGCATAATTTCCTTACTTATCAAAGTAAATTATGTATGTAGCTGTGGCACAAATATGTAATTATATATGAAATATGTCAGTCATATTACTATTTGATGAGGCATCTAGGGTGTTTCCAAGGAGTATGCCACTAGTTATCCTACATTTATGAGCAATTTGTGCTTCAAATGCAGATGTTTTATTTCACAATAGCCATTTGATTAATTGTTTTTGCTTTCATTATCTGTGGCTATTTACATTGTTAGTACTTAAAGTGTAGTTGTTACATAAGATACTTTAGGTGTTTTTATGTTGGCAGTTCCTCAGCCTTACTCCAGGGGCTTTTATTTTTCGTAGAGTGCCCTGGCATTGCCTGAGGATAAATTGAAAGTATGCTCCTTTCCCTCCCCAGTGAGATTCTCTGTACCCTCTGGGGCCTACAATTTGAGCAAACATTAACAATATATTTAAGTTTTTCTTATTTTTTATTCCAAATTGCATTGTTATGCTTTCTGTCAGATGCAGTATAAAACATAAAAGAATACTTTGCCTTAAAGCAACACAAGGCAGCACAACAGAAGGGATTTCGTGAGTAGACAAGAAAAATAATGGAGCACATACAGGAATAACAACTCAGGTGTGCTTAGTCATAGAACATGATGTGATTACTGTAATAGATCTTTAGATTTTTATCTGGCTGACTGCACCATAAATTAATAGCTTTAATGGTAGTCAGATTAATTATGAATTGTGTAGATCTGTAATGTGGGCAGTCAGATAACTTAAAATGTTTGCATGCCTAATGTAGGTTGGGGAACTAATAAGAAAGCAGTTTTTCCAATCTTCTCATTCTGTTAAAAAAGTTTGTTTAGAGATTTATCCTTTCTTAATGTGAATTTGTACCTAAGTTGCTTGTTTCCCCATTTTAGGAATTCATAAAAAACTTCAACCAAGACAAGTGATTCTTCTGTGCTATCCTTTCTTCCCACACTCCTTCCACGGGTGTCAGTCACACAGATGTGATTATTGTTGTCTTCTGTGACATTGATTTAGATCTGCTGATGGACACAAAGACTAAGGGATGGTGTGACAAAATTGCAGCAGGCAGAGATACCCACATATAAGGTGACTTTCATGCTAAGAAATAGTTACAGGTGTTTTAAAATCAAAAATAGAGAGAAGATGGTTTGGGGTGAAACTAGGATTTTGGGTTGAGGTCATCCTTCTAGTTTAAGTAACTTGGTCTTTTAAGATCCCTTCAAAGATTATATGGTACTTCTTCCTTTCAGACTAGAGGGAAAAGGAAAATCATGTCCTTTCCACACTGCCTGTTCTGTTCCTTTCCCTCCCACTTCCATCTAACAAACCATCTGGACTTCTGTGTTGGGACAGCCAAAATATATGTGGGTGTTTTCAGCTCTTCATAAACAAGAAATGCCATTCTTGATTATCGCTGGATTTCAGATCCACCAGTGCTGAGATGCTGTTTGTGTAGTTCTAAGATGCATTTGAAAGCTTCTCTCGAGTGACTGTTTCTTTTCTTGGAAGGATGTGCTGAGAACACGAGTGTAATGGGTTTCTTTGTCTTACAGGCTTGTAAGTGGTGATTCTATTGAAGAGAGGCTGTTGAAAAAGAGTATTAAACATCTGATTCAAGAACTGGCTGCTCAGGGAGGCGATTGTTCCACAGGCTTTTTATCTCAGGTACTGTAACATTAAGAATGTGAGCAGTTGTTATTTAATGATACATACAAAATAAATGTTTTATCAGATCTGAGTCAGAATTTTGAACAGGTAGTGGTGTATTTATTTCTAGGCTTGTTTGGGAACCAGTGATATATGTTCACAGTTAAATACAGTAGAAATCCTGAACTGTCAGCTCACGTAGAAAATCAGAAGGTAACAACATCTAGTAATAAAACTTTACTTGTTCCAATGATAATGTTACCCTTTTATTTGCATTGTTTTAATCAATCAAAAGCAACATCTCCTGCAGCAAAAAGTGTCAAATACATCTGTAATCTTGTGGATACTGAAAAGCTGCTAAGCAGAGAGATGTTCCATTTCCTTGCACTAATTCTGTGAGAGTTCTCCTTTGCTATGCAAGCTATGTAAACAGTAAGATAAGTTTTTGTAAATAACCCTTACACCTGCTGTTTTTCACTTATGTTTTGGGTACAGTAACGTAATGTTTTTAAATGGGTATCTAAGACCTTAGACCAATCACCGTGGAAGGAGTGTGAACACTGTCCAATCGCTTTATGGAACTAGGATATATAAATTATATTGTAAAATTAATAAATAATTCATTCTCTCGCTGGATTGCTGTACTGCCACATCTTTGGTCCCTGCTAACCCTACCAACATAATCCGACTTTTCTAAACTTGATTTTAGGATGACTAAAAAATTTCTGACATCATGTCTTATCTTATTGAATACTTCAAAACATGTTTCCATAAGGTTCTTTGCTCTGAATATGGAAAAGAATATTCTGTAACATTTACAGAAGAGAGACTGACTGAGCTAAGAAATGATGTAGATTGAGAGTTGTGTGACTCAGGAAACACCATGGTTCCTACTCACTTAGAACAACTGACCCGCTGGTGGACCAGGTATGGGGATTTCTCTTGTTTTATGTAAACCTTTAGAAAAATTTGGTATTTACTTTCCTGTACAACAATCAAGTGGCTTCCGTAAAGTACCTTGTTTTCGATCCATTTACATCAAACAGTTGTGCGCAGATTTAAATACTGAAACACTCATGGCAGGTAATTTGAGCTTGTTGATAGATCTCTTCTTGTTCTGGAACATTTAACTTACCAAATGTTCTCTTGAGGGTTGTGAAGTGCATTGAACTAAATTGTATCTCGTGTTGTAAAACTGTTTTACAGTCCTGTGCTTTGCCAGGTACTTGCATTTTTCTCTTAAAGGTCTTGGATCATGTCAGTGAGATGTTAACTCTTGTAACTATGTTTATCACTCTCTAAAGCAAAATCTTTACATAAAAACCATTGCAGGTCCAGAGGGAAAGGTGAGTTTAAGTTGAAACATGGTTTGCATTGTGAGGAGTTAGGGGCTTCTGGGGTCTTGTTTGTTTGTTTGTTTGTGGTTTTTTTGTTAATTCCTCATTGCTGTGACAGTACTACACGAGTGTTTATAAGCAGAAACATAACTATATTTTAGAATTTTGAATAGCTTGGTATGCGAGCAAATGTTAATAAATACCTTTTCCTGACAGTATGGCTAATGTAGGTTATTTTTATTATATTTCCATACACTTAGGAATATAAATTTCCCCACTGTTATGACAATATTACCTTGGATGTATCATTTTGTGTTATGTTAAAAATAAGGGAGTGGAGCTGTTTATTTTAAGTGGCAGGATATGAATTGTCTTCAGTCAAGACTATTGATAACTATGAATTTTGAGACAGGGCCCTTTTGGTTCTGTATTTTTGGTACCTAAGCCTTCACTTTGTATTTATCCCAGAACATAGGTGGTCATCCTCTTCGTATTAGACAAGCTTATGCTAAAGACCAGAATTCTGAGCATACTCAAATCTATATGAATCACTTTGAGTTGATGACAGTGACTACTAGAAAAAGAAGTTCCTCAAATAGGTTTCTGTAGGTTTAATTATACTGTCAATAATTTTTCCCAGAATTAACAGGAAATCACTTTGGTGGCCTGATTGGTGATTTTTTTTTTCCCTCTTAAGCATGAATGTATTTCACGGGGGTCTTTCTCTTGTCAAAGGCTCTGTGATGACCTTTAGCCTTTAGGTAGTGTGTTTACTGTCCAAGAATCAAATCTGTGCTCGTGCTGATGTAAAGAAAAGCTTGAAGTGCTTCACTATTGCTCCATCTGATGTACCAGAAGTTCTTCCTCATGTCCGGGTGGACCCTCCTGAGCATCACTGTGTGCCCGTTGTCTCTTGTCCTGTTACCCGGCACCACCGAGCAGAGCCCGGTCCGTGCTCCGAGCCTCCCTGCAGGCACTGACAGACAGGGATGGGGTCCCCTCTCAGCCTCTTCTCGAGGCAGAACAGCCCCAGCTGCCTCAGCCTTTCCTCGTAAGCGAGATGCTCCAGCCCCTTCATCACCTTTGTTTCCCTCGGCTGGCCCCGCTCCAGGTGCTCCCAGTCCCTCCTGTCCTGAGGAGTACCAGCCCCGCGAGCCGCAAGTGGGGATTTTTACACCGCGTCTTGAAGCGAAGAGTCAGCCCTGCTCCCTGCGCGGACAGAAACAACCCTTCGGTTGAGAGGCTCGGTCTTTACCCTCCCCCGCCTCACTACAATAAATATAATTTCTCTGCCCTGTCGCCGAGCCCGTTCCTATCGCGACAGGACCCGCTGGCAGCCTCTCCCCTGCGCGCAGGCGCGGCGCAGGCGCAGCGCGGCCCGTGGGTGTTGGCGCAGGCGCGGCGGGACGCGGTTTGTCTCCTGCCGGCGCTGGTAGCGGCGCCCCCGCCCGCGCTTCCTGCCCGCAGCGAATGGAACCCGCGGCGCCCGCGGTAAGTGCGGCCCGCGGGGCTCACCCGGGCCCGGCCGCGCGCTCCGCTCCGCCCCGCGCGGCCCCCGGCAGCCCCG
>VXBT01009028.1:656230-948156 GCA_013400235.1 Oriolus oriolus
GGAGTCACCGCGGAGCGGCGGCGGCGGGGTCGGGGTTCGCCCCCGGCCCGGGCGGGCCCACCGCGCTGCTCGCACACAAAAAGCGATCACTGCTTCGGGACCTCCCTTATCGGCCTGTAATTAATTAAGTGTTTTCACTGGGGCCGTAAGTGTTAGTGAGGTGCGAGTAATTAAAATAATAAGACCTTGTTGCTGGTGGTATCGTTTGAATCTTAATTATTTGGTATCGGCGCTGTGAAATAACCACAATACCTCGCAGAACTGCAGCATTGTTAAATCTTTTGGAAAAGGGGCCTGTAAGGAGTGCAGTTTTTTCTCCTTCCCGCTCTGCTCAGGGAGCTCGCTTAGGTTTGAGCTCCGGGGAGTGGGAGAGGGTGACCCGCCAGGATGAGCCGTGGTGCGGGAGAGGGAGACCCGCCGGGACGAGCCCCAGAGCAGGAGAGGCGGAACCCGCCCGGAGGAGCCGCTGTGCCGGCTGCGCTCCCCGGTACCCCCGGCACGGGAGGTCCCGGGCTTTCGGCCCTCTGTCGCTGCTGGCACGTGTGTGACAGCGTTGCTTTGCTCCACCTTCCCGGACAGCCGCCTCTTTCCCGGGGCAAGGAAGGGAAAATCTCCATCCCCAGGGCTCGGGCAGATTGCTGCAGATAGCGCAGGACAGGGGAGCGGAGGGTTGTGATGTGTTCCCTGCCTGGGCAGCGGAGGAACGGGAGAGCCGGCAGCATCCGCTGCATCCCGCTGCATCCCGAGCTTCCCAGTAGTGCTGCCGTGCCGGTGTGCTGCTGCCTGTTGCCACTTGCGACTAACTTGGAGTTAGGAACACAAAGGAGTGGCAGCGTGTTTGTGTATGTTTGGCCTTAAATGCTAAAAATGAAAGTGTTGCTTTCAAAATAGGAGAGAGATTTGGAAAGGAAGAAAAACCCATCAGGTTTCATTTTCTCTTGCTGCTATTTCTGTGAACCCCAGCCCTGAATCTACCTACCAGTGCATGTCATTGGAATTTTTGGTTGTCTGTGATTGAAATACAGAACCAGAACGTTTTTGGATTTCTGGGTAGCTTAACTCAGTAAACAGCATTTTAAATCAAATGCAGATTTAGTTAATTTTCATCTCTTTATGTGTTTTGAAGGAAAGAGAAGGCAAAGTTAAGCATCAAGTACAGTAGTTTTACATACATTTAGATGATTTGGCCTTCAGTAGCTAGAACAATAAAGTTGAATAGTCTGTCCATTTTCATATTTTTAGTTACTGTTGAAGCAATGGGCTATGTTTTAAGCAATTATGTTTACGAGAACTTTGTATTAAGCGTTAAAAGCACCAAAACGTTGGGAATAATGAACACAAAAAAAGGAGTAGATGTCTGATACTGGAGACTGTAATTTCCTGAAGTTCCACAGCAAGGGAAAAAGTCCTGTTTGGATTTTTTTATTATTTGAAGTCATTCTACCTAGCTAAGGGGAACATAGCGTTTATAAAACTATTCAATAGCATTATTAGCTAGAGAAATTTATGAGGGATTTAAGTGAGCTTTTGTTGTGCTGAGGGTTTTGGATCATTTGAAACATTTTAAGTAGCTGCAGCACCAGGATAAGAGAGTTCTTACAATACGGTAATCTTTCTAGTTGTAACTAAATAGTTTCAGTTGCAGAATACTTTTTACCTTCCCTGAATTTGTTTTTGTGTATTTCTTTAGAGCATACTGTAAAACCTTAGATCAGTGAGAATGCACCATGGCAATGGTCCCCAGAATGCCCAGCGCCAGCTCCAGAGATCCAGGTCCTTCACAGGCAGCGAGGGAGAAGAACAACAGGCAAATTTACCCCAGTCCCCCGCAGCCTCTTTTGCTCCTTCTGCGAGTCCCTCTGCGCCGCAGTCCCCCAGTTACCAAATCCAGCAGTTTATCATGAGCCGGAGCCCGGTGGCCGGGCAGAATGTGAACATCACCCTGCAGAACGTGGGCCCGGTGGCCTCGGGCAACCAGCAGATAACGCTCACCCCGCTGCCGCTTCCAAACCCGACGTCTCCGAGCTTTCAGTTCAGCCCCCAGCAGAGGCGCTTTGAGCATGGATCCCCCTCGTACATCCAAGTCACCTCTCCGCTGCCTCAACAAGTGCAGTCCCAGAGCCCCACCCAGCCTAACCCGGTGCCGGTGCAGACGCTGCCCAGCGTCCGGGCAGGCACTCCCGGCCCTGGCCTGGGGATGTGCAGCCAGAGCCCGACCCGAGGATTTGTGGATGCGAGCGTGCTCGTGAGACAGATCAGCCTGAGTCCTTCCAACGGCGGGCACTTTGTGTACCAAGAAGGACCGGGAATTGCACAAATTGCTCAAGGAGCTGCTGCACAAGTGCAGCTTCCATCGTCCGGGACGCCTGCCACGGTGCGGGAGCGCAGGCTTTCGCAGCCTCACTCGCAGTCTGGGGGCACCATCCACCACCTCGGGCCTCAGAGCCCCGTGGCCAGCGGGGCAAATATGCAATCTTTGACTAGCCCGGGCCACATCACAACAACCAGCTTGCCACCCCAAATCAGCAATATTATCCAGGGGCAGCTTATGCAACAGCAGCAGCAAGTGCTTCAAGGGCAGCAGCTGAGCAGACCCATTGGATTTGACAGGACTTCTGGTGGACTGATAGCAGGAGTTGGAGGACCGAGTGCGTTTGGAATGACATCACCTCCTCCTCCCACAAGTCCTTCGAGGGCCACTGTGCCACAGGGGCTGTCGAGTCTTCCTCTCACTCCTACAGCTAACACAGCAGTGAAAAAACAACCCAAAAAGTTGGAGGAGATTCCTCCTGCCAACCAAGAAACTGCTCAAATGAGAAAACTATGTTTGGATCATCACCACAAGCAGATGGAAATTCTTAAGGAAACTTTTAAGGAATGTTTGATTGAACTGTTTTTCCTGCAACATCTTCAAGGGAATATGATGGACTTTTTAGCTTTTAAGAAGAAACATTGTGTTCCTCTGCAAGCATACCTGAGGCAAAATGACTTGGATCTGGAGGAGGAAGAAGAGGAAGAACAATCTGAGGTCATCAATGATGAGGTAAGAGACTTTTTTGGAATAAAATCATAGATGAAGTTGTAGCACTGGGATTGTGGAGTATTAAAAAATGTGAAAGTATGTGAAAAATCATTTTTGCTTGATGAAATATGGCAGTTTTTCATAAAATAGTTGGCCTGAGAGAATGAAGTTCTGCTGGGTAGTGTGATTTGATGGGTTGGTTTGAGTGTGCTGTTAGACTTATGGATTTAAAATAAAAGAATAGAGAGGTGAAAGGAGCTTTCACTGTCCTAGTTAGTTGCACACAAATAAAGATGGTATTACTGTGGAAATTGTTTTAAGCTCTCAGAATAGTTATGGCTAGGAATCATAATTTGAATTTCACTTGACTAGACTTGGACAAACCAAAAAAGAATGAGCAAAAGCATTACAAGAGGTTAGCCTGACTCATTTGACTTCTAACCATGGATGTTACTGAAGTTCAGTGTTGCTGCAGCCAACAAAAAATGTGAATTAATCTAATTAGTGAGAGAGAACATGTGCAAGGGTCCACAGTCATGCTTTAGGTTATTTAGGCTGCCCTGGAGCTCTGTGTATGAGTTGCTAAGGGATTAACAACCAGCACTTACAGGCTGGACATTGACAAGTTCACTTTGTTAGCTTATGCAAAGGTTTAAATTGCTAACTAGCTTGAATTCACTGTTTATTAATGGCAAAGAACTTGAAAGAAGCTTGCCACAAACAGGTGCTGTGCAGCTTTTCCTGTGCGTTTGTACCCCATCCGTGGGTGCTGGAGCACTGGTCTGGTGCAGAGCCTGCCCATAAGCCAACATGGCAATGGGTTGCAGCAGGGTAGATTGAACTTAAGCCCCTGCACCGCTTGGCACTCATAAATATCTTCTAAAATTTGTGAAAATATCTATGGGTATGTAGTTGCCCATTTGTAGAAGAACCAGTATTATGTAAAGAACCTTGTGTTGCTTTGAGTACCTTTTGGAAATTAGTGCCTTCAGTGAAATTTGATGACTCTTAGGTATGAATCATTAGCAATCATACCCTCAGTTGGAATTTGTGGGAAATTTTAACGGAGTAATGGCTGAAGTGTAATTTATTCATTGCTTTGTGGTCTAAACTTCTTAATTAGGAAAAACATATTTCTGCTTGTGACAGTTATTGACAATTTTGAAGGAATAATTTCTTTATATAAAAGCTAGCCTGTTACTGTAATTTATTGACAATGGATATTCAGTATTTTTGTTTCACCTGGTCTGTGTTTTGTCAAATTGTTTAGGTGTTCTTGTTGGGTTGCGTGTTTGTCAGCTGAAATAACCAGGTATTTTTAACTACCCTCTGCACACTTTGAGGGATCTTTAGTGGGTGTAAATCGTACAGGTTCATTGAAGTCAGTGGCGCTGCTACACTTTAAATGAGTTGAGGCTCTACCCCTCGGTGTTTCGGGTTGAGAATTTGCTGCACTTCGCTGCCTTCTCGTGGTGGATCCTCTTTTGTTTGTGGAAGCTGCTTGTCCCTGTAACTGCTGGAGAATTTTGCAAAGTGCAACAGCAAAAGTCTTAATGTGTTTTCAAGTGATGAATCCTTCTGAAAGATTAAGACATCTTTAGAGTATGTTCTTTCTTTGTATTTTTTTGTTGTCTTCTGTTTTATTTCCCCCTCCCCCTCTTTATCACTTTCTGCTAAAGCAACACGCTTCATCTCTTGCCTGGAAGGTTGATCTCTTTGGGAATTTGAGGGGAGAGTGAGTGGTGGCTGTGCTCATTGCTTAAATAAATGTTGAAGCTCTCTTACGTTCAAACTGTCTGTCATGCTAATTTGTTGTCTGTTAGCAGCAGCAATCATTAAATTTAAAACACACTTTTATGTTAACTGGATTTAAGAAAGCATTTCCAGTGACAAGAAGTCACAATAAACAGTCAAGGCTGTGCTCTGTTCTGTTATAAAAAGTAAGACAGAACTCTAAAAATGGGCTGTGCTCGAAACAAGCTGCACTGATGGTGGTTTAGTTATTATCCCCTCTTCAGTGAGGTGCCATCAGTACCAAAGGAGTGTGTTGAACAGTTAAAAAAAAGAAAAACTTTTAAAAAGAAAATGATTCTCCCTTCTTTTTTTTTTCCCAAAATATTTCTCTCAGGTAAAGGTTGTGACAGGAAAGGATGGGCAGACTGGTACTCCTGTCGCTATAGCAACCCAGCTTCCTCCAAATGTTTCTGCTGCTTTTTCATCCCAGCAGCAACCATTTCAGGTACTTTTCAATGGTTCTAAAATGTAGTTTCATCCCAGATTTTTTTTCTTCATTCAGATTTGATATTTCTTAGATGAATTAGAATTTTCCCAAGAGCCCATCCCTTATCATCTAAACAAAACCAAAAAACTTTTGCAGTCTTCAAATGCATCAGTATAACTGAAGCCTTGAAGAAGTTAAAGCTTTGTCTCCAGGTTGCTGGCTTATTGCATTAACTTTCAGCTTGAATGTTTTCACTTTGGTTTGTTTGTCTTTTGTATCCCTAATGCATTTGGTTCATTTGTGCATTCTGCGTAGTGATAATATGGATTCTTTGTCTGTGGCATTGTAATTGTGGATTTCTTCTAAAATTCTTTTCTTTTTTTTCCCCCTTATGTATTAAAGGTTTTGAGTGTGGCTACAGAAGGTTTTGGATTTGCCTTCCCTGAAATGTCTTAAACAACAATACTAATCCTCTGACACAATTTGTTTTAAATAATTAACTGCTTTCCATTAGCTCTGCCGTAAATGTTGGGAAGAAGAAACAGAAGTGCTTATTTTTATTATAAAAGTCCTTTTTAACAATTTTTTTCTTTTTTCATAAGGAATGCTGAAGAAAGCCGAGAAATAAATGTGATAATCAGTTAAAATTTTTCTGTATCAGTGATGATGCAACTTTTCAGTTCACTGTGGTTTTATGCAGCTGCCTTCAACTCTGACATCACCGCATACATACCCTGAGAAGTAATAAACCCTAATTCCATCTGCAACTGAAATATTTACCTTTTAGCTCAATGGTATGCTTAGCAGGTATTGCAGGGTGAATTACTCTGCTGTACCACAGCAGCTGTACAGTCTGTGCTGCCTTCCTCTAGGCTTTGGAAATGGGAAGTTAAATGAAATACAAGCTGCGTTGTGTTGCTGCGTGTAACAAATGGGATGTTCCCTGTGATATTGTACGAAGGAGTTGTGTAGCGAAGGGGATTGCACTGAAGGCTCTTCCTTATGGCCAGTGCTGACATGTCTTGGAAGTCTCCTTAGGCAGTCAGGCTTCATTTAAGCTGTTTGAAATACCTAATATTTTATCAGTTTATTCATTGTAGTGATTAGGGCTATCATCCAGCTGTAGCTGCAGCAGTGATGATACTTTTGAAGGTGTTGTACCATTTCAGAGCAGTTTCAGAGAAAGTGGTTCATGCTAAAAATGTACAAAACTGTGTCTCACTGACCTTTTAGTGACAAACTGCTAACAGGAAGTGGCATTTCTTTCCATCAGTCTTGCTCTTTGCAACTGTTTATGGAGGAATAATGTGTCCCAATCAGCATCACCATTCAAATCCCAGTGCATAAGTGCAGCACTCAGAGTGATTATTGTGTGCGTTCTGCATAATCATTACCTCAGGAGAGCTGCATTATATTAATTAAAGTTGGGACAGTTTTAGTCTAATATTAGTGGTATGTGACTGCAATTTATAAAGACATGTCTGCTCTCTGAAGAGTCTGGCCTAAATTACATGGTGATAATGCAGACAGCTGGGAGGCATATTCTTAAGAAAATGGCAGTCAAAAATCCTAAAGTAGAGATACAGGCTGAAACTGTGAGTATGCAGTCGTCCAGAGGGAGAGTGCAGGTGAAATAAATGGCGTTTAATGTGGAATTTGAAGAATGTGCTTTCTTAAACTGATGTCCCAGAAGCATCTGGTGCAAACGGGACATAAACTGAATTTGTTAGTCAATTCAGTAGCATTTACAGAAGCAATTCTTGTGGTTTATTTTGAAAATTCTGTAAATGCCCAGGTCTATGATGCTCTGCTAGACACTGGTTGTTGGACCTGAAATATGCTGCATGTCTGCCTTGTGAGAAGACAAATATTTGAAAACTTAATCTCTATTGAGTGTGAAATGGCAATGAGCTGTGAATATGAGTCAGAGATTCTTGAAACCAAAATTTACATCTTAAGGCTGTATCTGTATTGCTGAAGTGGCCACAAATGCCCTCAGAGCAGCAAAGAGATTAAGTGTTATTAATTCATAGCTATTGATTGAGTCTGAAGGGCATGAGATATATTCAGCTTGAAAAGGAGCATTTGAAACCCAGTCATTGTAGGTGATGTTGGCTGTGATTATTAATGCCATGCAGTGAAGCACTGAAGATGCAGGATGTCACTGCTGTGATGTATTTCAGTATAGACTGGTGTTTACCTCCATGGGTTTAATTTACACTGGTAAAATTTTGGTTAAAATCAGAGAAGAAAATACCTGTGAGTAAAGTAAAAGATTCTTATGGGAAATTATTGTCTATGTATGTTGTCATAAAAAATTTTTACATTTGCAAACCCTTACTGTACTTCAACATGTTTAAGGGTCTTACCATCAGAAAATTACACTTTGAGAACTAGTGCTAAATTAATTTGTTTCCTAGGATGCAGAGACTGCTGTACATAAAGTCTGTATTTGTATTTTCTGATGGAATCTCTTGAGACTTTTTTTGGGATAGTCCTTATTTTTCTCACATTAAGTTTCATAGTAGAATATTTGATACAACATGGCCAAATATTAAGGAGGATTTAAAAATTACTTGGAAACTCACTGAAAGGAATTGGACTTGCACAGACACTGATGGGCATTAATAAGTACTTGCCAGTATGCTGAGGCCCAAAGAGCATGAAGATTGTCATATACACAAATTTGTTTGCTTCAGTAATCCTGTACATGAGCCTATCACCTGTGTTTGATGCTGGAAGGATTCTCTGGGATATGTTCTTGCCATCATTGCCAATATTAAATGTAGTGGTTTAAAAATAAAGTTTGAATGCGCTGTGTAATCTTACTGAAGCTAAATTCCAGCTTGGTGAATCAGAGCCCAGTGATTCCTTTTGCATCTCAATATCAATAGTGCTCTTCCAGGCTTGTTAATTCATAATTTGTGTGCTGTTTATTCTCAGACAAAATGGATAGTAATTTCTGGTGAGCTCTGATGTCACCTTAGCCTTAAAGCAATATTGTTTCTCCTCACTGAGTTTATTCATGAAACTCATTTTGCCAGCTGTGCAAACAGGTACAAATCCAGCATCTGGAAACCTGTAACTGGAACTTGTGTAACTTGGCTGAGGTTGTTTATTCCATCTTCCCAGCTTTTTCCTGAAATATTTCAACAGTAACTCTCAGAAAGCTCTATCCTGAGAGAGTGATGGAGACTCAAATAAACTGTTTTCAGGATGAGGATGAATTTGTGTGTTACTGATGTTTCACACAGATGTACTACACTAATGAAAATTTCTATTAATTAAAAAAAAAAGTAACAAAAAATACTGGGCAAGTTTATTTTTTACATATCCCATTTTCCTGAGTTTGGTATCACTTAACAAAATGTAGGTGTGCATTATATATAACCAACTTCATCTCTGTAAAATTTAAACTCAACGAATAGTATCTGTGCATTGTGGACAGCTAAAACTTCATAGCAGATATTGAATGAGTCTTGTTTCCTTTGTTGTACAGCTGCTCTGAAGGACTCATTCTGTGCTGGCCTCCTTAGATCCCTTTGTAAATTCTCTCCTGGTGTTAGACCATCTGCAGATTGAACTTCTGTGATTTGTTTTCTTTTCCCTGTAGCAAACGCATACAGGGACTCCAGGGACGGGGACTGTGAGCACCATAGAGATTGAAGCTTTTAAGAGACAGCAGCAGGCCCTTGCACCAGCAGGTATGTTCCACAGGCACAATTCCACTTCAGTTCTCTTTTCTTTTCAAACAGTGATTGGAGCCCACTGTTCTGTAACTCTTGAAATACATTTTTGCCTCACCTTGGGAATCGCCAGATCCTTAGGACTGTCTACTGTGACTGGTGCTGTGGCAAGAGTGCACTCCACTCCCAGTAGATAGGCCTGGATTTGGCAGGCATGGAGACATTGTTAGGTTGATTGTTCTGGCTGAGAAGATTGGAGATGGCCAACTTGAAGTCAGAGGGACTCTGCCCCTGGAGCATGTTCTTCATAAATGCTACACATGTACAGTAGTCGTAGCTTTCGGAGCTGATGTTGGAATCATGTGTAGTAGTTTGCTTTGTAAAATTGAACCCATTCCATTATACCATGCCATAAATGGAATTTGAATATCACAGATTCGTCTAAGAGACCACGAATTGAAGTGGGCCGTCATGGGATGGTTTTTCAGCACCCGGGTGTGGCTTCAGGAGTTCCTCTTCAACAGCTAATGCCAACGGCACAAGGTACTGTGTCACCACATGCCAGCTGCACATTAATTTAACAAGGAGATGTTGGTGATGGGACTAGAAACTTGGGCTTCCGGCCTGCCAAGATCCTAGTCCCACCACACACTTCTCCATGTAAATTAATACTTGGTATGCAATGCCTGGTTTGTTTAAGGAGCTGAGTGACGGGCTCCAAAGGTGCATGTGGGCATGGAAATACGTCACAGGTGCTGATGCAAAATGGCCAATCTGAGAATTCTGGAACTGAGCCAATGATTTATGAAAAGGAAACCACCTAATTGGAACATCATGACAAATTTTTATTCGTTAGTCATGCCGAGCTTTAGAATACGTGTTAGAGTGAATGTGTTAAGAACTAAGTAGTATTTAGATTTGATGCTGTTTTTTTAGGTTCAATTCCATTAGCTCACCAGTCCTTTTTTTTTTTTGAGTATACAAAATCTAGAAGGCCTATAATGACATGCTCTTCTATAGTTGCTGTGCTCCAAATTTTAGTTACAATCCTGTGCATGAAGTACTTTTTTGTTTATTGTAATGGTGATTTATTTTGTGATTGTGATGTGGTATTTTAAGTGATGGTGTCTTGTGGCAAAGTAAGTAACAAAACCACTCTCTTCGCAGTTGATTTCCTCCTTAGATCAACAGAGAGCATTGGACATTTTAATCTCATCTGTGCCGTGTCTCCTCTTGCCCTGCAGGTGGAATGCCTCCCACTCCCCAGACGGTGCAGCTGACGGGGCAGAAGCAGAGCCAGCAGCAGTACGACCCCTCCAAGGGCCCTCCGGTGCAGAACGCGGCGAGCCTGCACACGCCGCCGCCGCAGCTGCCGGCGCGGCTGCAGCCCGCCAACGTCCCCATGGCGTCGCTGCCGGCCGCCCTGCAGCTCCCGCAGCAGCAGCCGCAGCTCGTGGAACCTCCAGCCCAGCCGCAGATCCAGGTGAAGATCCAGCCCCAAAGTGTGCCCCTGACGGCCGCTCCGCTTCCAGCACCGCTCCAGCAGCAGGTGCCACCAGCGATCCACGTGCAAGGACAGACGCCCAACCAAGTGTCGCAGCCTCAAGCTACGATACAGCAACAGGTATGGGAGTGTTAGTGGGGTGGAAATGTGTTGTTCCCGTGGCAAGCTAAGAACGCTGTCTTCATTTTTTAATTCCACTGGACACTGAAATCCTTTCCTTGTAAAAATGCGGGTGTACATTTGTTATTAAATTGAAGTCTCCATTATATTCTGCTGCAGTGTAGAGTAAGTGTTGAATCCTCAACTCATCAGTAACCAGTGTGTTTCTTGGGCAGACTGTGACTCTGACACGACCATCTGCAGATCCTGCTCAGAGTTCTCAGCGTCTTGCAGCAAATCCACTGCCACCTACCTCATCCATCGCTCCAGCGGCGATCCCAGGCACAACGCCGCCTTCTCCATACCCAGTGCAAGCAAACAGGACCTCTCCAGCAACCAACAAGTCCCTGTCTCCTATTGCATCCAAGCCTCCTGGCTTAGCAGTAGCAGCAGCAGCACCTAAAACACAAAGTCCAGCTCAGAATGCAGCAGTGTTGCCACAGGAAAACTCTCAAGACAAGCTGGCGGAGCAAGTAAAGCTGGTAAGATATTTTCTGTGTCATGCTTTTATACCTTTTCTTTTCCTGTCAATTAATTTAATGAAGTGGGAGCAATTACTATTTTTCTATGATTCTGCAACTTCAGGTGCATTCTGCACCTTCATTGTAATTCTCTGTACTTCTTTTCAAGGAAAATCAAATCCATCAGCGGATAGCAGAACTGAGAAAGGAAGGTTTGTGGTCCCCCAGGCGACTGCCTAAACTGCAAGAGGCTCCAAGACCAAAATCCCACTGGGATTATTTGCTGGAAGAAATGCAATGGATGGCAACTGATTTTGCCCAGGAGAGAAGGTGGAAGATGGCAACTGCTAAGAAGGTACTTGAAAAACATTTTTTAGCTCAGAACAATCAATGTTGATGTCACTCAGTTTGGTAGCAAAGCTACTGAGATATCTTTTGCTACAGATAGACGTGATGGAAAGATGAGGCACTAACTTTAACCTTTACGAAGTCATGTTGTCGGTTTTGGATATGGCATCTGAGACAGACTGGATAATTGCACAGATTGTGGCTGCTAATAACAGCTTGTGGATTTTATTCCTCTGGAAATCAAATAGCTTGTTTAGGGACCCACTCAATATGTTGACTGGGTTATATTTAAGTAAAAGATAGAATTATCATGCCTGTCTCACAAATGAGTTATTTCCTCTCAATGAAGAGTAAATATAGAATTCTGTAAATAACTTCCATTGGGTGTGGTTGTCTGTCTAGTTATTTTTTCTTAATCTCAGAGAAAAATAAGAGTAAAGACAGCAGTGAGAACATGGTAGAGAACTGTTTCTGTAGGGAAAGAGAGCAGCACAGCAGGAATACAGTAGTGGAATGAAAATTCATATGGTGTGAGATGAAATATATAAAATCTGTTAATTTACAATGAGTGAGGGTTTTCTATGGATACCAGTAATGTTGCATCTTTTTTTTGATGCATTTATTATCAGTTTAGGGTAATGAAGAGAGCAACTGAAGGTCTTTAGTTTAAATTGCCGTGTTGTTTTCTACTGTATATTCTGAAATGATGGAAACTCAGCAGCAAAGTATTTAAATAAGTGTATTGTTGTGTACAATAAACATCTGCATTTTGAATGTAATTTAAATCTGGATTTCCGTTTGTGGCCAATGGTAGGTTTTTAAGAATAGGAGAAACAGGAAGGGCAAATGTGAAATGATCCTTCCCCTGGCACTATGCTTCAAACTTCTGGAAGTCAATGTTTTAGGGACCTCCTGAGCTAAAGGTTGCAATCAAGTCAGTCTTAACAGCCATTGACTGATCTTTCACTCATGTATGTACACTCTTTTTGAACTCATTTTAGCTTTGGTCTCTGACATTTTGTGGTGTGATTTCTGTGACTTCATATGTGCTGTCTGAAAAAAAAGTTTTCTTTTGTGTGTTTGCTGCTAATTTCAGTGGAATTTTTTCTAATTTTTGTATTCAGAGAGTGAATTAAGAGTTTCCTACTTGATTGCTTAGTTATAGTTGTTGTACCTTTTTTTTCTTTGAGTTTCATGTCTGTTGCTTTGCTGGCATGGTAAAAATTAGAAATATTGGAGGTAAGTGCTATGTGTGTAAAGCCATGGTCAACATCTGGCTGCTGATAAGCACTATAATGTTAAGAAATGCAATGATATGTATTTTGAGGTAACCTAATCCAGTATTTCATGGTATTTTAGATGGTAAGAACTGTGGCTCGTTATCATGAAGAAAAGAAACTTAATGAAGAGCGAGCTAAAAGGGAAGAACAGAACAAACTGAGGAGGATTGCAGCATCCATTGCTAGAGAAATAGAGTATTTCTGGTCTAACATTGAGCAGGTAAAGTACCCACTGACTAAGACTTGAGCAATTTGTGCCGTTTTTTTCATCTGCAGTAGTTTATTTGTAAAATAAAAGTGCTTTATTAGACTTGCTTTACATTTCAGGTTGTTGAAATTAAACTGCAAATTGAATTTCAAGAGAAAAGGAAAAAAGCTTTGAATTTAAAGAGATTTTCAAGGAAAGGTAATTGTATTCCATTTTATAAGAAATACAGTCTGAATTCTGATGGTATTGTTTTATATAATTTCACTCAGTGCAGGTTGATCTCATTGGCAATAAAATTGTGAGTTGCTAATAATACGTTGTGAATAGATCTGAATGATGAGTTATGGATTTTTTATGTTTCTGTGCTAGATTTTTTATGTTTCTGTGCTAGATTTTGTTAATAATTCTTTTGCTTTGAATACATTTAAAAGTTCATGTAAGAAATGTAAAATTGCTAAGTGATGAATGCATACACCAAGTGTAATAATTTTCCAGGTAAGGATACAAAAGAAGACCTTTATTTGGAAAAAGAAAGTGAAATGGTAAGTCTTTCTGTTTTTTGAAAAACCCAACAGATTAGTTTAAAAGTGACTACATATGTGAAAAAGTTTTGGTAAAGGTGAATTTTCTTTTAACTACATGGTGATGATAAGTAGATTTCACTTTAGTTACTGACAACTGAATATTCAGTCATAAGCACAAATATATATTTTTTTTTCCTGGTTAAAATGGAAGTGCATTATGGTCAATACATGGCTTTAGTGACTCTGAATCATTCATCCTGAGTTTGACGACCAAAAAGCTGCACAAATTAATTGTCAGACCTGGGCAGGACTTCATCTGCAGTAGCCAGGGGCAGACTTTGTGGGGCATGAAACGTGTTTTCAAGTGTTCAGCAGAGATTTATCTGCTGAGAGATGAAGGTGTATGTTACAGCATGGATCAAACCGAATGAAACTTGGATATATTTTTCCCTGGGTGAAATGTGTGCTAGGAATCCTTGGCTGTGTTCGTGCAGTTGGAAAAAAATGGACAAGAGATAGTTCTGAGGCCCTGAGCCATCTGTCGTGGCACAGCTGATGCCCATGTGCTGAAATACTCCCCCTGCACCAAGCAGAATGCCTGCATCTGACTTTCCTGCTAGGAACAAGCCTTAGCATGTGTTATCAGCCAAACTGTGGCCCAGCACTGGCTGTGAGAGTTCATTGGCACAGGCTAAACAATTCTGCAGAGTGCACTGGACAGCTGAGACAATTGTGGGCCTGTGCCATATCCCTGTTTTATTGACTAGTGAAAAAATTTGAGCTAACCTAGATTAAAGTTTTGTACCACAGCTGGACCTGAGTGATTTGACCCATGAGCACTGGAGGTGGCTGACTGCACACTCCCATCAATTCAGAAGCAGAGTTTCTGTTTTTGCTTGACCAGGGAAGTGCTAATAGGTGTTAACTGTCTATCAGCAAATGCTTTTGGGACTGCAAGGCATGTTTTCTTGTCTTTAAAAAACAACCAAAGCCCCCTGCTTATCTTTGTTTTCTATGATTTTAAATATTATAATTATTTAATGCTAGGGGGGTTCATCATCTGGAAGGAAAAGAAAGGCAAGCACGTCTTTGACTGATGAGGAAGGTAAATCACTTCTCAAAATTTTGCATCCATAGCATAGTACATAAGTTGAATATTAAACCCACAGGTTTTCAGTCTGTTACTTTATGAGGGCAGTGCTTTTCACAAACCAAATAGTCAGTTAAATAGTAAATTATCCCCTAAAAGAGCTTCAGTGAAAATTTGAAAACAGCATTTTCCTTGAAATTATACAGCCATCATTATTGGTGGATTGTAATTCTTTCTGTCCTCATTCCTTTGTTTATCAAGCCTTGCTAATGGTCTTGAAGTTCTTTTGAGGATTTTAGACTGAAATACCCATCTGCTTAGGGTCCTTTCTTGTGATAATAACAACTCTGTCACGTTTCTGACAAAGGAACTCCCCTGTTTAAAGCTACAGAACAACCTGTGGTGAACCTTGTCAATCAACAGTTAAATACCTTCTGCCCTGAGGCAGAAGGGCTTCTCTCCTTATCACTTACCTTTTAAGTGCTACATATAGTTGCTTTCAGATTATCTTATTTTCCATATGTGTTTAATTCTTTTTAAGTCTTGCAGACTTAGAATATTCTGTGCTAGTTCACTTCAGGGGTATATAATTACAAGCCTCCTGAATTATTATATAATTTGAATTCCAAGATTTGCATTTGTTTTTCTTGCAGTTGAAGATGAAGAAGAAACAATTGAAGAACAAGAAGCTAAAGAAGGAAACATAAATCATCAAACTGAATTGTCTAATCTAGCCAAAGAAGGTAGGCATGTGGCTTGATTCTTCTCTGGGCTGGGCTCTGAAACAGCAGCTGGAAACACACAGCAGTTGTTGTATTTGTAAAGAGAATTGGAGGTGGGGAATGGAGTGTATTCAGATGTTCAGTCCTGTGTAGTCTGTATTGAGTTTTTTCTGTTTGGAAAGCTGCAGCAGTTTATGGGATGATGATGGATGTCTGTACTTTATAAAGCAGTCCTAGTTATCACACAAGGTGGCTTGAGAAAAAGTAGTTCTCTAGTGAAGCACTGCGTTAGAACCTTACACCAAGACTCAACCCGAGTTCTAGGAGTGCATGATGAACACTTAAAACCAGGGCTGTATCAGATTGAACAGGGACAGCTGTCTTGAGTATCTCAGAAGGGTTTTGTGACTGACTTGGTAGGTCCGAAAGGGCCCTTAAGTGCTGATCTTGAAGGGGGGGGTATAAATATTTGAAGATAGGGGGCTTTTAGGGACAGTGCTCTGGCTAGCAGCTCTCTCTCATTAGCTTTGTAATTGCTGTGCTGAGCTTGATGTGTGCAAAGTACCCCGTAGAGATGTGTCGCTTACCCTGGTAAAAGCAGATTTTTAGAGGCAGGCTGCCCATTAGGCTGAGCCTGCCTGGCAATTAACATGCAGTTTCCAAATCTGTTTGTTTGGTCTGTTTGGCAGCTTAGTGGCTCAGTGAACTGGCCAGTTGGAGGGATTATAACCCTTGGCCGGTCAGCCAAGTTCCTAATGAGGATGTTTGCAGATTGATTGGCCACTGCCAGCATGTACATTCGTATTTTAACAGCTCAGACAAGGTATCCTGGAGTTACTGCTTAGAGGGGCTGAGATACAGCTCGGTTTTGAAACATTTGAAGTCTCGCATTGTCTTCCAACCACTCAGCTGGATTTGATGCCTGTACCTTCCAAACTGGGGATTTACTGAGGGTTATAGGGTGTGTTTGTAGTACAGTAGAAAGCAAGTTGTGAGAGCAAACTGCTTGGTGTAATGCCAAATGTTCTCTGTAATCAAGGTTATTAAATAAATACTGCCATCATTCACCTGATAATTACCTCTGAAGTTAACTTCTGATTCGAGAACTGGCTTTATACAATTGTAAAGAATGTAATGAGATTAAAATTAATAGTGGCTATTGTTTCAAGTTTTGGTATTTTTAAACTTACATCCTTTAATGACCTTCAGCTGAATTGCCTCTGGAAGATCTGGTAAAGATGTATGAAGGTGCCTTTGCAGAAAATTTTCACTGGCCCCAGCCGAAGCCTGACAGCGAAGAGGAGAGCAGTGAGGAAGGTAAATTACTCTTTGTTTAGAAGAAGAAGAAGGTGAAATAAGTTGCTTGGCTCTTCAGAACTCTGTGAAAAGACATTTTGTTCTAGGAGAAAACACATATTGAGTGAATCACGTTTAAAATTTGTCAGTTCGTGAAAAGAGGGCAGTGTTTGCCTGTCTTAAATTGAAGATGTGTGAGATTTTCAAGAACAATACTGAGCTTTAGAAGAGCCTCTCTACACTGAATTAAACAGCACACTTGATAGGTAGCTATAATTACACCTCTGTTCTGTACTAGCATGATGATAGGTCTACATACTTGAAGACAGGTTTTAAGTAGTATGATAGGACCTCCCTAGAAGCTGTGAAAAGCTAATGGTCATGTTAGCCTAGCTAGTGTGAATGTCCAGAACATGTGCATGAACCTCAGCTTAGGCTATTTGCATGGTACCTGAACTAGTTGGAAAATCATAGAATTCCTTTTAAAGGTTAGCTGCCTCCTTTAGAACCATGTCTGAATCCTGGTTATCTCAGTTCCTTTGTGTAACTGCTGCTGAAGTTTATTTTAGATGCCACTGTAATTTTTCTCTCTCTCCTAGAAATGGAAGACCATATGTCTGAGAGGGAAAGTCCCCAGAAAGAAGTTGTCCTCATAGATTCCCTTCTCAGCATTGACCAGTACAAGGGCATGGACAGATCGAGTCCTCCCAAGAAGCACATGCGAGACATAGCAGAAGTTGCTGCTGCAGCAGAGATGTTGTTACCTAAAGGGAGCTCCAGGATAACAACAGCAGTAAGAATCCCTATTTTTTGCTACTCTGTGTGCTGATGTTTACATAAAGGATGCTTTCTTTCTTCATTATTTTGTAGCTTTTAGCAAGAAATTGCATTGTTTTTTTGAAGTTACCTGTAGAATGTTTATGCTTTATGCCATGCTCTGTGGATTTAACTCAGGAAAAAGTATCGAATTATTCACATTACAGGTAAAATACAACACTCCATCACTGTTGTATGGGTCTCTCAGAGAATATCAGAAGATTGGGCTGGATTGGCTGGCAAAGCTATACAGAAAGAATCTCAATGGCATCCTGGCAGATGAGGCTGGGCTTGGAAAAACAGTGCAAATTATTGCCTTTTTTGCCCATTTGGCTTGTAATGAAGGTAAGTTCATTTGGCTAACAGTTTTAGACAGGTGCTGGGCTAGCATTGTCTTTGTAGCCTAGGGTCGCTTTTTTTCCCCCTACTGAACCATATCAGGCTTTAGTTAATGATGAGAATAAAGATTATGTAAGAGTAACTTTCTGATACTTTGTGACACAGGGATGCCATCTAGTCAAGTATAGTGTCTCATCAATCTGTTACCCTCTAGAGATTTCTTCTGAATACTTGTAAATTCTTGCTAGAATAGAAAAGCCTTACAAATTGTTTAATGACCAGGAGCAGATTAGTCATTTGAATGCCTCTGTTTGTTGTTATCAGATCTCATTTTTAATGATTAATTTGGTGCAATGCACTTAAAAAATCAAAGGAGAATATAAGGCACATGCATTATAAGGAGGCTCTTTCCAGTGTTAACTGCTGTGTTTCCCCTTCTGTAGGGAACTGGGGCCCTCACCTTGTTGTTGTCCGGAGCTGTAACATATTGAAATGGGAGCTGGAATTGAAACGCTGGTGCCCAGGGCTGAAAATACTTCTCTACTTTGGGAGCCAGAGAGAACTTAGGGCAAAAAGACAGGTGCTGTATCTCGCAGCTGTTAGCCTCTTGCCTAAGACCTTTTGCCTGCATTTATCTGTATGTTCCTTCCATGGTGATGTGATATGAGGAGTTTTAACACACTTTAAGTTGGTTTACAAAGAGATTCACACCTAATGGTTCTAGATTTTCAAAGGCATTTTTTGAACCCTTTGGCATTGGGCAGTACTTGCAATACTTCACCTGCTTTCTGAACTGACAATAATTCAAAGACCAAGACTTTCTTTTAGAATGTATTGGGTCGTAGTGTCTTTTTTAATGAAGAAGTAGCTGGTTGTAAGATATTTGAGAGTTCTGCCTTAACTTTTCCATCTCATCCTTTCTTTCCTTTTCCACAGGAATGGACGGAACCCAACAGCTTCAATGTGTGTATCACTTCCTACAAGCAGCTGTTCAAAGGCCACACAGCATTTATGAAAATGCGATGGAAATATTTAATAGTAGATGAGATGCAACAAATAAAGAATATGACTGAGAAGCACTGGGAGGCACTTTTCAGTCTTCGCAGGTACAGAGCAGAGAATTGATTTCCTGCTGGCAGTGAGTTTTTCTCTTCTCATGTCACACAGTTCTCTTCTTAACAGAAAACTGATTAAAAAAAGCCTCATTTGACTTGGCCTGCCCAAATTCCTGAGCAACGTGCACCTATAGAGACATACCTTTATTTGAAACATTCAGGATTCAGAGAAATGCTCGAGTTCTTTTTGTTTCCACTATCGTATTTTACGTATTACATAATACTGTAATTCTTCTTTGCTGATATTCTGTGCTCCCAAACAGATCCCCTGATGTTGGTGCTATATTCAAGATTGAAAAGATACTTTATCCTAGGTTTAATTTAATTATATCTACGTGATTCTTCTGTGTATCTGACAAACATAAAGGCATAGTAATCAGTCAATTAAAAGTCTTCTCTTGTTCACAGCCAGCACCGTTTGCTTCTGATAGACACTCCTTTACATAACACATTGATGGAGCTGTGGACCATGGTACATTTTTTGATTCCGGGAATCTCCAGACCTTACCTGGATTTTCCAGTAAAAGCACCTAATGAGGAGAACCAGGATTATTGCCATAAACTGGTCATCAGGTTGCACAGAGTACGTTGTCATTTTTTTCACGTGTCCTACTGTGGTGGTAATGCTGTTGAGGAGAGGGGGAATAAAAATATGTGGTTCAGATCAGAATTTGTGTCCTTTCTTAATACTTTGTTCCGTTTAGACAGCAAATCCTGCTGAAAGCAGGGGGTTCTGCTACCAGAAGAGTGTGGAGATTTCTTTTAAAAATAATACAGGGCTCAGATTTTGAAGCATGACATGCAGAAATTAAAGAACAAATTAATGTCTATACCACCGTGTGCAGAGCAGTATGATTATATATAGCATATGCAGTTTATCACATCAAATCTGTTAGGTGTGAAGAAGTTTAGCTTCCTGTTGTAAACTCTTCGAAGTGAGAATTCTTTTCCTCTCAATTCTGAAACGTTTCAGATGATTCAGCCGTTTATTTTGCGGAGATCGAAGAGAGATGTTGAAAAGCAGCTCACAAAGAAATACGAACACGTGCTCAAGTGCCGTCTGTCTAGTCGACAAAAAGCCATGTATGAGGATGTCATATTACAACCAGGGTAAGGGCTTAAAACAGTAAATACAAAATGCTGTCTCTTTCAGTGCTTAAGCAAGTAAATAAATGATTGTTGTGGTGGGAAGTGTTTTAGTGTTTCTCTGAAATTTTCCATTATGACCCGTGAATAGAATGTGATTGCGTTATAGACTAGAATTACAGCAGGTGATGCTATGGCCGTGTGAAAAACATGCATTTACCTCTGGAACCTAAGAACTGAGTTACAGTGGTCAGGTCTGCTGCTGCTTTGTTTTAATGTTTGTCTCTAATGAGTAGTTCTTCATTTTTTTAAAGCCCAGAGTTTTCCCTCACCACCCTCCTGCCAGTGGTAATTGACAGGTGCAGGGGTGAAACAGAAACAAAGGAGGGAGAGGATAGGGAGCTGGATAGGCTGTATTTGATTGTAAGGCAGCACTGGGTCTTCAAGTTCGACTTTTCCAAATTTACTTTTGGTACAGTGCTGCTTGAAATACTGCAGAAGACCTTGGTGAAATCTAAACTTTTTTTAAGACTTTTGCATAACATACTGCATTGCTTATTCTCACCTTGCTGATTTAGGGACATTTCCATATAAGCTGCACATAAATCAATGTCTTTCTGTTTAATTTATTTGGTAGAACCCAGGAAGCCCTCAAAAGTGGACACTTCATCAGTGTCCTGCACGTCCTGATGCAGCTGCAGCGGATTTGTAACCACCCTGATCTGATAAATCCCCGGTTTTCGAGCTCCTCTTATGTATCAGAAACACTGGAATACAGAACAGCCTCTCTGGTGTTGCGAGCCCTGGAAAGGGATATTTGGAAGGTTAGTAGAAAAGTTAAGGTTTTTTTCCTCTCTTAGTACCGTGGCAGAATTTCAGTACTTACTATTGTTTTCTTATATGCCATAAGTCTACCTGAAGTTTATAAATAGAAGTTTGCTCTTCCATAACTGTGCCTACCAAGTGTGTCCTTGCTGCATCTCTTTTTTTGTCATAGTGATTTGAACTTTTCAAGTGGTTTGTAAACAGTAATTTTTCGTGAACTACTTGGTCAAAGAGAAATTAGCTTTGCTTTCATCATGCTCATGTTTGCAGGAATTTTCCAACACTGAAGTCACTCTGGGTAGCGCTGTGCTTATTTCTGGCATTCTGCAATTTTCTTGTTGCTTTCAGTAGCTGCAAGAAAGCCAGATTTACTCTTTTTCACATAAGAGTAAACATTCTGTTACAGTGACTAAATTAGTACCCTTCTGTCAATCCATTTGAAGTACCATTATTTCTGTTATTGTTAAACAAGTGTTATCACTCTCTGAGATGATTAAAAAAAATATATAATCAAAAGAAGTATGAGTAATGGAGCAGCTGAAGTTTTTTGTTTGATTTTATTTCCATCCTTTGTATTTTTCTACTCCTAAATTATAGTTTGGCATTTAAGCTTGATAGTTAACCTTCAAAGAGTTCTATTTAATTCTTTGGAAACTATGATATATGAAGAATTGTTAAATGTGCCTTGCTTTTATTTCCATAAGTGGCTAATGATGTCAGTTCTTTTTCTTCTAGTGCTTAAAATGGGACTGTCAGTTTAAGATTTATATCCAAGTTTTCTAGACATTTTTAGCTAACAATTAATAGTTTATTTCTTAAACTTACACCATTTATTTCAAGTTAAGAAGTAAATATATAGAAATTTAATTCAACATTGAACGTAAAGAGGACTTAACTGTTTGGGTCATCACATAAAACAAACTTAATTTTCTGAAATCCCTAGGAATCGGACCTGTCTCTTTTTGATCTCATTGGAATGGAAGACAAAATGACTCATTATGAAGCACAAATGTTGCCAAAACAAAAGGTTACTAGAAAGCTGATTGAAGAAATCTACAGCTCCCCTCCACCACCGGCGAGGCCCAACCCAGTGAAGCTCAAACCAAGCAGGTGTGTGCACCTGCACTCCTTCTAAGCTAGAATTACAGCAGCAAAACGTGGTTCTATTGCAGAGAGAACTCAGTGAAGATTGCATCTCTGCTAATGGGATTCACACAAAAGCTCAGGCTTACCTTTGCATTTAATTATTCTCTTGCTTTCTTGTTTACCTCTGAAAATAAGAATTTTTTTTTGAGGCATGCAATTCCATTTGAAGTTTGTTGATGGATTTCCCATAGTCCTTACTCCACCAGCAGATGAGCTTTGTTCTTGGATCTTGTTTATGGCAATTGAGTGTTGTTTTGCAAAAATTGACGTGAGGATAATTCAAGGCTTAATTGAAGCCTACAGTGTCAGCTGTGGTCTCACTGCTATGTAAGAGACATACAAAGTCTTATAGCAGTAAATTTTTTCAAAGTATTTCTCTCCTAGTTCTCAAAGTAGTGTTCTCAAAGTAATATGGAACTATTTTTCTAATGCAAGAGAGCTGCCTGATGACCTGCAGCATATTGATGTCTCTCTGGAGATTATATGGGAGCCCTTTTTTTCAGATATCTTCAGGTATCTTTTTCCAGATACTGACCAAGCCTCTTTAAGATATTTGCTGTAATTCTGAAGCATCCTGCATTAAACTGAGTGTATGGCAATGAAAGTTTCCTTTCTTGGATTTAGCAAAATCACTTTCTACAATGTTTACTCAGGAAGTTTGTGAAGTGATAAGTCTTGCCAGCTTCAGCCATCTGCAAGAAAGAGATTAGCACCTGACATGATCAGTTTATAGGTTCCTCGGGTGACAGAGTTTGTTTCTAAAGGCCAAACTGTGATCTTCCTATAGCCTTTGACTTTTCGTGTTCTTTTCAGGTTGTTCCAGCCCGTTCAGTATGGTCAGAAGCCCGAGGGCAGGACTGTAGTTTTCCCAAGCACTCAGGTCCAACGCACGGTGACCACGGCGACGGTGACTCAGCAGGGACAAGTGCGAGGCAGATCCCCCATAGCTACGGTGTCTTCAAATCAAGGTAAGGGAGTCAGTGCCACCTTGGTCACCTGCAGCTCTGCATAGACAGATACAAGTTAGTCTGTTTAATAGAACTCCTTTTCCCTCTAGCTTAATGGTCTAGAATACTAATGGCTTAAAAATAGCAACAGACTAATTGCCAGTAAAATTCCCCACTAGTTTCTACAGTATAATCTGCCAGTGTAATGCAAAACTAAGCTTTGTGTAACCTGTTAGGCTATGGAGTAAATATGCCACAGTTGGTATTTAAACCCCAAAGATGTGTAATGTTCTGTCAAAGATGGGAATGTACAGTGCTTCTCTGTATTTATTTAGCCTTTAAACGATGTTTTCCAAGTAGATAATGTTGTAAAAATAGGATGGAGTAAGAGGTGTGGCTAGAAATCCCAGTCTGTAAGGACAAAGCCGTTCTTGTAGCCGTTTGATTATCCTGTTGGAAGGTTTCTTTTTAATGCAGGTTGTTTAAAAGAGCGGAGTTAAAACCTCTAACAGCTTGCACAAACAACCCTTATTGATTGCAGCTGCAGCAGCGCAGTTTCAGACAACTCAGGCTTCCACCAGTGCTCCAAGACACCAGCCCGCAGTGACCTTCACCACAGCAACTAGCGCAGCCAACCCTGTGAAACCGCGGGGCCAGACCTCTGCGCCGGCCCCGCAGCCGGGCCAGCCCCAGCCACAGCCACAGCCCCCCCCGCACACCATCCAACAGAGTGTGCTGCCTCAGAGGCTCGTACTGACCTCTCAGGCCCAGGCACGGTTGCCTAGTAAGTGGCCTCCCCTTTCAAGGTTTCTCCCACCTTTGTACTACAATGAGGTTAAGTTACTAGGCACCCTAAAATGTGTACAGAATCGTTGTTTTTTTTTCACTCTTCTGATTAGCCTTGCTCAGTACGTTGCTTATGACCAAGGAAAATCGAAAATTGGATAAGAAACAATAGAATTGCTGTGGACATACATTAGCGGTGTCAACTTAATCTCCTATTTCTGCATGTTTCTTCTGCTGGCAAGACTTCCTTCAGACCAAATGTTTTAGCTCTCTCCTAATTATTCCTTTCATGTTAAACACTAATCCATCTGCTAAAGGCCTCTCTGGTGGAGAGGAGTGTCGCCACTGTTAGGCAGAGAAAAGCGATGAGGCTTTGCTTTAAGGTTGTATGTGCACTGCCTATTAGCATGTGTAGAGAGTACTGAGCACTGATGTATTAATTTTATCTCTGGGGTAATGCACTGCCTTTACAAAAGCTGAATTTTCACACCAATACTTTTTCAATATCGTAAAACTTAATGCTAAAATGCCTCTAACCTTTCTGCATTTAAATCACAAGAAGCTTGGTCCTTGCCACTTCAAAGCTTTTTGGTTTGTCTAAATGCAGATTGCTTGATACAAATCATGTTTCATCAGCAAATTTCAGATGTGTATTTACTGTGCCACATATATGAATATTTTAATTTCTTCCTTGAACCTTCCTTCATGCTGTTGAAAAGGCAGTGAAAATCACTTTAATGTCTATACTTGTTCTGTTACAAAGTGTCACATGAGTTTTCAGGTAGCTCTTAACTTTTTTTGCTAATGAAAGTGGTAATTTCTAAAATGTTGATGTTCTTACCCTTTAAACAATCAGCTTCTTTCCAGTTTGTCCAACAAATATAGAAAGCAATACCTGCTTAACTTTTATATGACACTTTTGATGCACTAAGTATAATTATGCATGGAAGGCGCTTCAGCACCAGTTTACTAACCAAAACGTAGAATTGTGAATCTTGAAAAACTCGCCTACCACTTTGATTTTTTTAATGCCTGTTTCCCTCTTAACAGGTGGTGAGGTAGTAAAAATAGCCCAGCTGGCTTCTATAGCAGGAGCACAAGGCAGGATCGCTCAGCCAGAGACCCCAGTGACTCTGCAGTTCCAAGGGAACAAGTTCACTTTATCACACAGTCAACTCCGCCAGCTCACTGCAGGGCAGCCCCTGCAGTTGCAAGGTATTTATTTCAACACAGGCAGTTTTCCATTATTCAGAATGCTCATGTTTTGATATGGGCACCACATTGTTGCTGTATGTTGTGGAGATTATTCCATCCCCAGTGGTTATACTGCCCTGCTCTTCCTATTTTCTGTGTGAGACAGGGGTGCCAAGGTAGCTCTGGTTTGAAAGATAAATGCCTATCGAATGAAAGATATGCTTACTTTCTTTTTCTGTATTGTATTTCAAAAATGTTATTATTTGATTTGTTTTCACACCCATGCAGTGCAGCTAAGGTAAGGTGAGGCATTATTTGATATAAACTCCCTGCTGAGCAGAAACAGACGAAACTGACAATATTCTTGGTTTGTTCTGAAATTGTGTAAATAATACTTCAAGACTGGTGTGCTTCTGAATTTTGACCCAACTATTTCCCTGAGCTGAATGCTCTACCTACAATATAATTTGTTCTCAAATCTCCTTTGCTGGTGGTGTCTATTGCGAAATTTAGGAGAACCTGCATATCTTGATTCTCTGTGACCAGCAAAATAAATAGAGGGAATATTAAGTGAAGATTTTTTTTTAAATTGGATTTTGTCCAAATTCTGTATAAATACCTAGATTAGAATGATACCCCTATGACATGAAACTCCTCTTCAGCTGTGAATACTTGGGTGTTTCCCTCCTTTTTAGCAGATTGATGTAAAGAACGTGTCTGGTAAAATTTAACATAGTTTGAAGCAGTAAAGATCAGCTTGCAGCAGTTATAGATTCTGCTAGAGAACACTAATTCTTTTCCACTCTCTCCACCCTAATGTATTTTAAAATCCTCCACTGCAGGAAGTGTCCTTCAGATTGTGTCAGCCCCTGGGCAGCAGTACCTGAGGCCTCAGGGCCCCGTGGTCATGCAGACGGTTTCCCAAGCAGGAACTGTGCAGAACGCCCTGAATGCTTTAGGAAACCAGCACCAGGCAGGTGTGCCAACTTCCACTGCAGTCACACAGCAAGGTGCGTTTTCCAGCCTGAAGAAATGTCTCTGTCTAAATATTCAATTGCTAAAATCGCATTCATATATAACTCCAAATTGTTGCAGATCATAATTCTGTAAGTTGAGTTCGGAAGTGGGTAAACTGCGAGGCAAATTCTTCCAGTTTGTACTTGATGTGTGCTGGATTTGTAAGAAAATTTTTAGCATGAACTAGGGAGAGCATGCAACTTACAGATTTTTTTTTTTTTGCCAGTTTTGCCTTCAGTCAAATTTTTGTGGGAAGAAGTAAATTTGATATACTTTGTTAATTTTTGCAAGGAAAAATCAAGGCTGTTTATTTTTTATACTGGCAGAGAATGTCCAGTAATTCTCTCCATTTCCCCACACTGATTTTGCTTTTATCTAATTTCTTTCACTTCTCCAGCTGATCAAGCTACAGTTTTCCATTTCTCTCTGTGAATGTTGCTTAGGTATTTGGTGCCTTGCTGTAAATGTGGTCAGTTCCTTGCTTAAAAACACAACCAAGATGTTGATCAAAAATAATAGAGAAATGAATGCATTTACAAAAAACCAGCAGATTATTAAATGAAGATAAATATAACGCTAGGAGTTCACTCCCTGAAAATGGCCATCTGCTGTAATTTTCTTGGGATATGAACCATTCCTACAAAATGGTGTGATGTTCTTATAGTGTAGTTAACTCTCTGGGAAAACACCTGCTGACAGTTGAATTCACAAGAATGCTACTGAGATTCCATCATATGATTTCACCAATTTGTAGATACACTGAACTGATGTGTTTTCTGAAAAATCTTAGATGGTTTGCTTAAAATAAGTTAAAACAATGCTTTCCTGAATTAGAACATTTTCTGTTGTGCTCATATTAACATTTTCTAAATGTTAACATGTATTGCACCATACATGACATTTTGAATCAAGTACAAATGCAGCACAGCACTTTGCATTGTACAAAGCAAAGTAAAATTCCACTGATGTATCTTGGATTTTTGTGAGAACAGTTAGTGTAAATATCTGTCAGGGATCTGATGTATAACAGTACAAATTTGCAATACCCAATGGACCTTTACACTAAAAATTTGTCTGCCACAATGATGTGTTACAGCTGTGAAATGTCTACTTATTGAAAATAATAAAGGAGAGCAATTTTCAGAGGAATAAATATATAAACACAAGGTTTATCCTCAGTTTGTATTCCAGGTAGAGCTACAGTTACTAACTTGCCATCTGGTGACATGGGAGCAGTGTTAAAACCAGCACCTTTGCATGGACAGTCACAGGTACTCGATTTTTATTTTCCCGTGGAAACACAACTTTTCAGAATCAATCGTAAGTCCATGTAATAGTTGGAAGCTGTAATTTGCAAAGCTGGAATCAATTAAAAACTTTGGTGATTACAGAGCTGGTAAATATCCCAACTTCTGTCCACGTTTCAGGTTGACAGAGCTGATGCATTTTCAGTTGTAATCCATACATAAAATAAATTCTGGTGTATAAAAGTAGCTGACAGCTTTCTTGTGCTGTGATTTTGTAACTGTAATATATTTTAATTATGTAGTAGTGCATAAATAAAGAAATCATTAGTTCTTTTTTGTGTTTTGAACACAATGGCAATTGGGCAAATTTTTTATAGCTTTCTAATCTTAACAAGTTTTTAGAAGATAAGCAACTTAAAAAGCATAGGGAAACATCAAGAATATATCAAAAGCTATGAAAACTTAAAAAGCATGAAGATACTAAACTAAAGTAGAATTGACTCTTTAATATGAATTGAATTCATCTGTAGTCTTCAGATTTTATCTGAAATGTATACCTTCAGTAAGTGGTCTAAGTAGTAGTTCTACTGTAGGATCTATACTCTGATCCTGGTAGTTTCATTGTAAAGAACCTCAAATCCCTCATTTATTGTGATGAGCAGCAAATGCGGTTTTTATTCACCTTTTCTTGGCAAAGGAGACCTATGAGGAGAAGAACCGGCTCTTGAAGGAGCGCCTGGACAGGATCTTCTCCGGCAACGAGCGCCGCTGCTGGCGGGCCCCGATGTACGGCCGGGACGTGCTGAGTGTTTGCTCTCTGGCTGGGGACAGAAAGGCCTCCCAGCTGCCTTCCAGTGAAGGCAACAGCTGGAGGTGGGCTGGCTTTGTCAACTGCTGCCTTTCCTCAAGTGCCTCCGGAGGCCCCAGTAACCCCTTGCGGGAAATGATCCTGGGTTTGGTTCAGCGCCAGGAATCTCTAAAGGATCTTGTTAACAGGTAATGTGTGACTCTGCCTAACATCTGGTTATTTCTAAAACACCTTTCAAAAAGGCTTCAATTTGTCTTGATAAGCTTATTTGGTTTAGACTGGTTTATTTAGCAGTAAACGACATGCAGCATGAAAGTAAAAAGTCACTTCTATTTCCTTTGGATCTTTATAATAAGTGTTTTCAGTGCCTCTTTCCTAATTTCAAGCCCAAGTTCAGCTGACCATACTTAGACTTACATTCTTATGCTTTGGATTTACTTGAATAGGTACCTCTTGGACCCAACTAGCAAGAGTTAAGACCCAGAGATGCAGGCAGAAGCTAGTTTAGCCAAGACTGACTTTTATTGCTGTGCCTATGATTATTGATAATCAATTAATGTATTGCTTTAAAATCAGAATTCCCTGTTTTGATGCTTTTCACAGGGCTCTCTTTGTGCTGCCAGCTGCGGTTGCTGCTCCCCCATGTTTGTATGTAGCAAATCCTCCCCCTTCATACAGTCACAGACTGAAACTCCTTAAGCACAGCCTGAGGCAGAAGGCAGCTCCACACTTGCATCAGTTGCAACTGCTGACAACTCCTCAGTTGCTGCAGTTCCCTGACCTCCGGCTGGTGCAGTATGACTCAGGTAAAGGACATTTGCTGACAGTATTTCAGTAATTTCCTGTGTCACATGAATGGAATTCCTATATAAAACTCATTATTGGTTTTTCTGTTTGAATTATAGGAAAATTAGAAGCCCTCGCTGTCTTGCTTCAGAAGTTGAAATCTGAAGGGCGCCGTGTGCTGATTTTGTCACAGATGATTCTGATGCTGGACATACTGGAATTGTTCTTGAATTTCCATTTCCTCACATTTGTGAGGATTGATGAATATGCCAACCAGGAACAACGGCAGGTGAGTGTGCCCTACCAGCTGCCCACTGGTACAGCAATATGTGCTGCCCAGGCTTTTACGCACTACAGCAGGGAAAGGAAATTTGCCTCATTTTGTACTCAGTTTGAAACGCTTGACTTGTTTTTATCTGGTTTTTTTTACTAGGCTATAGTGAATTTGGTTTGGCATTTTATTTTGGTGTATGATTTATTTAGTCCTTGCTTTTATTCTGTTTATGTAGGAGCTGATGAAAATTTTCAACAGAGACAAGCGCATTTTCTGTGCCATCCTTTCCTCTCACAGCCGTTCCACAGGAGTCAATCTTGTCGAGGCAGACACTGTTGTGTTCTATGACAATGATCTGAACCCAGTGATGGATGCAAAAGCTCAGGAATGGTGTGACAGAATTGGGAGATGTAAAGATATCCATATATACAGGTGATGGTGACAGTCAGCGTCTGCTCTTTAACGTGTTTTAATGTAAGGTTATTTCAGGTAGTGCTGCCCTGTATGACCTAGAATAAAGTGGAAACAGTGCTGAAAACCACCTCCCTTCAATAAAAAAGATGCCAGGGTATCCTATGAAAAAGTGGGGGGTTTAACACCAAATGTAATGAATGAATCGTACCTGCATGGGTTTTGTCTGTTAGTCTACATGGAATTTTATAACTTTTCCTTTATATTGTTGATTTTTAAAAAAATTACATAAATTGTTGAAAGAAAGCTCTAAAGTAGAGGTGGTAGTGTGTTTTTTTCTGGGCCTGCACCATAACTAAAAAAGCTCCCACAAATTATCACATTTTAAGAGTTTAGTGTTATTCTCTAAGGACAATTTATCTTTTTGTTTCTGAAAGCT
This sequence comes from Oriolus oriolus, assembly GCA_013400235.1. Taxonomy (NCBI): domain Eukaryota; kingdom Metazoa; phylum Chordata; class Aves; order Passeriformes; family Corvidae; genus Oriolus; species Oriolus oriolus. The sequence goes on from VXBT01009028.1 coordinate 685,988, forward strand.
GTTTTGGAAATTACTTATCTGATTCCTATGGTTTTTTTCCTTTTTTTTTAGGCTTGTCAGTGGTAATTCTGTAGAAGAGAAACTTTTGAAAAATGGCACAAAGGACTTGATCAGAGAAGTAGCTGCTCAGGGAAATGACTATTCAATGGCCTTTTTAACACAGGTAAGTTAATATTCAGAATGCATTGAAACACCCGTGTCTCAATGTTTAATAAATTCAAGCATCTGTGTTGGAGTGTTTAATAGCAGTTTAGTGGAAGTCTCTCTGGGCTAGAATTAATAAAGAAGCATATTGGATTTCATGATTGCTTGAACTCTCAGTGTTGGGGCCACATTCTCTAAAATACCCTCCATCTGTTTTGTTCTGTTATTTGCATAGTGATGCACAGATATCACCCATGACTTAATATATTGTGGTTTCTTCACCCTGCTGCAAAATTTTGCAGAGCTTGTAAGGATGATGGTCTCAACAGCTTTAAAAATATGAAATAAGAAGTTGGGGTATTTAGAGAGAGAGGCTCTCAATTGCTGCTCTGAAGATACGTAGACAGTGACTGCACTGGTGAAGCCAGACTATCCCGGCTGGCACTCCCAATATTGAACAAAAATAGAGTGCTCCCAGTAACTGAATGTTTTTCTCTTTTTTCCTTCTATTTACCAAGCAAACAATTCAAGAATTGTTTGAGGTTCATTCTCCTATGGAGGATTCTGGATTTAGAGTGAAAGCAGAAGAATTTGTAGTACTTTCTCAAGAACCGTCTCCAGCAGAAAATATTTCACCTAAAGTTGCAAGACCATTCATAGAGGTAATGATTAACACATACCTTAAAAATACAGCTGTGCAACATTAAACAGCTGACTAATCTTGTTTTATTTGGGTAAATTCTGTCTCTTTTTCGATAGTTTTATGCTCTTTTGTCATTTGTGGCAAGACTTCCAAAAGCCCAAAGCTGAGTGTTATACTTTCTGGGACTGTTTCTCTTGCTGCAGCAGAGATTTAGTCCAGAAATTTGTGTTGCGTTTCAGTGAACTCCTTATGGAGTTTCTTTCCATATTTTTGAATTCTTAATTATTTTTAAAATATATCTTTCTGAAAGGCCCTCAACAGTATCGAACAAGAGGATGAGGAGTCAAATGATCACATTCAAGAAACAGGATCTGAGTCAAGCATTGAGCGTTTAATCTCAGAGCTCTGTGAGACAAAATACAATGAAGAGCCCTCACAGCTGCAGGAGTTAGTTGCTGTTGTGGATCAGGTACCATGACTTCCCTTGAATATCTGGCTAAAAAGTAATGTTTAGTTCAAAAGTTTCAATTTCTTTGCAGTTTGACGTTAAAGCAACTTTGTTGTCTCTCCCATGAAATGGAAGGGAGATCTCCCACTGGTTTAAGATGTTAAGATGAGTTTTAAGGAGAGCTTTGATACTTCATATAACACTTATTTTATTGTCCTCAAACTAACATTTTTTCACTTTGATACTTCCCTCAGCTGACTCCAATTGAGAAATACGCTTTGAATTATCTGGAGCTCTTCCATGGTTCAGTTGATGACAATGAGCCACGGTTGAGCGAGGTAAAACATATCTTTCTTTGCCATGTTATTCTGTCACAGAACAACATTTATTATATTTTCAATATGAAATGGAAGTTTCTCCAGTGATGTGGAATATATTGTAGGCACTTCTGTGATCTTTCCTTGCTATACCTTATGAACAGCATAATGTCTTAGAGAGAGCTCATTATTTTGGGATTCTCTGGTTTAAGCAGGTGTCAGTTCTTAATTTCTTTTTTATAAAATGAGAATTGCTTTCAGCCCGGCTCAGCAAATGTTTGTTGTACTCCATTGATAGTGGGGGAAAAAATGTCATTAATTTCAGTGAGCCTGTGTTCTGGTTGCCTTCATTGTTTAACTGAAATTCTTTGATTGCTTTATATTGATGGTTTAAAAACCCTCAACAAAGGCCAAGAAATGTCTCCTAAATGATTGTGAAAGTATCCGTTAAGAAATTGCTATAAGATTCCTGTGCCTGAAAACAACAAAGTTCAAGGCGTTTATCCATAAAATTACAAATTTATGATTTCTAATCCAGTGTCTGTTACTGTATAAAGTTTTTAAGGAGTCTGACTTTCATCTAGATGGAACTGAAAACTGCAAAGAAAGCCTGGGAAGTCCAGCATATGAAGGAGTTAAAGGAAAGAGAGCAAAAAATGCTTTGGGAGGATGAAGAGGAACTTCTAACCTACACTCGGGAGGATGCGTACAACAAAGTAATTGCTGAGTAGTCTTGTTTTTCTTAATAGTGTATTTCGTAACAGTTATTCTGAGAATACCTTTTCCCTTCAGACTTCAGTTGGATCATTTGAATTGTGTTCTCTTTTTACTGTGTAGGAATATGTCTATGAAGGTCCAGATGGACAAACTGAAATTATGCCAGTAAGTAAAAGTAGCACCAGGCAGCCTAAACAGGCTTTTTATTGGGTGAAACATAAAGATCAGTGGAGAGTTAACATTGCAGTAATTACAAATTTTGTTCTGTGCAGCTCTGGACTCCTCCTACTCCACCTCAGGATGACAATGATATCTACATAGATTCTGTTATGTGCCTGATGTATGATACCACCCCTATTCCAGAGTCTAAATTGCCTCCAGTGTACGTCAGGAAGGAGCGTAAACGACACAAAACAGATCCGTCTGGTGAGTGTTCCCTCAGGACTGTTCTGAGATTTATTGCTGATAGTTTAAAAAATCGGGGTTTTTCATACCTTCTACATGTCTGGCCCAGTAAAGATCAAATTGGCAGGTTCGAAGAGATAAAAATTTTTGTCTCACCATGGCCTTGAAGCAGTGGAATGAATCACTGGAAGACCCACTTCTTACAGTGCATCTTCTTTTTAGACGTAAAAGTGTTCTTAAAAGGACAATTTTAGAAAACAGACATTCCATTTTGTGGGTTAGGACAGGACTGGTCTTACTTTATAACAGGCTCTGTGTAGTTCCTGACCGTGCTTGTCAGAGGCAGCAGGGAGTACTCTGTACATGTAGGAGCAGTTTGCAGCTGAGGAATCAAAGAATAATAGTATCTGTCCACCAATAATACTTTATTTTTTGTCTTAGCAGCAGGTAGAAAGAAGAAGCAACGTCACGGGGAGACAGTTATCCCACCTCGTTCACTCTTTGATCGAGCAACTCCAGGAATGTTGAAAATGCGCCGAGAGGGCAAAGAGCAAAAGAAGAACATCTTGTTGAAACAACAGACACCGTTTGCAAAGCCTTTGCCAACTCTTGTCAAACCAGCTACTGAGGCTGGACAGGATAATCCAGAGTGGTTGATCAGCGAAGACTGGGCACTTCTGCAGGTCAGATGCTACCTGCAGCTTCTGCTGTCGTTATGTTTTTATTCCTGCACTTTATCTCTTCAAGGTTATTTCTAATTCTTAAAGGCATTTTGATGACAAGTCGGAACAGATAACCTGTCATTTGTGCTCCTCTAAGGAGAAATTAAAGGCTAAACTACAAAATGTATGATTAAGTCCTATTGTCGTTTTAGAAACCACTTACTATTATTCAGATTAGTTGTGCTGGCTGGACACTGGATAATATGGCTAAGGTTCTTCCCCCCTTTGAGAGGAGAGCAGCATTTGAACAACAGCTCTCACACCAATCTTCAAGTGTTTCCCTGCACATCAGTCTGCATAATGGCACCTTATGCTTGTTTGTTCTCTGTGACTGTAGGTGCACACAGAGCCTTAGCCCTGAGCTGTCCCCCTGTAGTAATGGTGTGTGGGCACATGCAGGTAAGGGAAGGTTTGGAAGATGGCAACCATTTGTCACCTGAAGCTTCTGTACCTTTCTCTGTTGCAGGCAGTGAAGCAGCTGCTGGAGCTTCCTTTAAACCTTGCTGTTGTGTCGCCAGCACACACTCCCAACTGGGACCTGGTTAGTGACGTTGTTAACTCCTGCAGCAGAGTCTATCGCTCGCCCAAGCAGTGCCGCAACAGATACGAGAATGTCATAATCCCAAGGGAGGAAGGAAAGGTGAGTTCACGTAGAATGATGCGTCTTTTTTTTACCTTAAGTTGTAGAGTTTTTTTTCCTTATCTCCATATCTCACTTGTTTTTTGTTAAACGTTTCAACAGTGTAAATAAATAACTTTTAAAAGACTTTTTAAATTATTCTCATCAGGATTTCCACTTATTTTATGTGATTTCTTTGAAAAGAAAAAGCACCTGAACAAAATCTTCCACAAAAGATCATCTAACTTTCCTTCTTATTTTACAGCTAATGTACGAAGCTAATCCTAAAAAGAAGACAAAAAGTATTTATAAGGTGTGCATTGGTATTCTTTCAAAATCAAATCTAGACACTGTGGTATTTAGCAGCAATGGAGGTGGGCAGATAATTCATATGAGATCCATGTTGAGTGTTACTTGAGTTCTGAAACATCAATTAAAATTCCAAATTTATTTCTCCTTTTCTTTGTTGATACAGTGGATTGACACCAGACTTCAGCTTTTGGATTTGATAGATAAATTTTAGATCATGCAAGAAGTTTGTGATTTCACTTAAACTGTAGTTGGCATTTTTCCACCAAACAACCACCATGTATCTTATCCTGATGGTACTTAAGATCTGTAAGAATGAACTTCATGCTAGAGTCTAAGTGGATTACAAATACATAGTGAATTTGATGCCTGAAACACCTTTTAGTAAATGAGGATGATAGGATGCTACAGAAACAAAAACAAATTCCATGACTGTGAACGCCTTCTTCCAAACCACACAGCAATTTAGTGACAGAGTTGGGTGGAGAATCCAGACCTTCTGGCTGTAGTCCCATTCTCTAACTGCTAAGGAGGTTTGTCCCTGACTGGCAGTTTCTGCTTAGGAGAAGCCAAATGTTAGAGTGGCATGGTGTGTGGATGTTAACCTAGCTTTGTTGGGAGAGCAGTGCAGTGATGGTTTTGTTTTATTATCTTACGTGTGCGCTACGCATAACTGTAAACTAATGGGCTCTTGGTTTGGGTACTGAATTAAACTTGCAAAATCTAAACTAAAGCAAAGATTCTTTTTCAAATTAGAGTTTGCCATTTTGTACGTCCCCAAGTGCTGATGCCAGTGTGACCGTGAGAACTGCTCCTTAATTTGCTGTTTCTTTATATATTTCCCATAGAGTTTTGTGTGACAGTAAGTTATCAGTGACACGAGGCAGGAACCAGTCTGTGATAGATATGTTGGAGTATGTTTTTAAATAATCTACGAGCGCGCCTTGTGTTTAAACATAGACAAAATGCCCTGTTGGGTGTGTTTGCAATTGAAAGGTGGTTTGTTTTCTTTTTTTAGACTAAAAACAGTCGCCCACTTCGTACCAATCAGATCTATGCTCAAGATGAGGGTGCAACCCACACACAGCTTTATACTAATCATTTTGAGATGATGAAAATAATTGCAGGGAAAAGAAGTCCACCTATCAAACCTCTGTAAGTTTACCTGGGATCATTTGATCTCCTTGTCGCCATGGATCTCCTGGAAACTGTGTTCTGAACAGCTCTCAGAACCCAGAGTTATTCTACACTCTGTTTCTCTGTTCTTGATCTCTCTCTGCATGTTCTGTGTTATTGGAAACACCTCCATATTTTATGTGTTTGGGTCTCACTGCAGGGATTTGCTCTTTGTCATTAACAGCAGAACAGCACTCAGCTGGGGTTTTTTTAATCTACTTTATATCCATTTGCCTGATTTGTAAACAATTTGGTGTCTACTGTTTAGTAGTACATTCTTTTCTATGTATCTTCCTGAAGTTCTTCTGTATTTCTTTAATATTTACTCTGAGTCTTTCTTAAATGTCTGTGGGTATGCAGGCTTGAGTACTGATGGGAATATAATGAAAACTGCACCAAAACTGCAGTGTTACATGCTAAAAGATGTGAAATTAAATACTTGTTTTAAGGTTTTTCTGTCTCCGGTAATACAGTTTTGCTCAATTTCAGACTTGGCATGAATCCTTTCCAGAAGAATCCGAAGCATGCATCAGTGCTTGCAGAAAGGTGAGCGCTCCCCATCTTGAGGGATATATAAATTGCATAAAAGTGGACTTTTTCCCCCCCCCTTTTTAAGTTTCAGTTATTTTTAAATATTGCGTGCTTTGTCTTATTCTTGTTTCTAGTGGAATCAACTATGATAAGCCCCTCCCTCCGATTCAAGTCGCGTCCCTCCGAGCAGAACGCATCGCCAAAGAGAAGAAGGTATGGTCCCATCTCTGCTGCACAAATGAATGCAGTAATTAAAAAATAGGCAACAGATGAGGTATGAGCAAAACTGCCTCCTGGGAGAAGTTTGGCAGGACAGTAGATGTTATGAGCAGCTGCACATGGTTCATGTACAGGAGTTTAGATAACCAAGGCCCAAAGTGGGACCTTTCCTTGGGTCTGTTGTCACACTCAGACCTATTAAACATGGAGGAGCATCTTTTTGCAAAAGATGTTAAAACATGTAAAAGTCTTGTTTTATTCTTGACCATTCTGTAGCCTCATTTCTTATATTATTCAGAAAGAGCTACTTGTCCTTGCTTGTGGATGGTAAGGTGCTTGTTGTGCTATGCTCTAAGCCATAAAACCATGACTGAAGCTTGCAGTTTTAAATGAGTCAGGTTGTGTAACTTGGACTTGGAGAGTGAAGATGGCTTTGTGGGCTGTCTCTGGTTAAAATTTAAGGGGTTTTGTGTTTAGAATTAAAGAGGTTTAGTCTGTTGCTTTAATTTGCTTTCAAAAAAACACATCCTGCTTGTTCCATGCTTGAAGACTGAAGGTGCCCCTTGCCTTGCAGGCGCTGGCGGAGCAGCAGAGGGCCCAGCAGCAGACGGGCCCGCAGCCCCAGCAGCCCCAGGCGGGCCAGCAGCCCCCCCAGCAGCCCCCCGTGCAGCAGGCCCAGGCCCAGCCACAGGCACAGGCACAGGCACAGGTAGTTCAGCAGCCACAGGCAGTGGTGCAGACTGCAGTCACTACTGTGGCCAACACAGCAGTATTGGTAAGAAAGGGAGAGCTCAGTGCCTCTGATGTAGTAACTTCAGTTCTTCTGTGTGTGCTGTATTTGTCTCGTGTTTTCTCTGGAAAGTGAGAATTTTAGGTCAGTATAGTGAGAGAAAAAATATTTTTTCTTGTTTTCTTTCCCTGATTATGCTAGGTATCTTCTGGTTTCCTGATTTATTAAGACTGTTTGCATCATTGTAGCAACAGGTCTTGGCATTCTGAGGTGGAAAAACACCGTGCAAAGATGATTTTTCCTTTTTTCACTTTAGACTTTAATGAAATCTGAGTGAATAGATTTACACAGTCAGTGAGAAGTATTTATACAGAGAACTTGCAGAATACAGAGAATAAAAGAGAATGTAGCTGTAAGAGCTACTCAGTTAAACAGCTTAAAAACCAAAGATTTGTTAACCTTTGCAAGGCAAGTGAAATGATGCATCCTACAGGAAATGCCATGGTGGTTTTACTGCAAATTTGTGCAAATTTTTCATGTCTTTCTTTAATCTGGAGTCTGAATGAATCTGATGACTGGTCTGAGGCTTTTGTATTTAGAGCCAATCCAGTTTGCATAGTAATGTGTGCAGGCAGTGGTAGTTCCACTTGGCTTGTTGAAGGGCAAGAGAACAACAGCTTTTGCAGAAAGGCACAGAGCATGTGTTCTGACCCACAAGCATTGCTGTGTACGAAGTGCTCAGGGATGTTCCTGTGTGAGTGTTTGTCTGTGGAGTGCCAGAGTAAAATATTGCTCCCTTCTTCTACTAACAGGGATGCTCACTGACCTGTGTTTAGCACACACTTGGCTGGTCTACAATTGCTCGTTAGTGAGGCAGAATGTTGGTACATACAGTAGTTGTTGTGATCTGTAGAGTCAATGAACAACTGCAGAAATCTCTGTGTGTTCCCTTGCATTTTTCCTATTTTGTCACTTCTGGAATACTGCATTGTGTTAAGCAGCATGGTAGAGTAAACAGTGCTCAGTTTTCTTTTATTGTTTTTCTGAACTGCTCCCTTAATTGTCTTCTAATTAGGCGGGCACCATCAAAACAGCAGTGACAGGGACGAGCATCCAGACTGGTGAGGAGACTTTGTAATTGGGCATTGGAGGTGATGGGACATTGGGATTTTCACTTTCAGAATCTCACATTTAATCCTGTCTTGCTTTCAGCTACAGTGAGTGGAAATGTCATTGTGAATACTGTTGCTGGGGTCCCTGCTGCCACCTTCCAGCCCATTAATAAACGTCTGGCCTCCCCTGTTATACCTGGGACGCTGACTGTGAGTAGATCCTGTCACTAGTTGTGTTCCTGGACTGATCTGGGTTGCATGTTTTCTTCTGTTTTCTTCTTCAGCTTTCCATGTTGTCAGAAATTCTGCTTCTTGCAAATTTCATGTGCATCATGGGGTTCTTCATCAAACCCCTCTCTCTTACCAAAACATCAGAACACTCTGGAATGGTTTATCAGAAAAAAATGCTTGATACTGTTAAAAATGGTTTATAGGCAAGTGCTGCTAAAAGCAATGTATTATGTCATCAGCATTTTTAGCCTGTAACTGTTTTGTGTTTTATTAATTATGATCTTTATTGTTATGTTAATGGTTTAAGACTATGGATGATAAAGCAAAATATTGAAAGGCACTAAAATCGAATGTCTCTAACGGAGTGAAGGGTTTTGGTAATCAGCCTGTTGGAAAAAGATTTAACCTCACGCTGATTTTAACATGCATCCAAACAGATGTGTTAGACAGATTTGGGCCTTTTTCTCTTGGCATTTTTTCTGTTTGTTTAAAAAATTGCCTAGTCCATTTCCAGAAGGTTCCATAGCTGTATGTGAGGCATGGGAAAGGGGCAGTAACAACTGTGTTCCCTTGCAGACTTCGGGAGGCACCGCCACTGCCCAGGTGGTTCACAGCCAGCCCCGAGCGGCCGCGGCGCCGGCAGCGTCCACCGAGCTGGTGACCATCGCCTCCACCCAGGGCGTCCGCGCCGTGACATCGGTGACAGCTTCAGCCGTGGTCACCACCAACCTAACGCCTGTGCAGACCCAGACAAGGTCTTTGGTGACCCAGGTTACACCAGGTAATGATCCTGTGTTTAGGGAGTTTTTCCAGTAGGGCATAAAGGGCCCCAGAATTCCTGTAGGTTGTTTGACCACCACAGCCCCACGGTACTGGAAGTCTGGAACACAGTTAAACAGGGCTATGATTTTTAACTTGCTTTATTGTTGGTGCTCAGATTGCATTTTTCTCCCGTATTTCTGGATAAAGTGTTGCAATAGAGAGCTTGGCCTGTAGGCATTGTAATTTAAAAATATTATTAACAATCTAGCAGTAAAATATTAGAGTTGACTGTCTTGACTAAAAACCATTGTGAAGAAAGGCCTGTGTATTTTATGATCTACTCTGCTTTTACGTCATGCTCATTATAATGTGTTCTTATATGTAGTAAATTCACAAAATGTACTGGAGCAGAAAAATAAGCATTTAACAGCTTGACTTCTCGGGTGAAATTAATGAACTAAACTGAGTGTTGAAAAGTTTTCTTCTGAGCATTTTGTCTTTTCTTTATTCACAGCTACACCAACAGTCCAGCTGTCAGGCAAAACCATCACCCCTGCTCACTTCCAGCTTCTGAGGCAGCAGCAGCAGCAGGCTGCTCAGGTGCAGGTCCCACAGATCCAGGCTCAGGCACAAGCCCAGTCTCCGGCCCAAATAAAAACTGTAGGGAAGTTGTCACAGGTGAGGAAATGCTTGTGAAGTAATGTGGCACATTGCTCTCACTGTGAGCTTCCTTAGCAGTGTGTGTTGTGTCCTGTTTTCTTGGGCTAGAGTGAGATGTATTTCTCTCTTAAATTTCATCCTACTAAAGTTTCATGCAGGCAGTGAGTCTGACAGCACTTTCAGTAATAGAGTAGGGCAGGATGGAAAGCATTTAGTGTTACACACTGGAAGCCATTGTGTAAAAAAGTTACATTTTAGCTACTTGATCTTAGCTCTAGTCCGGTACAGACTGTTTCTCCTTTTAAATGTCTCCATTTTTCTCCTGTAATGTAAATGGGTAGAAATGATGGAAGTGTGTGATTTTTGCAGGAGCAGCTGATCAAGTTGCAGAAGCAGAAGCTGCAGCTCCCTCAGCAGCAGGCAGCACAGCAGACACAGCAAGGGGCACAGCAGCAAACAGCACAAGTGCAAGTGCAGCAGCAGCAGCAAACCCAGCAGCTCACTGCGGTGACAGCCCCCCGTCCTGGCGCAGTCCTCACGGGCACTACGGTGACCAACCTGCAAGTGGCTCGCCTGGTGAGTTGGCTTCGACTTGGCAAAAACAGTCTCAAACATCTCTTGGCTGGTTTAAATGAGCTGGGCACTGATCATTCACACTCAAAAGCGTCCTTTGCATTGCTTAGGCAGTTCAGAAGGAACAGCTGTAACATAAACAGCTTTCCAGTGCACTTACCAATGGATACCATCTCTGAATTGTGTCACTGTACAGAAGCCATTACATTTAGAAATATTTACAGCTATCACTTTATAATCACCTGTTATATGCAGCAAATCTCTCTGTGCTGATACAATAATCTTCATTCCTTCCTGCTTAGACTCGTGTTCCTGCTTCCCAGCTCCAAGCACAAGGACAGATCCAGGCCCAAACTCCACAAGCAGCACAGGTTGCTCTCGCAAAGCCTCCAGTGGTGTCTGTTCCAGCTGCTGTTGTGTCATCTGCAGGAGTCACCACACTCCCTGTGACTGTTGCAGGCATTAGTGTTGCCATCGGGCAGCCACAGAAAGCAGCAGGTATATGCGTGCAAGTTGGGAATAGGAAGAATTGTATTTCATAGCAGTCTCCTATAGTACAGACAGATTTTTTTTCCTGTAGGAAGGTTATTGTTGGAACACAAAGCTAGCTTACTCCTGCCCTTAGATAACAAATTTTCTCCACTGAAAAATCATATGTCTTATTCCCATTAAAGTCAGTGGGTTGTTAGTGCTCAAAGCTGTGCAGATGTGTAAGTCTATAAAAAGCAGAGTCTGTGTTTGCAAACAGTGAGTGCGGGAACAAAGCAATAAACTGAAGACGCTTACAGTTCTAATTATTTCTGTAATTTTCAGGAGGCCAGACAGTAGTTGCACAGCCACTGCATGTCCAGCAGCTGCTAAAACTCAAGCACCACCAAGCAGCACAGCAGCAGAAAGCCATCCAGCCCCAGGTTGCACAGGGACAAGCTACTGTGCAGCAAAAGGTACTATTGTGTGCTCTCCCGTTAAGTTATGCAATGCTTCTGTGGCTGTAAAGCTTTGGCTCTGGATTACCAGGACACTCCTAGAGAGTCAGTCAGGATTTCTAGGGGTGAATCTTAAGTATATCTAGAGAGAACAGGTTCTCAGGTGTTTCATTTTTTCTGTAAAGTAGTTGGTTGGTTGGTAGTTTTTGATAAGTCCATTGTTGTGTGAGTGTTGTGTGTAAGAGAGAACCTTTTCATTAAATACTTTAATTTCAGTACTTGTGTAAATGCATGAAAGCTTTCATCTAGTGCTCATTTTGTTATTGCTAATCCCGAGAGAATTTTTTTTCAATAATTAAATGTAATTAAACTTGCTATCTACATTCATATTCTTTAAAATACGGGTATCTTCATTGATGCCTTTTTTTCTCTTCTGCAGATAAATGCTCAACAGGTTACGGTCCAGACCCAACAGCAGACTTCACAGCAGCAAAAAGTAACTTATGCTACACAGCCTGCCATTAAAACACAGTTCTTAACAACTCCAATTTCCCAAACCCAGAAACCAGGTGGAACCCAGCAAGTGCAGGCCCAGATTCAGGTACAGGTAACACAGGTTTACACCTTTAAACTGTAGGGGGACTGGAGAACTGTAAAGATGACAGGTGAGGTAGAATTCAGCACCCACTCATTTTAATTCTAGTCACACATTCATTTAAATTGACTTTTTAATAAAATTCATTGGTGCTGAATATGTGGCCTTACAGCAGGTCAGAGGAGCTATGAGCTGTGAGTTCACCTTTCCTCTCTGAAATAAAATAATTGAGTCACTTCTTTTTGTTAGGCAAGGGATTCCGTACTGTGTTTACTAAGGAAAATTCAGCCAGAGTTTTTCCTGTTTCTGGTGCTGCCTCACAGCCTAATTTCTGGCAGCCAAGAGTAGGTGACAACTCACATGTTTTCTTTTCTGCATAACTGCATCAGTCTAACCATAGAAGAAGAAGGAGGTTAGGAATTGGAAGCCTTACTCTTTCAAAAGTATATCCCAGATAATTTAACCCATTAGAACTTGTGTGCTTTCCTCCAATTTTATAGGTAGTTAGAAGGAAATCATTGTAGGTAAAACTGAAAATATGACTTCTTTTCCTCCCCTAGCTAAGTTCTTCAGTTCACAAATCTAAAATGTTTCACAAACATTCAGCTTCACTGAAAATGCCGGGCTGCAACTTATCATGAGCAGGCCTTTGGAAAGGTTTTCCCTTGGTAGAAGTTTTCCTGGGTGTGGTGTTTTGCTGCTATCAGCAGCTTTTTATTTTGATGCAATCGTTCTTTATTTCATGTCACTGCAGGTTGCAAAACTCCCACAAGTGGTCCAGCAACAGGCTACTGTTGCCAACATTCAGCAGATGGTTTCAGTTTCCCAACAGGTAGGTTTTGCTCTTGTCAGATACAGCACTAGAAACATGATCTTAAAAATAGCTCATTTTTTTTTGAATGTGTGTATTTTTCACCTTACGTGTGACATAGGTATTATTTTTAAAGGATATAGCAAGTGCCTTTCTATAAAAGTAAGTCTTGAATACTGAATCAGCTGAGGTATATTTTCTAGTCTAAAACTTTGGTAGATGTTGCAATGCTTGTTCATCACTGTAGATAAGCTGAAAAACAGATTTTTAAAAACGTTTTGTAGAGCTGAAAATATTTTTAAAAATCGGTTTCTGGTGATGTATAGTCAATATATCAAATAATTGAACTAATGAGCACCATCTGAGCTTTTCCTACAAAAACTAGGACAGATTGAAGGTTCCAAGTTGTTTTGTTTCAGTTCATAGAGCTGTGCCAAGTGCTCTGTAAAAGTCAGAACTGTGTGGTAGCTGTTCCAAATGTGTGCTGGTAACAGACAGGGCTCGGGCAGGAGAAGGTCAGATGGTTTGGTTCCCCTCCCCTAATGACCAAACGGTTTAATTAACACTGTTGTTAACACTGGATGAACAGTGTCATCCAGATCATTAGCAACAGGCATAACTTAGGCAGTTGATTGGCAGGAATGATTTGACTTTGGAGGGTGGATGAAGTTCCTGCCTTTGGCGCACAAAATTCTGCACCATTCGACTCTTAATCTGCCACAGTTTGCAGTGCAGTGTTTTAGTGCAGAATAAAATCTGTGAGTGTTTATCTTAAAATGGTGATAAAGTGGTGTAAGCTGTCTGATAACCACCTCAGATGTGAATGCTTCAAGGGCAAAGCAGACAGCTGGGAGCAGAAACCTCATCAGTCAACACAAGTTGAGTTGCCCTCTGTAGTCAGGAAGAGCTCCTAGATCATTTTCAAAAGTCATCAGTGGTGGCATAACTCTGGGACTGTTGGAGTCTGTGGCAAAAAGACAAATAGTTTCCCTCCCATGTACACCAGTGACTTCAGTGGCAGCAGGTTTAGGCCATGATAAGTATTTTTAAAACTATGGTCTTTATGTGTATGTGGCTTTCTTTTTACCTGCATTTTTAGTGCTTCCCAGTGGATTCCTTTTGGACCATTCAAGAGTTAATTTTTCTCCTGGAGAAGCCCTTGTAGCTTTGTTTGGCTTCTGCATCGGACAAAGGCAGCTGAAGCTGCTCAGTTTTCATTACCTTGTCCTCTGAACAAGGAGATGTTGATTTTTTTTTTTTTTCTCCCTTGATCTGGTTAGAGCTATGAAAATTAGAGTTCTGGATGGAGTTCAAACTATTCTACCCTAAACTGGCAGTAGAGACTGGCAGCTGTAGTCTGAAAGAGGAATGGCAGAGACTGGTGGGAAGCCTCAGTGGCTGTATTTATTGTCACAATATGGGTGCATTTTAACCTGTTTGGTCCTCTGGCTGTCCCTCTGTTCTTTGCCTTGTACCTTCACTTCTGCAGTACAGGAATTTTCCTGTATAACTAGTAGGGTTCCTATACCTTTCAGCTGCCTTCTGAATGTATCTGGGGGCATGTCCTTGGATTTGCACTGCAGAGACCTGAGTTACAGGCGTCTTGGCTCTTAGTTCTGATTTTTAAGGCTCTAGAAAATGTGACAGAATGGTGTTTCTCAATGAAACCACAGAGCCTATGTTCCCAGAATCTTTGTCTGAGATGCTTGTCAGTAGCAAATACCTAAATAAGTAGGATTCCTTCTGTAGAGCAGAAATGTAATGAATGCTCAGTTTGATGCCAAACTGTTGTTTTGTAATTGTCTTTTCATCCTGCTGTCTAGGTACAACCTCAGCCCCAAACTGTGACCCTTTCTCAGACGACAGCAGGTCAACAGCAGGTTCAGGTGATCCCTGCAACCACTGCTACTGCTCAGGTTGTGCAGCAGAAACTGATACAGCAGCAGGTGGTGACCACAGCATCTCCCCAGGTTCAGGCTCCAGGTGTACAGAACCCAGCCCAGACACCAGCAACACCTGAAGCCCAGAGTCAGCAGGCAAAAGTACAAATGAGGACACCGACTGTCAGATTAAAGGCACCTACTAAACCAAGTTGAACTATTGCAATAACAGGGAAACACAGTATTTTGTGTTTGCTGAGAAAAACGAGAAGCTACTCCAAACATCCAAATGAAGACAAAACACCTCTATTTTTTTTTTTTTTTTTTGTAGCAGAAAGTTTCTTGCTGGTGAACATTTAAACATGGAAACTCACATGTAACTTCAGTGTATTAGCAACTGTTTAGCACTCAAACTCTGTACAAGATGCATTCTGCCTGTGTTCTCTGTGCTCATTCAAACCAGATAAAGCAAGCATTACTTAGGTTTAAATTCTGCCCAGCTTCTCAAAAGTGAAATGGTGATCTGCCATAAATGTCAGTAAAATCCACCTGTGCTGGAATACCACACCTGCCTGTGGGAATGTGCAGCTCCTTGCTATAGTTCAGTGTGTGCTCAGTACCCACAGTGAAGCCACACAAAGAACCAGGTGTGGCTGATACAGCACAGTATTTTCCATCTGTAAAAAAGCTCTGTGTTGTTCTTCCCTGTGGTAAATACTCCTGGAAGATCTAACACAGACTTGAAGTGCTCCCTGCAAAGTTTAGCCAATAAATGTGAAAACCTGTAAGTATATGTAATTAAAAAGGAAAAAAAAAAGTTTCATTCTCCATTTTTGTAAGTCTTTTTAAATGTTTGTTAGTAGTTTTTGTGTACAGTTTACTGAATCACTCAACCTGTGTGCTCATTCTCATACTTCACTTTAAAATAATGGATATTTTAGGCATGAGCTGAGTAAATACTGTGTTGATAGTAGATGTGTATTAAAGTGTAGCCCATTTTTTCTTTTGTAAGAGAATTGTTCAGTAGATACAGCTAAACAGATGATCCATAGCTGTTTCTCATGGGACTTCTGTCACAAAAATTCTCCAGCTGATAAAATCTAATCTCTCAGTTTCATTCTGCTCTTGCAACATGTTTAAATGTTCAGTACTTTTTACACGGCTTTCAGCTTGGGGGGTGGGGGGCTGGGGGAAGGGGAGAATAGTGAAATTAAATCTAAGACTTAATTCTTCAACTGTGTAAAGAGTAAGATCTAACTTTTGTACTATTCTTTTACTAAAGCTAACGATGAATGTATCTTCAGGTGGGTATTTTGGATGTGAATAGAGCGTGGCCTCTTCCTCCAAATCAGTTTGCCTTATTGTTATGGAGAAAAAAAAGCAAAAAGCTGCATAGAACTGTGGGGGGTTTCTTTACTTTTCTTGCATACAATGAATAACAGACTTTGCAAACAGCACTTAGTGAGGAATCAAAAAGCCCATCGTGGCTTGAAGGGATTTATTTTACTTTGGCCATAAAACTGCACAACGTGTAAAATGGAGACAAAATTACAACATTCCTTTTCTGAGATGGTTTTAAAATTATTTTTCCATTCTGTGATCTTTTTACTCTTTTACGAGGGGAGCCTGTTTAAGGGCAAGAAAAGCAGATATTTTGTTTTTACCTCTGTATGTCCACACTTGGTACTTGGCAATACACATGGCTTAAACAAGAAAGAATTCTCAGCCAGCTCCTCCGTGTTAGTTGTGATAGGTCCAGCCCATTCTGTTCACATCACAAATATAAACATTGGCTCAGGCAGCGTTCCTGAGTTTTTTTTATTTTATACCTCTGTTGTCCTGCATCCTTTTTTTCTTGGTCTACAAATACAAGGGCATTTTGGGTTTTTTTAAGCTGTTTTTGCATGCAGTAGTATTCCCCTGACCCTGCTAACCACTGGCGTGTGCCATCCCCTAAACTTTACGGCCAGCCAGGGAGCTGGCATTGCTGGCAGCGGAGTAGTTTAAAATGCAAAGCAAACGCAGTGGTAATGGATAGTGACACTGTGTACAGTATAGCCTTGCTCATCCAAAAATATTGCTTAGTTAGCCCCAGTTTTACTTTTAAGTGTTTAGATTTTACGATGTGCATGAGAGTGGGGGTGGGGGGGAACAGTTCCAGCAGTGGAGAGCTGTTGGCTGCATCGTTGTGCTGGTCTGATTTGGTGTCTAAAGAGGCGATTGTTTCTTGTTTAGGTCAGTTGATGAAGATAAAAAGTCACCTTTTTTTTTTCTTCTAATTATATTTTTTTCCTTTCGATGTGTCTTTCTCCCAGGAGTGTGTTAGGAAGTCAACCTGTACATAAGTGATGAGCATTTGTACTCGACCCAGTAGGATGATAAGGAATTAGTGCTGTATCCTACCTGAAGGTGTAATAAAGTGTACATTTTTATACCGCCGCCTCGTCCTGCCTTCTGTACCGGGGGAGGAGGGCGGGTTGGGGCGGGTTACCCCGAGAGGGGCGGTGGTGGGTGGGAGGACGGACCGATCCCGGCCCCGCCTGCGGGCGGAGCGGCTGCNNNNGCCGGGCCGGGCCGGGCCGGGCCGGGCGGGGGGAGCGGGCTGAGGGAGGGCAGCAGGGCCGGGCCGCCGCCCTGACACGCGGTTCCCCAGGGCCAGGAGGAGCCGGAGGACATCGTGAGCGCCGCCAGGACCTGTAGCCGGCTGTTCGGGGCGCTCCTGGAGCGGCGGGAGCTGTTCGTGGGGCCGCTGCCCGACGAGGACGCCTCTCTGGCCGGTGAGCACGGACTGGGGCCCCGCGGCGCTGCCCGGGACAGGCGCGGCCCTGCCGAGCCCAGCCTGTCGGTGTGTGTCTCTCCCTCACAGAGAACTACAGCGCCGAGGACAAGTACAGGATATGGATGAGGCACCGCTACAGGGACTGCGTGGGCTCCCTGGGGGAGCTCATGGGGCACGACGCGTTCCAGGTCAAGGTAGGTCCTGAGCCCGCTGCTGACCCACGGGTTCACGGGTGGGGGGCCGTTCCTTGAGGTTATCGCCCCGTATTTCAGTGTGGGAGGACAGGCAGTGGTGTAAGACAGCACTGGTGCTCTGCCTCACCAGCTGCCGGCAGCAAGCATGCAGCTTGCTCAGGGAATAATATCTTAGTTCATTCTTACTGCTTTTGAAAGTTGCCTCCTTTGGGTCTGACCCCTGGTGTCCTTGTTTAGGTGGGGGTTTTTTTGTGATGTTGCTTTCTTTTTTTTTAAAGGAGTTGGCACTCTGCACGCTCATGAGGTTTGTCGAATTGGAGGCACAATATCCACTGATCAAAATAGAGTGGAAGGGAACTTTAACTTTTCCTTGTGACCTTCTTAAGGTAAGCTGCAGAACTGAAAAGTCCCTCCCTGTCAGTGAGGTGATGGCACACGAACTCATGTCCCCTCAGCTATCTCACTCTTTGCTCCAGTGGTGTAAGGGACTGACATGTTGCTTTCCTTTCCAAAACCTTTGGTAGGTAGTTGTTGATGGTTTGCTTCCCATCAACGAGGACGCCTCACTCCTGATCTCCCGCTTTCAGGAGTACATGGAGTACGACGATGTGCGGTACTTTGTCATGAAGGCTGTCACTGCCAGCGTCGGGCAAGTCATGCAAAAGACAAAGGAGGTAACAAATTGTTACTGGTCAGGTGGCTCTGGATGAGCTGCTTTGGGTTGTGTATCTTGTGGGTGAAGCAAGGAGGGATTAGTGGTGTACGGAAATATTTGGAAGCCAGAGAAATGAGTGTGGCCACTGAAGGCGTTGATTTTTTTTCTTATGTGTGTCATTATGCCAAGACTGGCTTTACTCTGAAATTGAAAGTATTTCAAGACACGTACTGTTGTTCTTTCTGGTCTAAGTTCTAGCTTCTGTTTAACCCAAATCTTTACAGCTTGGGTGACACACAGAGAACTTTTAATTCTGTTTACTCAGAGGAGGTGCAGAGGAAGAATTTGTTTCCTTTACTGGATCCACCAGTTTTGTTAAACCAGAATTAGTACAGCGACAGGTTTTGTGCTGGATAAACAAGTACTACTGAGTTAAATGCAGCAATAGAGAATATACCAGCATGTAGTTCAGTCATCAACATTTTCCCTCTCTCTTTCCTAAACATATTCAGTACTTGGAAACAGGGCAGTATTGAAGCCCAGCATCTTGCTGTCTGTTGTGGAACTTGCTTCATGTTAATATGCTTTTTTCTCAGAGGCCGCTGCCTTTTTACCAGCAGAACGTATTTTCCCTCATCTCACCCATTAATATGCCAAACAAAGAGTCTGAGATGGTCAAATTTATGGTCAAGCAAGGTTAGTAAACTCTGCATGATGAACTGTGTGTGAAAATGAAAATCAGGTGTAAGATTTTTAGTGTGTAACGACTTTATTGTTTGCTGATGAAGAATGTCTGCTTCTTTGATCACTTGATTCTAAACAGTGTTAAAAATCCACATTACTCAGTCTACAGAGGGGTCTGTCATGTATCAAGATAAGTACTTCAGCCAAATTTTTTAGCATAAATAAAGGTTGTCTTGATTTCTTAAACATCCATTTCAAATTCAACATCTGTTTTCCCTTTCTTCTTAGATAACCGTGAGGAGTTGAAACTTTCAAAGCTGCAGGTAACTGTTCATTTGGTGCATCAGAACTGAAATGTTATCTGCTTGAAATAGAGCTTTGTCTACAGCAGTATGTTTAACTCACTGTTTGTGATTCTGTTTTAAGGCACACAAGCAGGTGTTTGAAAGAATGTGGCTGACTTTTTTGAAGCACAAGGTGAGTGTTATTTCTGCTACTGATCTGCATCACTCTTCAATTTAAGGATTGCTGATTCTTAGCAATTGCGTCCAGCTTTGCAAGGAGCTGCTGGTAGGACCCCAGTATGTTGTGGGTGTTGGATGAGAACAGCCCAGTGATCGTTTCTGTGGGATCACTCTGCCAAGAAACTTGACCTCATATGTGGCCTGTTTTTTCTCCTTACTCCCAGCCTTTTTTCCCCCACCTTAAGCATGTCTGCCCATAAGGGTGATCTGCAGCAGAACAACCTCTGCTCATAAGCTGAAGCTTCCCCAGCCTTTCTCCTGGTGATTTTCCCCATCTGAGTGATGACACTGTTAGTTGTGAGCACCTGCTTCTTGAATGAACTTAGTTGGTGTTGCTTGTAACCTCTCCCATTTGGGAACTGCTGCTGCAAGCTGTTCTCTGTTGTCCTGGCACATTCCCTTCTGCTTGTGCATTGCCTTTTTGAGCCACAGGTTGCTGCTGCTCTCCAAGTTCTCCCTGCAGTGCTTGTTTCACTGTGTGGTTTTGTCATTCACAGCTGCCCACTGGCCTGTACAAAAAGGTTCTTGTCATTCTGCATGACTCTGTCCTGCCTTACATGAACGAGCCCACTCTCATGATGGACTTCTTGACAGTGGCTTATGGCATAGGTGGGTGAGAACAGCCTTTTATTCTTTGTGGTACCTGCAGCATGGGACAGATGGACTTGGAAGCTCTGCTGGATGCAGCACCATGGCCTGGATGATGGAATAGGTGCACTTTTGGCTGGGGATGGAGCTAAGGAACTAGGGTGAACTCCATTGTCCCTGAAAGTGAGGTGATTTTACCTGTGTTTGTCAATGGGATTGCTCCTTGTGTGTAAGGAAAATACTATTTAAGGCTTTGGGAAGAGTAGAATACTGGAGTGATTTATTTTAAATATAGAGTTCAGCCAGTGCTGCTGATACCTGGGCTGCATCCACAGCTTCCTACAGAAATGTCCTTTCTGAGCAGACCTTTGCCTCCCCAGTGTGGCTCTGTTGAGGAATTAAAACAGCACATTTATGTGTCTCAGTCATTTGTTCTGCTAAACTACAGCTTAATCTTTGTAAGAAACTTGGGAGCCTCTGTAAGGGTGTAGATGAAATTATTTCACCTTTCAGCCATCACACTGGCTCTAATTTCAGGTACTCAGTTTTGTGTTCCTTCTGGGAAGATTTTATTACAGAAGAAACTTGAGGATGATTTTTTTTTTACTTTTTTTTATTGCGTTGATACGTGCCTGCTTTCTTACAGGTGGAGCAATCAGTCTTCTAGCCCTAAATGGGTTATTTATTCTGATTCATCAGCATAATTTGTAAGTAAAAAGAGCATTTTGTTTAAAGGAACATGGGTTTTTGCATTTATGTCTTTATGTAAGAGGAACTGAATGGATTCACCACACCTTCAGGCTTTGAAATTCCCCTGTGAGAAAGCCAAACTGCAGAAGAGGCTCAGCTGTTTGAATGCTGAGCTTTTTTGGCTGTCTGATTTCTTCTACAACTGAGCCTAAATATCCTCTTCTCTAGACTGTGGTTGCTCAGCATTTAAAAATCGATTTCCATTGATCTGATTACAGAGTGAAGCCGTAGTCTTTGGTGTCCCTTTCACTGCATCCTGAGCCATTTGCAGTCAGTGGGCTTGGCTTCACCCCCTGAAGATGGCTGGGTGTTGCAAGAGCCATGAATTCACCTTGCAGCCTGTTTTCAAGTGGTGACTGTAGAGGGAAGCCTAAGAGAGCTAAACAGAGCATAGCAGTGGGCTGGCGTGGTCTTAATGAAAGCACAAAACCATTGGGACACAGTCCCTCTGCACACCACTAATGGATGTTGTATTTTTCCTTTTTTGCAACAGGGAGTATCCTGACTTTTACAAAAAGCTGTACAGTCTGTTAGACCCTTCCATCTATCACGTGAAGTACCGAGCTCGCTTTTTCCACCTGACTGATCTGTTTCTGTCTTCATCGTAAGTAGCATCTTTGTTATGGATGCTTTATTATGTATATGTATTATATATTTTCCTCCTGCTTTTCTGTTCTTGAGCAGTCTCCCACACGTCTGGATATAATGTATTCAGTGTGCCTGCTGCATTAGATACATTTTTACAGAGAAAACCGAATCCAAGAGTGTTATTGTAGTGATGTGTAGTTTTTCATGGGCTATTTTTGAAGACTTGCCTCACAGCCATAGATTTTCAGAAAGGCAGAACTGGAGTTACTTATCAGAGTTTGTGCTGCAAGTGCTTATGGATGTGTTTTTGATCTCTGTTCCACTTTGGCTGAAAGTGATGAATTTTCTGTCTTGTCTTGTAAATATGGAAAAGTAAAATTTGCAGGCTTTTTATAGATTACAAAGCTGTTGATAAATGGATGGCTTTTTGCAGACATAAAGCACTGAAATGTGAAGTGTTTGACAGCCTGTCTTGATGCTGTCAGTTCGTTGTACACAGGGAAGAAGCCGGATAGGCAGCTGGTCATATAGTTGCCATCATATGTTATAAAATAAGCCAACAGTAACACAGCACTAGGCACTTAATATCCAACCCCTTGTATTCCTGGTGTACTTTGGAGAGGGCGACAAGACCTGTGAGGTGACTTTGTTCAGCCTTGCAGGTGTAGTGAAGTCTGAGTGACTGAAAATTGTCATCTTTTATCCTAACTCTTCTGAAGAAGGTGCCTAAACGAGCTGATTGCTGTTAGAAATTTGCATTTTTACCATCAGAAAAAAAAAAATTATGCTGCACATTTACACTACATGGCAGCTTTGTGGTCCCATTAACAGCTGCAGTGCTTGGAAGTGTTATGTAAATTTAACACCATGGCCTGTGTATTAATTAAACCCACAAAACAATGGCAGAAGAATATAACTAAGGTTGCCTGGCCAAGCACTCAGAAGTTTATAAAACGACTGAATAAAGTCTGCCGTGAGAATGGCCGTGTACAGGGGCTGTGCTTGGTGCAATGGTGCCACATGTCAGGATTGAATCTCACAGTGATCTGAGATTATTCATGCATTGAATGTAAATTCTCCCAAAAATTTGTTCCAGAGAGCACACAAGACCCTGTACTGCCGCTTAAAAGCGAGATTCCTAAAGCTTCTCTTTAGTCCGTAGCCCAAAAAGTCTGAAGAGCCCCCTGATCTCTAACCTGACGTGCTGTTAGGGTGGCTGGGGCTGCTGGCTCCCTGCCAGGACTTTAACAGGCTGCTCCCTCCTGTCCCTTGTCCCCAGCCACTTGCCGGCGTACCTGGTGGCAGCGTTCATCAAGCGGCTGTCCCGGCTGGCCCTCACGGCCCCTCCCGAGGCTCTCCTCATGATCATTCCCTTCATCTGTAACCTGTTCCGGAGGCACCCCGCCTGCAGGGTGCTGGTGCACAGACCAGGAGGCCCAGCAGGTAAGAGGGGAGTTGTGTTACGCCTTTAGATGACATAAAGAGCAGCATTCCTGTGGGGGAAGAGGGGAGATCCCAGTTGTGAGGTTTGGAAGGATCCCTCTGCCCTGTCCCTTGAGTTTGTGGAAGGTCTGCAGGCTGCTGCTGTAAGTTCAAGGCTGTTCCAAGTGCCCTACTTCCTATGCTCTTTAAAAGTGACATGGTTCTATAGTGCTGCCAGCAGTGACTCTTGGGTCGTGCTGGGATGTGTCAGCTTGTTCCTGGACCATGAATGACTTGGGAAGGAGCAGCTCTGGCTGCAGCACTGGTCCTCTGTTCCCTTTGGGCTTACATTCATCACACAGGAGGTATTAGCTCTGTGTCTCCTATTTCCTTAGATATGTCAGAAGATCCGTATGTTATGGAGGAGGAGGAGCCATCTGAAAGCAGGGCTTTGGAGAGCTCTCTCTGGGAGATTCAGGTATGCCATCCCAAAATGAGCATCTGGGTCTGGTATGGGTCTCTTCCACCCTTGCTGCTTCCTTGACACGTGTTGCAGCCCCTCTCACAAGAACCTGCTTGACATACGTCTCGCAAATGAGATGAGTTCTTTTACTCTGCATCCTTTTCTATCCTAGCAAAGGATTCCATACACTGGAGAAATTGTGCATGCTAATTAGTGGGAGGCTTGTGAGCACACATTTGAACTTGCAGTTCACAGCTGAAACAGACTAAATAGCTGCAAATGTACCAGGCTTCTCATGTGCTCTGGAGGGGAGAGAGGAACTTGCTAAGCACTGATAGAATTTAATTAGGTAGAGCCAGGTTATCCTCTAGAAGTGGACGAGGGGGTTGTGTAGGAGGCTGAAGCAGCAATAAGAATGATGTGCAGGAGCTGGAATCCTGGGGAGCTGCAGCTCGGATGTGGCATGAGGGCACTGTGAGGTAGCAGAATTGGGTTATATGGTGTAGGCATGCCCTGTGGATGAATTTGTCTTGAGCTGGATGTGACCATGTGAGAGGAGCCTTTGACATGTTTGAAGGATGCCCAAAATGAGGATTTCTTGAAGCTCTGTACTAGCACATGACAGCAAACTTGGCTCTGATGGGATTTGGTGTTCACCAAGGATCTGACCCAACAAAGGGCAGACACCTGTGTGGGAATGCAGATGGATGTGTGTTGCCCTGCACTTACTAGATTATCTCCTGTTTGTCTTGCTTTCTCAGTCTCTCCAGAACCATTATCACCCAGATGTGGCCAAGGCAGCTGCTGTCCTGAACCAGTCCCTGTCCGAAATGGAGGATGACATATCAGGGCTCCTGGAGCTCTCAGCTTATGAGGTAATGCTGCTGTGCCTTTGTGAGTGACAGGAACCAGGGGAAAGGAGATTCTGGATGCAGCATGTCCTGTTCATCTGCCTTGCTGCTGGGGAGGGAGTTACACTGACTTGGTTACCCAGAACCAGGGCAAACCAGGAAAATGGTCTATTGAATAACAGAGCATGAGCAACAGTGGTGACAGGGCTGGCTTTTATTTGAAGGGTTTGTTTGCTGGATCTTTTAAGACTTTAGAGTGAGCAGTCTTAACGGAGTGAAGAGCTTGTACTGAATTTTGACAATATTTTCTGGTTTTTATTTTGTAGCTTTTTGATAAAGAAGTAAAGAAAAAGGCTGTTGATGTGCCCCTGGAGTTTGAGCAAGTACGAGGTTTGTTTGGGAAGAAGAATGATATTTTTGCAGAGCACTTCAGTTTAGACTGATGCCATCTCTTACCAAAACACATCTGCCAGCAGCCGGATCTTAGGGACACGCACAAAGCTCTCATGTGCTCAGCAGCCCTTCCCTGTGAGGAGGGCTGGACTGCTTGGCAGAGCTGCAGCCATCCTCGGTGACCCTTGCCACTGCCCCTGGATGGACTTTGCTGTGTTTCTCACACTTGCATACTGCCACCTGGTATTTGGGAGGGATTTTTCCTCGGAGCAAGGGTTTCTGGACTTGTTCCTGGCTGGGATCCCAACCCTTCCCCCAGAACTGCTGGTGCTGGCTGTGATCAGGGGCTGCAGCAACAGACATCTCACTGCTGTTCCATGGGACTGAGGGAAATTGCAGTCTCTGACTGCTCTTATTTTTCAGATGTGTTACTTTTATATGAGCTGACAGCCTGTTTGTAATAAATGTCTTCAATATGAAAGTGTGTATTATAATTATATTTTTATATGCATTTTTAAGCTCATCTTCAAAGGGATGTTTATCTTCCTTGTACTCAGCACTCCCATGTTCAAGGCATTGAAACTGGTTTGTCTTAACAACTCAGAGGACGATCAGTAAATCCATCTATGAAATGTTGCTGGTGTTCCTTCATGTACATCCATCTCATGCTCTAAGGTTGCTGGATTCCAAAAGCTCGTGAGCTGTGGAAGTGAACATAATCCTGGTGCCTGCTGGAGCCAGGGAGGCCAGCTGATGTGCAGTGGGAGGCTAATCCTGGAGTTTTGCTTCAGAATGATAAGCAGCTTGGTGTGGTTTTGCTTGCAGCCTGCATTTGTTTTAGGAGCTCTGGCCAGAGTGTATCCAGGGGCTAATGACTTTTTAACTCCACTGCTACTGGATGCTTTTGTTAATTTGGATTTTTCATACACTCCGGAAGTCATGCAAAAATTCCATTTGATAGGGTTCCCCCCGAGGTTTTAAGTTTGAGATAAATTCATTATTAACAACACAGACAAACTCAGGACTTTTTTAAAACTCATTTTCGACAACCTAATGTTACCTCTTTAGATTTAAACTGCTTGCATAATTTGAAATCTTACTTTGTGGAAGACTAAATTACAGTCAAGAAAGCGGAGGCCAAGAAATCCAATTTCTGGCAGCCAAGTCTGGTTAAGTCAAGGAACACTGCAGCTGTCTTGGAGACACTGAAGTGTTACATTTTCTTCATCCAGTTTTTTCATGCTTTCCAAACAGTGGACGTGTCCTCACAGTGTAGAGCTCTACATCTTTCTTTTTTTCCCTTTCTGATGCTTTTGAATTCAAGTGAGGTGTTTCTGAGGATTGGTATTTTTCCTCTTTTTCTTTGGAAGTCTCTTTCTTTGTTCTCTGGTTAAAAGGCAGTGCTGCCTCCTCCCTGGCCAGCCTGCTTTTCTTCTTTCTTTGACTTCTGGTATCTGAAGTAGAAAGGCAGAATGGTTGAGATGTAACTTTCAACTCGAGAGACCTCAGTTCAGGTTCTCCCAAGCCTTGTTTTTCAGCTCTAAGATGTATCTCCCTGTGTCATGGGGTGTTGTCTGTATGTGTTTGGTAAACATCTTGAAGTGCTCTGCAGTAGCAATGAGGACCACTTGGCTCACTCTGAAAGAACTAAGTCAGTGTATCATCTTTCAGATGAAATGAGTGAAAATGTTTCAAAGAATGAATGCCTGTGTTGAATGGCTTTCTCGGCATATTTTTGTTTTATTCAGGTTGGCCCGGGTTGTATCTGTCTGTAATTGCTGGTGAGCAGTGTCATTCACATCTGTCACTGACACTCAGGAGTGCTGGGTTCTTTTTGAAAGCACAGGTATTAAACCACTGGGCCATGGGGCAAGTCCAGGTCTCAAGGTGCTGAAAATGAGGGATTTTGGTTGGGTTCTTCTGTGTGGACAGAGGGTAAACAGAGTGCCAGTGAGGGCTGTGTGACCTGTGTGCCTGTCTGTCCCCTCTGGGGTCTCCTGGCACCAAGCAGGGACACCCTGCACGTGGGGCACATGGAGTTGGTGGGAAATATTGGAAAGCAGCAGCTCCTGCCTTTGTGGTGTGGCTTTCTGCTGCCTGTGGGCAGAGCTTTGTATCTGAGACTAAATGACCGCAGCCTGTAGCATTATCCAAGCACCAGGAAAAGGGATGCCTCTGGAAAGGGGTGTTTATCAGGAGGAGGACTGCAAAAGCACCAGCATCCTCAGTGCTGCACCAGCCGTGGATCCCACGCTGCAATGAGCAGTGACTGGATGGGAGCAGGATGTAATTTATGTTTTCCAGAGCATTCCCAGTGCCCTGGGTGCTGCTTGTGGCAGCTCCTGCTGACACCGAGGCAGAGGCTCAGGCTGACACAGGGTGTTTTCAGATTCCTCAGCACATCTCAGTGCTGAGCTGGAAATGCTGTTAGCGCTTCACTTGAAGTGCGTGCAGCTGACCTGGAGTGACTTAATTATTTTATGATGATGCCTGGCAGTCCCAGCACAGTCCCACTGTGCATGGTGCAGACAATCAAAACACAGACAGCTCAGAGGAGCTTACAGCTGAAAGCCTGGGTGCACTTCAGACAAGCCTTGAAGGTCTTCCAGAGACTCCATCCCCCAGCTCTGATGCTGCACTTACCTGAGCAGCATTTTTAAACCAGCTCTTAGGTGGAGATAGCTTTAAGCCCCTGCCTGTCCTTGGAAAAACATCCCACCTGGTCTTTCATCAAGCTTTTATCTTTCAACTTTCACCCCTTTCCCCTCAATAGGAGGCATCAGGAAAAAAAATCAGCAGTTATAAATATTAAAAGTTTCATCTGCACAGAATGAACAACCCTTATCAGGCTGCACACCTGCTGCTGCTCCTGCTCTACAGGTCTCCACAGACTGTAGATTATAGATGCCTTAATCATGGGGTGTATTAACTGGAAGGCCAGATTGAAGTACCAGGCAGAGAGTGCATAAGTCACTCCTGTTATTATTTGATTTTTATCAGATGTGGGGAGGGAGGAGAGGGCTATTCTGGGGCTTTTTGTTGTTGTTATTGGGCTATTTCAGTGAGCATAACAGATAGTTTTATGAAAACATTGACATAACCTTGCAGCCTCCCCACCCATCACTGCCTTGGTTCCCCACCGGAGGGTAACGATAAGGTCTCTGTTTCAATGGACTGCCGTTGGTTTATTTTCCTGAGCTTCCATTCAAAGTCATCTGAGCCTGACTGCGAAATAGAGCTGCTCATCAAGAGCATGATGTGATTTATCTGGGGAGTCAAAGGTTAAGGTGGCCACAATGTTTGCGTTAGGTTCTTACTTTTAAGATATTCATTGGGACATAGAGGGAAGTGCAAATTTACATCTGTAAATGACTGCTCCTATTAGCATTAAGGTAAGGTTTCATATCCCTGAGATAGGGAGAGCTACAGTGCAGCCATAACCCCTGTGTTTTCCACTACCTAATTTTGAAAAACAAGTTCTCAGTTAATTTACAGCCCTGCTCAGACAAAAAGGGCTACAGGATCTCGGTTCAACTGACACCAGCCTTTTCCAGCACTATCATAATCAATATTCATTAAATGAAGCCTATTGGACTTGGAGATTTACTGCTATTAATAAGCCAAGAGTCTATCTTTGTGTAGTTTATGAAGGAATTTTGAGACCTGTTAATAAAAAGAATTGCTTTTCTGCAGTTTCTTTGCCCTGTCCCTGGGCCCTACTTGCACCTCTAAAGGGAGAGTTCTGGAGCATGTGAATAGAGCCAAAAGAGATAAAAACAGAGTGAAACTGCCTTGGTCTTCAGGAGAAATAAACCCCAGCAGCCAGGACACTCTGGTTGGTGGTGCATGCAGAGATGTGAACGTCATCTCTGTCCTAACAGAGTTAAAAGCTGCCGACTCCATGTCCTGCTGGTTATCCCCATTTTGTTGATAAATGCACAGAGTGAACCTTATCAAATCGAGCAGGCTGCAGGCCTGCTAATGGAGCTGTGCTTGTGCTGAAGATAATTGATGCCTCAATAACGCCATGCATTATCTGGAGAGCAGTGTGTGAGGAGAAGCATCAATCACGGGTGCTCGTGTTTAACTTTTATCAAATATTTGGGTGGGTGGCAAGGTGCATTCTTGGGCTGCTCTTGGGGAAAGTGTTGGGCTCTGAGATACGAAGTGAGTGAATCATCACATCCGTTTTCCTACATCAGTTTCTTGCAGACTGGGAGGGTGAGGATTTACATTTTAGTCATCTCGGCTGGAGATACCACGTGCTGAGGTGGTGGAAGCAGAGGTTTGATGGCCAAGAGCAGCAGTTCCCAGGCGGGAGACAGCCTTGCTGGTGCTCAGTGTGACAGCTGCGGTGTCGTTCTCGCAAGGATGACAGTCCCATCTTACCCGGATGGGAGAGGCGGAGAGGGCACCGCGCTGCAGTGGGGGCACAGTGCCATGGGGGAGGAGGGCTGCCCCGGCTCTGCCCGCTCCCCGTGCCCTGTGGCCAGTGAAACGGGGCCGGTGGCCACTAGAGGACGGTGCAGACCGGGCGGCGGTGCCCGCTGTGCTGCCGCGGCTCCGCTCGGCTCCGCAGGGTTCTCTGCTTCCTCATGCCTTATCTAAATCGGCCTCTTGCTGCAGCTCCGCTGGCGATGCAGGTGCCCCCCGGGCTGGAGCATCGCCCTCGGGGATGTGTGTGGCCTCGCAGGAGAGCAAACCCCGCATCAAACCTGAGGCGCCGTGCGGGTGAGGGGGACCTGCGGGGACCCTGCCCGAGGAGCTGATCCCGCAGCGCCGTGGGGATGGCGGCTTTGCGGGGCTGAGGATGATGGAAAGCGAGAAAAACAGAAATCCCAGAGCAGCCGGCTGCGGTGGGGAGTGAGGAGGCTGCGGGGAGGTCAGTGGGGGTGACCTGAGCCAGCGTCCTCTGTCCCCTGGCTGGGGCTGCCTCGCTGTGTGCCAGCAGGCGCTGTGAAGTGGGGACAGGAGATGACCGCACTCTTTTTGAACGGACAGTGCCGATCCTCCCTCCCAGCACTGCCCGCACAGGCTGCGATCCGGCGGACTCCAGCCCCGGCTCGGTGCGGGTGACCCGTGTGTCGCCGGCGGCGGTGTCTGAGCCCCCGGCGCTGAGCACTGCGCTGGCTGACCCTGCTCTGCTGGGGGAACAGCCTTCCCCTGCTTCTTCCCGAAGCAGCCTCATACGGCCTTCCATCCTTATGTTTTTAACCGTGTCCTAAAAATTTTCAGTCCCAGTTTAGAAAAATATTCCGATTCAGGATAGCATTTAGATATTTATACGCTTTAAACGCCTTGGCGATGAAATGTAAATTTGTGCTTTAGAGCCCTTGACTGTCTTTAACACTCCCCTGAATTTCTCACCGAGGAGCTGGGCTGCAAAGCACCCACCAGAGAATGTCTGAGCAACACTCTAACCGGGCAAAGGCTGCAGCCCCAAGCACCAGGCTTGCTCTCAGACCTCCCTTCAACCTACGCAGCAATTCTACCTCCAAAAACCTCATGGCAAGACAAAGGACTCAGTGCAATCATGCAGGAAACCTGCTGGAGAGGCTTTGTCCCCAGAGCTGCTGGTTGTGTAGGAACCCCTTTATCCTTCTATAATGCACCATAAAGGCTCTCTTGATATTTTTTTTTACTGCATATAGCAAAACAGATTTGGATTCTGTTTCTGTTTTAGCTGGTTCTAACACCATCCATCATTGCTGTATCTTAACAGGATCTTACTTTGATAATAGGACTCCAAGCAGTGATGAAATAAAGTGAGATTAAAATAACCACATAATAAAGTTCCAGATTAATCTGAAACTATGGTAAATCTTTCAGAGCTGTAGAAAGGCATTAGCTAAGCTGCACGGACTCAGAGTTCAGTGAATGACTGTGATAAAATGTGTTGATCCACTTTATAGCTTTATGTCTGTTTAGGTATAATAACCATAACTACAGTTTAGCTGCAGTTTGGCACCTAAAAATCTCCTTTGAATTTATAACTTGTTGCATGTCTTTTGTTTGGCTTTTAAAGTCTCCAAATAGTAAAAAAAAAAGTTACAGGTGATGGGTATTGACTCAGCACGGGGGCTGCTAAGAAAATGGGAAGGACAGACTCCTCTCCCCTGCTAGGAGCTCTTTGGTTATCTTGATTCAGTGTGGGACCCCTGCAATCCTGATTTCAGAGTGTAGCTGTAAAGCAGAGGGAGGTGGGGGGGTCACAGGGCTCTGCTGGTGCTGAATCTGAGGCTGCTGCATCCCCTTTGCCCCTTGTCCCACACACGGAGCTGGGTATCCCAGGTTTCACAGCCCTGCAGCTGGGCACACTCGTCCCTTCATGGCAATCTAATGGCCCAGTCAGCCTCCTGGCCACTGACCCCATGAGGTGACCCTTGGCTGTTGGCTGAGGGCTTGTCATGGCTCCATCAAGAGTGGATTCGGGCCAGGAAAGGTGAACATAGTGTTGGGAGCCCGGGCCCTGGGCTCAGCCTCACACAAGAGCTGCAGTTCTGATTCCCTGCAGCAGCAATCCCGCTGCAGCTCCTCCTCAGGCACAGCATCTGGTGCAGGAGGAGAGAGGCCTCCTGCTCTCATCCTGCTGGGCTCACAGCACAGGCTTGCAAACCCAGGAACTGAATTGCTCGCTGGACAAATTGCAGATCATGTTGCTTTACAGAACCAATTGTATTTTTGTATTCTTTGGATTTACTGTTCATTCTTTCAGTTCTGACCAGTGATCCAGCACCTGGCTCTGTTAGTGTATTGATTAGCCCAGAATCCCATCTGCCACTCCACTGCAAGATATTGTAAAGCTATCAGGAAGCCCTGAAATATTTCCGAAGGAATATCAGAGCCTTGTGCTTTCTGTGGGGGTAGAAGGCAGAAGAAGGAGGAAGGTTACTGGAGGACACTTTTAAAAGAAAGATTAAAAATTGTTTAGCAGGCTGATCCAGCCAGGAATCCCCCTCAGCTTGGGTCACATCAGCCCTCTTGTTGCTGGAGTTTTGCTCAGTGAGATGAACCCCGTGCAGTGGCAGAGTGGCACAGCACGTGGTGGGCTCTCCCGTTCGCACCATGTCTATTGTGCTAAGCCCATCCCTTTCCCATTCCAGGGCTCTGGAATACAGCAGCTCCACAGCAGGGACCTGTTTGTTCCTCGAGGCCCAGTCTGGAAACCTGAGCGTTGCCAAAAAGTCCCAGGAGCCTTGTACAGGCCTTGAACAAGGATGGAAGGGAGGATCGGATGGCAGAGCTGGCTCACAAAGGGGTTTATCTCCATCCAGGCAGGAGTGGGAGGATGTGCCCCAGGAAAGGGCACAGCAGACACGTCAGATGCAGAGCTTTGAATAGCTTGAGTGACATTAATAGAGAGGACTTTTGTTCCCCCTGCTCTGCACTGCTGCAGAGCACTGGCTCTCATCCTCTGGGATGGACCTGATGGGCACTGGGGCTGCTCCTAAGAGCCCAAACATCAGGGATGGACAGACTGCTGGACAGAGCTGTCTGTCATCAGTCTCCCAGTCAGGTAGGTGGGGGTAAGGCACAGTGGTCAAATCCTTCTCCCCAGTGGAACATCCCTCTCCAAGGACCCTGTTTCTCTCCAGCCTCAGAGCTGCATTTCAGCCCTTCTGAACCAGCTGATGTTAGAGAAGGATATTTTGAATTTTGAACATGCAAGAAATTGCCCCTGTAGGCTTGAATTACTTATAGAGTATAAATGATGCCTGAATGTTAATGCACA
This sequence comes from Oriolus oriolus, assembly GCA_013400235.1. Classification (NCBI taxonomy): domain Eukaryota; kingdom Metazoa; phylum Chordata; class Aves; order Passeriformes; family Corvidae; genus Oriolus; species Oriolus oriolus. The sequence goes on from VXBT01009028.1 coordinate 718,141, forward strand.
TTCCAGCACGCACATTCCGGAGGGGATGATAACTTCACTAAGTGCAGCCACGCTGCTCCAGAGATGAATTCAGCCTGGGGTGTTTGCTGGCAGATACAGCACCATCCATCCCTGCTTATTCGCCCCAAACCCTCAAGTTTGTGTCGACTTGTGGGCCAGGAGGACTCCAGAAGAGAGGCAGGGAGTGGGAAATAGCAAAGGTACGTCCGTACATCGGAAAGGTAAATCGCTCCCTTGGAAAAAATGATCCCGAGGGTTGGCAAGTCACTGGTAAGTAGAGCAGCAGTCTGGAGCTGGAGAGAGTCGCTGGCAGATGAGAGGATCAAGCCTGGAAGGCTGCTATCAGACAGACCAGCAGGACCAGGGTCTCCAGTGATCCGGGGCTAATCCTGACCCTGCCCTGCAACAGGCCAGAGCAGTAGTGGCTACAGCGTGACTGGGAAGGGAAGGATGATTTGCCTGGCAGAATGTGCATTTTAATTGCTCATTTTCTTGCTTTTTATATGCGATTTGATTGTGAATTATGTTTTCTGCATTTGTAATTAGAGGGTAGAGCAGATGGCGAGGTTTTGTCTGAAGTGATGTAGCCACTGAAGTAACTCATACTCCTGGCTGACGATTCCCTAGGAAGGGGGTGTTGTGACATGAAGATACTCTGGAGTTGCTCTAAGAGAGACCCCATTTCTAAATAGTCTGGGGCAGAGCTTTAAATTATAGAAACCAGCACTGTCCCACTGAAATCAGCACCCAGGCTGGTTTGCACCACCTGTGAAACTTTTCACTGGGGAAAAAGCATTTTTCCCTTACACCTAGAAATGCCTGCTGTCAGACTGTGCCTGCAGTGAGCTGTGCCGCATTTATTGACATGTGACACATGCCACAGCCAGATCACAAAGTGTCAGTGGGGTTTTCTGGTGAGTCTGAAAGGGCCTGGATGGTGAAAGCTGCTCAGTGCTTGACAGAGACTGTGAGCACTGGATTTTCCAGGAGGCAGAGGGGGAGGGTGGTGAGCTGGATCTGGGGGCTTTACAGCCTTTCCACCTTCACCCTCTGAGGCTTTGGCTGCCCACATCCTGACACAGCCACTCGTTCTGCCACAGCCTGCTGGGGCACAGGGTGCAGGCAGAACATTCTGCACAGCCAACCCATCCATCCCTTCACAGCCTTGGGAGATGCCCAGCTCTGCCTTGTCTCCATATCCTGCACTGGGAGGCAGTGTTTGGTAATTCAAAACTTCCAGAAGTTACAAAGTTGAACTTTGGGAAAGAAAACTTGGAAAGCTGTGGGAGTTCCCTGAAGGGTGACATCACTTTGTGCCTCTCTGTGTCAACCAGACACTTCATTCATCAGCTTCCCACTTGGTCGGTGATTTGCAGTGAAAATGTTGGACTAGAGTCTCAAAACAGAGTGGATCCTGACTGTATTTTTGAAAAAGAGAGAAAATCCTTCCTAGAAAGTTGCTTAAATATGTTTTAGTCTTTCATCCATGTCTTCTTTTATCAGACACAAGCTTTCAGTGAAACGCCAGTAGGCAGAACTGAGAGCTCAGCTAACCAACAGCTCCCAAAATAAGCTGTTCTGCCACCTTCCAGCCTCCCACCTTGGAAAGATGAGGTGTTTCCCATCCCACTGCCATTCTCCACACAGTCAGACCTTCTGCTTCCCTTTCAAAATCCTGAGCACAGTGTGAGTCTGGCTGACGAGGCTCAGGAAATGCTGACATTTCAGTTCCTTCCCGAAGGACAGCTGTTTATGACAAATGGGAGACATGTGGAGCATCACCCATGCTGGCCCTGGGGAGCACATGCTGAAATGCTTGTGGGTGAGCCTCTCTCAGCCCTGGCCTGCTCATCCCACTTTCTAGGAATGCTGCCCCTTGGGCAGTGCCACCCCTGTGTGGGACGGCACAGGGCAGTGCAATTTAAGGTGAAATTCAGGCTCTGACTGCATAAATCCCTGAGGGTCTGGGTTGCTCCACAGAAGCACCAGAACAATCTCAGTGTATCCTGACCTCCCTGCACGCCCTTAGCTCCAACCTGGCACCTGCCCCTCACTCTGGAGGCAGCGGTGATGCACGAAGGAGCACTGAGAAGGTCCCATAACAAATCAAACCTACTTACAGGGATGTGTGCCTGCTCTGACAGGGATCTGGGAGGAGGGATGGGAGGTTTCCACAGGGAGTTTGCTGGCTCTGATGGCTGCAGTCAGACGGTGTGATAGCATCCTTCATCTTCTGGAGGGAAGCAGTTTCTTACCTGTTCTCTCTGGCTGGTGCTTGTAAACACTCACAGATTTTTATTTTTACTCCTTAATACAGCAACACTGTGAGCTCTTCCATTTGTAAAATCTACCTGAAGAGAAAAAAAGGAAATATATTTACAAATGCACTTGCAGGCACACACATATCATTTAAGACAACAAATAACTAGGAAAGAAGAGGCAGTAGTAATTCACTCTCGTTTTTCCTCTGATGTTTTTAAACGCCTCAAGTTTTCCTCTTATGGTTTATGATGTTATCATGCTCCTGTCTAAACTACCACCTCAAAATACATTCTACATGGTTATTTTCTCCATAAAACCCTGACAATAATAATTTCCCCTGTACTCCTACTTGCACTGTAATTTTGGATCTGCCAAGCCATCCACACCTATTTGATGGCCAGCAAATTGCAGCCTTGCAGGGACCTGCTATCCCCGACCATCGCTCGTGGGTCACATTGCTCCACTCCGACGACACATTCCCTGAGCTGGCAGAAGTGGGCTTGGATCACCTCAGATCACCAGCAAGGACTGGAGCACATCAAGAGGCTCATTTGATGAATTGTGTCCTTTCAGTATCGCTGGTGCTGCCCTGGGCCAGCTCGTGCTGGTGACCTTGGACAGGGCCTCGCTAACGCGGATGTGGTGGCACGTGCCAGCTGTCCCAGCTGATCCCACGCGTCCCTTGGGGTGTTCCACAGCCCACATGGCTGCCAAATGTGTCATGCTGCATCTGCAGCAGCAGCTTGTGCCTGGCCAGGCTGGTTCTTGCCCTGCTCCCTCTCCCAGCTGTCACTGCACTCGTCCCTGGGCAGGGATTTGGGCCAGGAGCTGCCCTGGCTGGAGATGTGCTGGGGCTGCCTTTCAGCTGAAGCAGAAACCATTTAATGGAACAGTGCTTTTCTGAGAGCTTTCTGCCTGAGCTCCCAGTGAGTGCCCAGGAACTGCAGCCCTCTCTGAGCACTCCATCCCAGCTGGACCAGAGGATGGGATGCAGACCTTGAGGAGGAGCAGGTCAGTACCCAGTGTCTCGTAATTCATGCATGGTGAAACCAGAGGTTTCTTGGAGAAAAATTAATCGTCTGTTGTAGCCTGGTGGGTGTTTCTTCCCATACCTTTGGAAAGCATCGCCACATTAACCCTGTCCTTGTTAGATTTGAAGCAAAGGCTTTGCTCTCAATTACTGCCCTTGCCAACTGTTTTGTAGCAAGGAAAGAAACCCCGGGAGTATTGCCAAACCATGAGAACATCCTCACAGAGCCTGACACTGCTACTGCATGATATCATTTCTCCTCTAGGTTGTTCCAGCTCATCTGAGATAAGGGCGAGATTACTTTTTAGGTTGTTTGTTTGTTTAGGTTTCAGTTTGATTTTTATTTTGAACTTTCAGCTTACTGCATGGAACAGTTTTGGATCATCTGAGGTGCTATCTGGCCTTATCTCCAAAGCACACTGCTGAAAACCATCAGGGAGTGGGTCTGGCTTAAGCAGGAATTAAGTGGCTCCCTGGATTTTGAGACAGAAGAAGCATGGCGTCCTGCTGCTTGCGTGTATAATTTGCTTTGTTCAAAAGTTGCTTCAGTCTAGTCCAGTGCAAACAGAAATTCATCTGCTTAGCTCAAAAGTTTTCCATGTAGCGCATTTGCTGCGTGCAGTGACACCCTGCATCCATGCACTAATGCCTTGCCCAGCAGTTATTATGGTTAATAACAACAACAACAACAATAATAATAATAATGGTCGTGCCAGCCTTTACAGAAGAAGGGAGGGTAAGCAGGGGAGATGCAGACTCTGGTTTGCTCAGGTCTAGGACCCTCACTTCTTCTTGCACTTTGGTGGAGAGCAGGAGGGGTTGATATTGCTCCTCCCTTGCTGCCTCATGGCTGAGGTGGTTATTCCTGTGCAAGCAGAAGAGGAGGAAGAGGAGGAAGAGGAGGAAGAGGAGGGCAGAAGCCCTGTTTGCCCCAGTGCTGAGGATTTTAACAGCGAGTCAGCCCTTGCTTGCAGAGGAGCTCAGGGAAGAGGGGCTGTGGGGTTCAAAGCCCCTCTGTTCCAGAGCCATTTGTTTGTTTGCTGTGTTAGGTGACAGAGGGGAAGGTGACTCTGGGTGGGTGTAAAGCAGCTCATAGGAGCAGGGGAAGGGGCAAGGGCATCTGTTGAGAAGGATAATGGACTGTTTGGAGCACGATGTGGGGATCTGTGTGTTAGAGCTCCTGCTTTGTCTCAGATTAACTTCACTTGAGCTTGCAGAACTGAACTGAGTGAGGTTTTCTGCCTCATTTTTGCCCTTGAAATGCTGATCCAAGGAGAAAACGTGCCTGCTACACACTTTGTGCCATGCTCTGCTCTTGGATGCTCCTCATTCTTGTTCTTTCTGGGACAAGCTGTCCATCACCTCACAGGACCCTTCCACTTCTTCCCTCTCTTTCCCTCCTTCTGGTTGTTTTCAGAAAGAAGTACTCCAGTAATAGCTAAATCACACACCAGTGAAGTTTATCAGTAGTTTGGAAGAGATGATATTAGTAACATATTTGCTACAGAGTCAGTGATACTTAGCTCATGGATGAAAGTGTGTATTTTTTTTCCCTTTGCTGCCTAGTTAGCTCTTATATTTCTCTTCAAATTAAGTTGACATGGAATAGCAGAGACACCCAGTTTCTTTATCTTTTTTTCCTCTTTCCCTTTATTATAGCTATAAAATTTATATATATATATTTATATATTATAAAATAAATACAAAAATATTTAGCATTTATATATAAAAACACATAAGTAATATTTATATAGAGATATCATGTATGTAATAATATAATGTATTAAAATAACACAAACATAAATATAATATATAAACATTAACATAATACATAAATAATAGTATAACTTATATTAAGAATAAGACCAAAATTATTGTCTTACTATAATCAAAGACAATTTTCCAAGGAAGTGCTGTCGTTTTATCCTAGAAGTCCAAAGACCAGCAGAGAAGCAGAGGTAACAGAAAAAGGATATACAGCACATGGGGGTTTTGTTGGTTTTTTTCATTTTTTTTTAATCATGGCAACAGCATTTGCATTTAGTTTTTCTGCTATGAACATTTGTACTTGTCACTATTTAACAAGCATATTAGCAATGAAAAATGTGAATAAAAAAGAAATACAACGCAACCACATCGCAATTATCCCATTCCCTCTATAATGATATGGCTTGAGGAGTTCCCCATGCAGTGCTCATTTCAAAAACTAATTATAGCAACTGCATTATAAACTGCACCGTTGGTATCTGCTGCCTCCACATGCAGCAGAGGAGTGTAATTGCTCCATCCTGGAACTGACCTGGAAGAGAGTGCTGCATGAATGTGGGAGAGGAGCAGTCACGTGGAGGCAGTGAGGGCTGGTCCTACGGCAGATATTTTTCAAGAGTATTGTCATGACAACTGAGTCAAGGAATTCCTTTTCCTGCCTTTGTTACAGCCGTTGTTAGGTGAGAATTGAACTGTGGCATTCAATTTATGTTTAATTTCTGTCCCTGCTGTGGATGTGCTCCATTTCACGCCCTGCACTCGGTACAGGTGCTGTCAGTGTGAACACTTGGCATCTCACTGGATCTGAGCAGGTTTCTCCACACAGTTTGGAGGAAAGAGTCAGTGTTGGTTTGCCCATTGTTGTTTTATTTTTGATGGGTTTTTTACCCTCCTGATGGAGGTGTCCTGGCACAGCCTTGGCCACAGTGTGGGGTGGGCAGGGGCTGTGGGGCTGTGGTGCTGGCAAGCAGTGTGGATGCTGCAGGAGCAGGTCACGCTGTCGGGGTCTGTGCAGGAGCCAGGGATAAATACAGATTGTGCCTGTCATTAAAGAGGGTCAGTGAAGCACCACAGCACCAGTGCTAAGCAACCCTGTGGCTTACTGTGGAAAGGAGATGCCCAAACTGGTTTGAAAGGTGGGAAGGAAGGGCGAAGACACAGCTTTTATTGGTGCCAGCATGCCCATGTGTCATCACTCTGTAGCATCATCCTTGCCCACAGGCAACCTCTGCACTCTGTCTCCTTTTTAAAGTGTTTGCTTATTTATTTAATTAAATTTTGTCTGAGGCTTCATTCTGCTCAGCTGGCAGGGCAGGGCAGTGTGGCCTTCGCTTCCCTGTGAGCTTGCTGACGTGTGCTGAGGCTATTCTTGGCTCACAAGCATCCAAGTGACCACGACAGCCACCGGAGCATCTGGAGCACCAGCTGCACTGCCAGCTCTGCATGATGCTGAGATGGCTGCCTGGCAGCTCTGCACTTCCCTGTGCAATAACAAAGGGTCATTTACAGAAAGAGAGTTTGTTTACAAAAGAAAAAAAATGAGGTGGACATAGTAGTTTTTGTCAGTCCCAGGCAGACTTGGAATTCAGAAATCAGGAGCAGGAGATGTTGGCAGCTCATGCTGCTTTGGCCATCAGGGAGGCACTGCTTCAGAGACCTCTGCTCCTTGCTGCTACATCAGGATCCTTTGTTCACCAGGGGTATTGAAGCTCTCCAGAGTTTGTTTGCACTGAGAACTTTGCTCCAACCCGCACAGGGATCAGGAGCTTTGAATGTCTGCAGGGACCGGCAGTGCTCAGCTCTGTGCCGCATGAGGCCTTGAAAAGGCAAGGAAAAATGAGGCAGAAAATGCCTTTCTTAGCCTGGGAGTAATGACTGGATGACTGAAAGGGTAGAGCATAAGCCCCAGACACAAAGCAGAGGCACGGCAGAGGAAGAGCAGCCTGTGCACGCGGGGTTGCTGTCTGAGTGCAGAGCGACCGTCCTGGGAGCGCGTTTGATCCAGCAGCCCTGAGCCAAACACCCCCAAAGGCACCACGGCCTCCTCAGTTTTGGAGAAGATTTGTCAAAGCTAATGTGTACAGCCAGATTAAGGGTAAACCCAAAGAATCAGGTGGCAGAGGCACAGAGCAGCAGCTCCTGCACTTGGGCTGTTCTTCAGGGTGTGCTGCTTTCATCCCGCTGTCACTGCTGTAAATAACCTCGAGCTCCTTCCAGGCTGTGGCTCACCTCTGGCAACATCCTCCCGGGAAAATCCAGAATTACTGTAGCTCCACTTTCCATGAAATGTATCCATGCTCCCAATCTGATACACAATGGTCTGTTTTTCCTTTCTTAATACTTATCTTCTTTGTTTTTAAAATAAAAATTAGCTTGCTGCTCATCTTTCATTTCCTTTTCATGCTCTGAGCAGTGAGTAATTAGAGCTGCATCACACTGGAGAAATTACAACAATATGATGTTTCTACAGTTAAATCTGCATAAGTATAATATCTTTGAAAAATAACAAGCTGCTCCAAGGGAAATTAATTATCCCATTGGGATGGTCATTATGCTGAAACAAAAGCTCTCAGTTTTCTTTGCCCACTTTCATTTTGGGCATTTCTTTCATTTTAAGTACTGGCCACGTATTCCATCCCTTTTCACTGTGTCTGGAACATAAATTATAACATGTTTAAAGCAGTGTAAAGTCCATCTTGGAACCTATTACAGATATCACAGGAACATTAAGCAACTTTAAAATTAAGTCAAAGCTCATTTTGCAAACCTGTGTTGGTGGCTATATATCATTACTGTTTATCAAGCCAGTTCAGCCTCATTTTCCTTGGCTACTTTTTTTTTGTGAATTGCTGCTTCTTTGAGGAACATGGCTCCATTTATCATAATAAGCATTTATTATCATCATATTCTTTACCCAGGCACAAGCATTGTGTTTAAGAGAGATTTTTCTTTTTCCAAAGGGGGTGGTACTGCTGGACATGGTGTGTCCCTGTATTTGAGAAAACCCCTCTCCCCAACATCCAAAACTATTATCAGATCTTGCATGTGACTGCAATAACTTTTGCAGCCAAGGTGAATTACAAGGATTCCTGCTGAATCCCTGACAGATACAAATACCTAGTTATCCTTGGCTTTCCTGCTGAACCTAATCAAAGATATTGTTTATTAAAATCCTATTGTCTCTATATCCTTGTGAGGAACAAGGACAAGTTGCTCTGGAGTGATTTAATACTTCCAGCAGTTCTGTGTAAAGATTTATTATGGCCAGGAGAAAGAGCAAACACAAAATGCCCGAGTCACTACTTTTAATTTGCCACTTCTTTAAAAATATATATACACAAGGCTAAAACCTTCTCTACAGTTCAGTGTGATCTCTTATCAGCCAGGGGAACAAACCAAAACATAAACCCTCACCCTTTCCTTCGAACAGAGGAAGGACATGAAGATTTAGCCTTGGATTTACAGGCAGGCCACCACGCTTCTGCTTAGCTTAGTGGTTTTTAGAGATTTGAGACAAGAAACTGTAAAAACAAAAAGTTATTAGTTTTGATGATGAAAATTACCAGTTCAAATTATCCAGTTGTACCTGTGATTCTCTCTGAGGTGATCCACTGGAGGGGATAATGCTGCCTACAGAGGGGCTCAGCTCTGCAGTCAGGTCTGAAGCTTTGCCCCACGCCTGGGTCACAGCGAGAGCCCTTTGTGCAGGGCCACAGAAACTGAACTCATTAAAAGTGGGATGTACATTTTTTTTCCCAAGTAATGAGCTTTTCTTTGCGATTCAGTTTTATGAAGGTTTCAGGGACTGTGTAATAAGTAAAGCACAAAGATAAATGAGTGAGCACGATTAATAAATGCTACTGTTCAGCTCTCTGGGCTTTTAAACTTCTTATCTAATCATATGTAATCTTTATTCACAGCGTTAAAACTACCACATTACAACAGTTGTAATCAATTAGGAAAATGGCTTTAATGGTTTAAAGAAGGTAAAAGGCAATGTGTGCTTTTCCAGACTGCCCGTGCTCAGGTGAAGGCAGCTCTGGCTTAGCAGCTCTGCTAAGGACCAGCACTAAATCTGAAAGATGATCAATGAAGGAAAGCTGCTGCCTTCCCTCCCCTGGGATATGGAAGCCCAAAGCCAGGAGAGAGATGGGAGAAGAGAGCACCAACATGCTGTTCCATGATAATCCAGTGGGATTTCACTCTCTTCTGTGGCTACTTTTTCTGCAGCCTGTTAAATCACAGCAGTCAGACACTCAGCCCCAAATCTTCTTATCCTTAATTAGCCCACAAGTCCTAGTTGGAACAGCTTCTTATTATGTGAAAGGAGTTTTCTCTCCAACATTTTAATATTTCTAAACACTGTTCCCAGCTCCTTTCTTTCTCACTGCTAAAGACATGAAATTTACATTTTAAAAAAGCACCAACCACGTGATCAGACATGTCTTGGCAGGTTTGGTCACGGGCTCCACACTCTGCTGAGTGCCAGGGAAGGACAAAATATTGATCTGAAGGAAGTTCCAAGCCTGCCCTCACAGCAGGAACCCAGTGATCCTGGCTCTGGCTGCACTCAAGAGATCCAACCATTCCTGATGGTGCCTCTTGACTTTGAGCCTGAAATTCCCTCTTTTCACTATCTTTTAATTTGCACATAACTTGTGTGGCGAGATGCTTCTGATTTAGGTTTCATGTGTCTGGTTATTGGATCTAACAGTGTTTCCCCAACTAATTTTCACCAGCAAGCTCTACAGGGCTGGCTTCTGCCTGGCTCATCCCCAGCTGCCATTCCCCTGCTCCCGGCCTCCTGCACAGGGAGTAAAATGAAAGCAGCAGCCCCAAAGCCCACACCTTCTCTGCCTTCCTGCTGCTGCTTCTTCATTTAACAACTCACAAATTTCTCTGGGCACATGGATATTTATTTGCCCCAGGCTTTCAGCTGCAAGAGAAGCTCTCTCTTTGTGCGGGAAAAACAAAAAGACAGGTCTAAATTAAAAAAAAAAAGATCTCTGAATGTAACAAACAATACATCCACTGTCCCAATGTGCATCTGTCCTTCCCCATAGGTGAGGAGTCTGGAGCTGTCACAGGTGGCTGATGAGTGATGCTCTGCCTGGTCCAAGGGGCTGCCTCTCCCTCAACCCTTCTAAAGGCTGAAATTTTACATGGCCTTTCAGGTAAAAGAAAAGGAAAGTTGTTGCTTTGATTATGTTTTATTTTTTCGTCCTGAAAAGTTGCTCTGAAAGCAGCTTGCACAGCTGATCCTGTAATTCTGCTGTGACCTTTTCACCATCCTTCCACAAGTAACTAAAAAAAAAGAAGAAAAAAACCCTAAAGCCAAACAAAAGGATTATAAACAGATATTTTCTTTCTTCTACCTTCAGAGAATGTGGGGATTTTTTCCTCACAAAACATGATCTTGCTTTACAGGCTTCAAATCTGATGGAATCAGAACAAATGGTCAGAGCCATGGCAGCAGAAAGCTTTGGACTGAGCACCAGAGAGGTGCAGTCTCAAACCAGTTTGCACTAATGAGCAATAAATTTTTTACCTGTGTAAAAGGTCACACTTCAATTTCCATTTGGTGTTAATACTCCCTGGAGAAGTCACAGATATCTGTTGGGACAGGAGTTGAAGGGAGAATATGAATATGAAGGGGAAAAATGAAAAAAACCCAAACAATCCAACCCTGAAAATGAAGTGGAATTTTTGGCCAAATAGAAATGTATTAAAATCTTCACTGCTGATGAAATTTTGAACACAAGCTTACAAGGGGCTGAAGTACACTTTCCAGACGTGACTGAACTATATAATGCCTTTTTGGTCAGGCCTGGAAGCTTTGAAATATCTTGGAAAAAGAGAGCCTGTGAATGGTATTTCATTCTCCTAAAAAATTGAAAAAGTTGTATAATAAAAGCTTCCTAATATCACCTGCTTTTATAAGAGCACTTTTTTTCCTCACAGGGTGTATTTTCACACGCCGTGTAAAAGCATTCCAGTTCCAAGATTTCTCTATTTTTGCAGAAATACACACCTGACCTGTATTCCATGCTTTCTAAAAGTTCACCATCCGAAATCTATTATGTGCCTCTAAGCCAAGCTCCAAGCTCTGGAGATGACACAGTCACTGGTATGGATAATTTGGCTCCTAAATGTTTGCTTTGTGCTTTGTAAAAACATCTTTGAGCAGTTTCTTAAATGTCATTCCTTGCAGTACACAGAGCAGGCAATAAACAATAAAATTATTCACCTTGAAGAAGCCATCTGCAGTCTTTAAGGACATCACCAGTTTTTTTGTTGCTTTGAACGGTCCTCTGGGATGCTGTAAGTGTCATTTCAGCGCTGTGTTTCCCATCATCTCCCTGCCAGCCTCATTTTGCTTTAGAAACAGAAGTGATGATGGGCAAATTAAGAAGAAATTCCACTCTCTATTAGCTCCTAGATTTCATTTATTTTTGTAACTGTCTAATGTAACGCTTGGCATTAGGAATTCTTATTTGGAGGCAGGATGGGGACGATTTGTGCCTGGAATGAGCCCTGCTGTGGGTGCAGCAGGGTGGCCCAGCTGCAGGCTCTGCTGCCTGTGGTTCCATGCGGGATTGCTGGGCACGGCAGCTCTGACCTGTGCGAGGTGCTCAGCACAGGAGCCTGTGGTGCTCAGCTGCAGCAGAGCGAGGTTACAACTTATTCCAGGCACATCTGTCACCATTTTTCTCCCATTTTTCTCATGGGTGGAGCAGATGTTGCCGTTTCCAGTGGAAGCTCAGCTCCCTTCGTCCCCTTCCTCCTGTGCCTGCAATATTTGTGCTGCCTGCTTTGATCTGTTCCTCTGCAAGGGTGACAGCCCTGACAGCAGCAGTGTGTTCCTGTGCACGGGGACATCCATCACGGCCCATGGAGGACTCGTCCCTGGCTCCCTCAGACAGCCATCCTCAGGGAAAGGCAGGCAGAGCTGCTCCCACTGGCCTCTTTCCTGCTCTGCACAAAGTCTTTGCTCTTTTACTGAGTTTTAAACAAAAAGCCCCCTAATGCCCCTTAAAACTCCATCCCCACTTCAGAGGAAGAGCCTGAGGCTAGAGATAGAAGTTGTGGAAAACACTGAAGGAATGTCCATCTCAAAAAAGGCTCTCACCATCCAGGACATCAGATTATGGGTGATGAAATCCACCTGCATCCACCCCCAGAATGAACCTGCTCCTGGCACAGTCCTTGGCGCATGGACAGGCTCCAGACAGGGTGATGCTGCTGGGCTGGGGGATGGAGCCCAATCAAAACTCAAATAAGAGCCTGTTTTACTGAGAGAACAAGGGTTGAGAGCTGCATTTGGAATGGGCTGGGAGAAATAATGTCTTTTTTAAAATAAGGCTCCGTTGTTTTAAATGCTGTGTTGTTCAGGACGTGCCGGCTTCCTGCTAACGAGAGCCTGAAAGAGCCAATCCCTGATGCAATGGTCTCTGCCTTGCAGGGTTCAACCTTAGTTTAAAGGTTGTGAGGTTTATTTCTTGAGGCTAAATTTAGTGTATAAAATCTTTCCAAAACCTAGCTAATGTAATGAAAATGCAATCAAACTTTAGGAAAGAGCCATTGCAACAGAGACAACCCACCATTATTAATCCAGTTAAAACCAAAGGCTAAGGTCTGTCAGCCTTAAAAATGAAATTAATTCCTTCTTAGCTCTACAGCCTTTAATTATTTTCACCAATCAATGAGTTATAAAAATATAAAGAAAAAATTTCAAGCTAAACCAGAGCTCCTTTTAAAATGAAGTGAAACAGGAACACAGTAAAAGCAGCCCGAGGTTGGAGTGACACTGGTTTTGCTGTTGTGGTTTCTGATGTCAGAGCACTCTGTGATGGGATTATTTCTCCATGCCTCACGATCCATCCATTATTGCACCCACATTGTAGACTTCATGTCACAGTCAACAATAAAAAACACCCTTGGCAACCTCCATTACATCCTGCAGTTAATTTGTGCTCTCGCAAAGTGCTTATATTTACTATGAGTGATAATCATAAATATGCATGAGACCCTAAGTGAGGGAGAATGCGCTTAGGAGCTAATACAGCGGGAGGTTTGCCTAGAAGAGATGTCAAAATCAGTTCACTTTTGTTATATATGAGTAATTTAATTTCCTCTACAGTGCTATTAGGGCAAGAATGAAGTAACATTCTTTGGCGTAATTGAAGCAAATCCTGGCAAGACAAGAGGATAACAAAGCTTTTCCATCTCGTCTTGTCAAACTCTTGCCTCCTATTCAGTGCACACAGACGGGTTCTCTGTGCTGAATTAAATTATCCTGTAGAGTTTATTAACTTGTGATGTCCCATGACCTTCAGCATATTTACTGCTGGATCTTTAAAACTGTGTCTTTAATTTACTCCTTCACAATTGACCTCGTTTTTGTGTCAGATCAGAAACACTGGTGGCATTCAATCCTTTCTCAGGTCTTGGTTTTCAGCAGCAGCGTCCCTTGTTAAACCCTGGAACACGGAGCATTTCCAGTGCTCCCTAACAGGTTACAGACCCAACAGCCCAGGAGTCCTGGGACTGGGAAGGAGATGTGGGAAGTCAGTCCTGTCCTTTCCCCACGTTCCCCGACGCAGCAGAGCGATGCTCAAAGGCGTCGTGGTTGTAGCCCCGGGAGCCAGGGAGACCAAAGCCCCTGAGAGCTGTGGAACAAACCTGCTGCTGGTGCCTCTCAGGGGTGGGTGACTTAAGTAAAATTTAATTGATTTCAAGCTGTAATATTGTACAGAGGATGAACTGGAGCTTTTTCAAAAGAACACGTGAATCTCAGCAAAATCAGTCACCTGTAGGTGAGCCAGGCCATGACGGCTGAGCCACTTGATATTTTTTCAGTGTTTTCGACCCTGCATTGCAACTCAGAGCAAATCCTTTGACTCCAGAGTTTGGTGGCCACGTACCAGGGGCTGGGTTTCACAGCCCTGCACTGCAGGCACTGATTGATGGCCACCCAGCAAAGTTTCCCAGTTTCCCAAGTGCCCTTGTGAATCTCACAGACCCAAGCTTGCCTGGGGGCATCTCAGCATCACGTGTAGCTCTGAATTACCCATGTTTGGCCTAATTGGGAACTGCAGTTGTCCAACAACCAGCTCACACCTGAGCCCAAAAAAAGGTAAATTTTGTGTACGAGCATCAGTTCCATCTGGGGATGTGGGACAGATGAGTGCTTGTGTCCATCCCTCTGCTCTTTTTCTCCTTTGGTAGGAGGGGGTGTGAGCTCCCACCCTGGGTGTGTGATCCCCACATATCAAGCCATGAGGAAATTATGGGAAAAGCAGAGCACTGAGGAAAATGATGGATTCTTCCTCTCCCCACGCCTTTCTGAAAGGTACTTCAGCACTTCTTCACGAGCAGGCAGGGACACAGCAAAGGGACATTTCTCCCTTGCTCTCAAACTCAAGGAATACAGATGAGCTCTAGCCTGCCTGTGGGTCAGTCCAAAGGGATGGATGTATGTTTCCAGACCTGTAATCTGATGCAAGACTTGCCTTTGATATTTATTCGATACTTAAACAAAATATTGGCATAATCCAGCACAGCAAAGGCACATCTCACTCTTGCTACCCCTGAGTGACACTCGGCTCTCCTGCTCCTGCCATCCCTCTTACCTCACGTGTAAAACAGGAATAAATGCTATTTATGTGCCTGGGTAAAGCATTTGAGAGCATCAGAGGCGAGGTACTGTGCATGTGGCTGTGTCATTAAGTCTATCCATACAGGGAAGAGTAAAATGACAACGCATAAGCAATTTGCAACAACTCCTTTTAGCACTGTTTAGCCTGGGAAGGTCATTATGCACAGTCACTCCAGAGAGAGGAAACTCCCCTGCTCTGAGCAGAGCTTGCCTGAAGGAGGAATATTCCACACACCAGGCTCAGGCAAGCCTCAGCTCACAGATCAGCTTATCTTGGCCACGCACAAGTTACCCTTTTTTCACACAGCATTTAAACACCCCTCAACTTGTACATTCCTGAATATGTGAGATAAAAACAAGTCATTGCAGGATGAACCTGGGTTCCCTAAACCTCCCCAAACAGGAATGGAATGGATAGAAGCAAAAAGAAGGAGATATTTCCCAGGTGTATTGGGAGGAGCCACATATTTGTTGCAGATGCTGTATGTCTCATTTATCATATTCTTCTACTCTTGGCTTGTTTTTAATTGTTCTCTTGAAATATTATTGCTACCTAGCTGAACTGTGGGACTGTTTAATTGAGAGAGGTGGTAAACAGGAGTCATTCCTGGAAGAAAAGTAGTAGATAAAGAGCCCCAAAATAAAATAAAATTGAAAATCAGCAAGTAAAAGTGAGGTTTTCTGAAATTTCTCACAGTGATAAATCAATGACAAACTCCTTCATATCCGAAGAAGGGTAAGTCATGGAAATTAGGAGTAGCCTGTTACTTTTCTTGGACTTAATGGATGATCTACCTTTAGGTATTAGACATTACCCAGCTGTTCAGGATAATTCAGTCCTTTAGCCCTTGGACAGAGAGAGTTTGCTGTCCTCTCACCCTCGAGCACAGTGATAGGGATCACTTCCCTCCAGGATATTGAACTGAGCCAGGGAGCTCATCTCACACTGAGCAAAGGAGAGTCATGAGGTGCCTGGAGCCACCTGGGTCCATCAATAATGTCTGTCTAAAACATATTCCTTGGCAAGTTAGAAAAAAAAAAAAAAAAAAGATGAGTTCTATCCTGTCTGCTGTGCCCTATACCAGTGCCAAAACTGCCGTGTCTGGGCTATGCTCCACAAATCCAACCTGAAACACACCTCCAGGAAAATTGAGGGCTTGTGTTTAGAGCACAGCCAGAGCTTCTTGGTGGACTTAATAGAGATGGGAAGAGCACTGCACTGTGCTTCTGTTATGTGCATAGAAATTGATGCAGCGATTCTGAGTTTTTTAAGGCTGGAAGAAAATAGAATCATCTAATCTGACCTCCTGAAGCACACGAGGTCACCCACAGGTAGCAGGTGCTGTCTGATGTTGGAGGAGTGCAGCAAAGGCTCCATCTGTGATTTTACCCCACTGCAGACCATTGTTGGTGGAACTGAAATGGAAACCCCTGAACTCTGTCAGACGTGGAACAGAAAACTGTTTTCTGCCTGGTGAAGGCAAAACTGCGTTAAGCTAAGCTACAGATGAAATTATTGTTATATTCATTGTGAGGGCTGCTATGACAACAGATGAATGCTGCAGGTGATTTAATTACATTTCTGTCAGCCCCTGTGCCTTTCAGGAGACAATACAGAAGCCAGCAGCATTTTCTTTTAATATCGCAGGTGGCACAGAAAATACCAAATTCTCCTCCAGAGGGCCTAACGAGAGCATTTCACTTGAGTCACAAAATGTTATTTAGGTATCTTGAAGGGTCACTCATGGCTTTTTCCCAGCATTTCGGACTCCATGAGCATTCCCTTCACTCTGCTCACAAGGCTGTACCACACACCTAGAGCTGAATCCTGACACAAGCTTCCTGCACACCTGCCCACCGCCCCCAAACCCAGATTTTTTCACCCAGAGGTGAAACACATCCCCTTCCTGCTTCTCTGCCTTTCCTGGGGGTTTTTGGAAACCACCACTCACTTGGCTGCACTAATGGGAAAAAGCACCAGTGGATGGAGATGAGAAAATTCCTTTTCTCCTCTGATCATGAGCTGTGCAGCAGGGAGGGGGAAACAACTGCTTTAGGGACAAGGTATTGACTTACAGAACAGAGGGAAGTTAATAGGTATTGACTCCCACTTGCTTCAAGTAGGTCACACAGTGCAGGATTGTGTTGCACAGCCTCTGAGGGGTGGGGGTAGGGAATTCTTGCCACAAGGGCCAAAATTTTAAATGTTGTTATGCTTGTGTCATTCCCTCACACCGAGGGAGAGTATTTTCCTATGCAAAAGCCTTAATTTCTGTAGAGCTGGGTGAAAGCCTGCACTGATGGACTGCACTGACTTCAGTGGGCGCTGCTGGAGCTCAGCGTGACTGGAGAAGTGATCTGTGTCTTACCAAGACTGGACCCAAGATCATTAAAATAATCTTATAATTTATGTTAATTAAAGTAGGAACATGGCAATTATCTATTGTTTATCTGAGGAAACTGTCTGAGGAGCAATCCTTCCATACCAGGGTATAAACTCAGTTGCCATGTAATTAAGTCATAGCTACAGAAGCACTGAACAAATGTGCAACAAGATTCAGATAATACCTTAATGTGATAAGAAATACCCAGGCATTTAGCTGGCATTGAGGAAATTAGCCACACCAAATTAGATATCAATGAACACGTTTGCTACCATGTCAGTTACCATTCTGAGTACAAATTGAAACCTAATCAATTATTTCTACAGAGCTCTCACATAAACTCAGATTAGGAGTGGAAAAAATACTGTTGTTTTATAATGTTATAAATGTTATTCTATAAGGATGTGTTTTATGACATGGACAAAGATGATACGATGACATCACTGCCTTCTCCCCTGCACTTGCCTGGAATGAAGGAAGGTGGAATGACAGCAAGACACAGTTTAAAGTCAGCACTGAAGGTAGTTGACAAAGCACTGAAGTCTTGGGACACCCGGCCTTTTCCCCATCTCCTGGATAGCTTTGTGCCTTGATTTGTCCTTTGGCATGTGGAGGTTATGAGACTTCCCTCGTAAGGAGCTTTGAAACGCCTCTCGACGGAGAACGCTACCGAATGACGAGGATGTACCCAAAGCTGCCCACAGGCTTTCCTCATCACCTTCCTCTCAGCATACTCAAGGAAGAATTTCTTGGAAGTTCTAATAAAAGCTCTTATTGCCCAGTTGCCATCCTGAGGCAAGGAGGGGACTCTCCTAGGGACGCACTCCTGGATCAGGGAGCTCCTTTCCGTGTGTGTTGCAGTCCTCTACAGTCACACAGAAGCATCTAACCCGCTAGATTTTCCCACATGCATCCTCACTCAAACACAGTGTGCTCCATGTCCATATGATCATCTCCTGGCATCCCTACAAGACCAGGACCCATTTTCAGACAAGTTTCTCAAAAATGCAAGAAATTGCCTTTTAACATCCTGCCACCACCTCCCTCTGTCTGTGAGGCACAGCCTCTCACTCAGACTGTCAGGTCTTACATGATTATTCAGAGTGCCTTTATTCATCCTTCAGAGAGAACTGTCTGGCATCTTCCAACCACCAATTTCTCCTGGGGTCTGTATTTTTCTCCGATGAAAAGGAAATATTTTGGTATGTGCATCCAGCCTTGCTGCTCAGACACTTTAATGAACACATCAATAAAAGCACCGACCAGCGAAGGAGAGGGAGGTGCACAGTCATTAGGATCCATCATTAGCATTTTGCACACCACCACGAGCTTTTGTACACGAGCAATTAATACAGCAATAAATACCACAATGATCTGCAGAAACCTCACTGAGGCTGGGAAGTGTAAACAGTGCCCTCCACTTAAAATAATTACTAGAAGCATTTAAGAACCTTCAGAGAAAGGAACAGCTGAAGTTCCTGCTGCAGGCACAAAAAGCCACCCCCAGACATGATGGAGAAACCTTCCACCATCTTAAAAAGGAGCCGTCTGAAGGAGTCAGAACAAATGCTGGCCATGCATCCCATAGCGAAGCAAATATCTGGAGCATCCTTCCAGATCCATATGCTACCAACCCACCTAAATGTAAATACTAGGTTTAGAGAAGTTTAAACAGGGAGTTTACTCCAGTCAGTTTATCCCTAGACATGATCTAGAGCATCAACTGGCTTGCTCTGGCTGCATAAAGAAGGACAGGAGACACTTGATGTGTTGGTACACAGTTCACAAAGAATTCCTGAGCACTCTTGAATGATGGATTGAGTTTTTACAAGAAAAGCGTTTCTCTCTGTATTTTTGACTTGGCATTACAAACCCTGGTGCTGGATTTACTGTCCTGTAGGACTGTGTCTGGAGATAAGTGTGACAGCAATATGGGAATGTCCTGTATGGCCAGAGACAGGGCCTGGCTCTGCAGGATCTGTCTGACATGGAGTCAGATTCCTTGCACTCATTTCAAACCTTTGCCCTTGGATACAATTCTTCACACATCCATCTAAAACACCTCACAAGGTTAAGTTTGCCCAAGGAAAGCACAGGCAGAAAGAATCCTCTCCCACAGTTTGCTTGTACACACTAGTTACCAGCAACTTTGTTAATAACACATTGCTCATGCAAATTAATTCAGCTTAGAGAAACAAGTCTTGATGATTATAAAATGCTGCAATCACAGTATTGCTTCCGGCCAGCTGAGAGTAAATTCATCAAGCATTTGTTATTTAAAGCTGCTGTGGTGATAAATGCTTGCCTTCATTTATGATTGTACACCAAGACAGAGAGAAAATGGGATACATAAAAATGACTGCATGATGGGAATCCCAACAGAAACCACCCTAAACAAAGGCGGGGAGATGGAATCTCTTCCATGACCAGCTGAACCATGCTGATATGCAGCCACTCGTCCTCCCTTAACGAGGTTCTGTTAAAACAAAAGCAACAACAAACGAAGCGCTGAGTGTGCTCTTGTTGGCTGGATCTGATAAAAGCCTGATCATGCCAAGGTCAAGGACAGGGGTGCAGTGGTGCCTCTCCTGCCCAGCACTACACGCAGAGCAGCTGTTATGGTTACAGATGCTCCTTCTATGTGTGCAGAGCATATAAAGAGGAGGATAAAGTCCTCGGAGGCTTTGATAACAGCCCTGCTGCTGCTGTGGACCTTTGCTCTGTATATGACATTACAGTAAAAACAAAAGGAAAATGAATCCAACAGTAAATACCCACAATTACACTGCACTAATTGTTTTAATGGGTTTATGTGGAGTCAACATTTCAGGCAGTGCTGTCCATACAGAGCAAGTAATTAACTCCATTGGTATTCAGAGTAATGGCAATTAAATACAATGAACTGTTCTACTAATGAATGTGGTGAGAGCAGTGCAAGCCAGGGAGAGTTAGTTGTAACTTTTAATTCAATGAGCTCTGCCCAGCTGCCTCCTGGCAAGTAGCTGATGGCAAGTCGATCAAGCTGATGATCATGGCAAGTCTCAAAAGCATCTGAGGGTGGGGGGATTGCAGAACACGGTCAGGGGCTGTTTTTCCACGTTTGCTGTCAGGACTGACTTTGTCCTGTGGCAGCCACAGGATCTCTCACCAGCAGGACGCTGGCAGCAGCAGCAGCAGTGACCTGTGTCTGATTGGCTTTGTGGGTGTCTTTCCAGTAGTAAACGTGTCCTTGTGCAGCGTGGGGCTGTGCAGCATCCTGTAAAAGGGCCCCTGGGCAGCACTTTATGAATTCCATCTGCACTGCCCACGGGCAGGGAGGAAATGCTCCTCTGGACTGGGCTGGCACATCAGAGAGTCCTGGTCCCAGGTGAGGGAAAAAAGAAGATCTAAGGACAAGAGGAAGCAGAAAACACTTGGATACAAGCCTCTTGGCAACCTGTGTTTGCCAGACCACTGTTGTCATTTATCCTAGGATAACATCTTAGAAAAAGGAGCTGAGTTCCCATCTACGGCTCTATAAGGAAATCATAAAGCAGCTATCTATTTTTTCATTAAAATTAAATAATTGAATCTGTCCAGATTCATGTACTTTCCCCCCATGAGATATCCAGGAGAATTAAGTTTCAATTGACTTTCCAGACCTTGGTTATCATAGGAAGCTTTTAAAAAATCGGGACATTTGGCAATTTGAAATTCAAATAGGTTTCAGTCAATATGTTTACTATTGCTAGACAGGCATCTTTGTCCCCGGGGTGTTTAATGCCTCAATAAGTAATTGGTCCTTTCATCTTTTATAGGCACAGAGTGAAGAGTTTATGGCTCATACAGTGAATTGTCAATACAAAGGATCTTTGCACCAGTTTTAAATAACCCAGCTCCCAGCTCCATTAAATCCTGTTTAAAATTCCCCCCTCCCTCCACACGCCCACAAGTAGCCTTGAAGCACTTCTTCCCTCCCCTGATCTCAATGGCATCTTTAAAGGTAGCTCTGCTTCACGAACCAAGCCCAGAGAAGAACAAGAATCTGCCCCCGACTGACCGAAATTCTAAGGATTTCCAGGAAATCTCTCACTATGCCTTTATCCATTAGGTCTGAAATTCAAAGCAGCCAGTGCACCCACGTCCACAGATCCGTCTTCAGAAATAGGGATACAACAACATCCGTTTTGCATGAGTATTTTCATATCAAAGTACCTTATGAAGCTACAGGTACAGGAGCAGTGCTGTCTGCAAAGCTGAACTAAAATAGGATTTTGTGTTTTCTATGAAACTGTCACATTCTCATCTTCTTCGGTGTTGGTTTGTGTTTCTTTTTTATGGTGTGGGGTTTTTTTATTTTTTAATATGGTACTGCCTCCCAGTTGAGGATGTGGAGGAAGCCTAATACCAAAATTTGCATCTGGGTTTTGGGCTGGGAAGAGTTGTAGGACGTGCATTTCAGGCTAAGTTTCTAATTCAGTCAATCTAAAAAGGTTTGGGAAGTCCCATTTCTCGAGGCCTTCAACCCAAAGGGCTGCCACGTGATTCTGGTCAGTCAGTGCTGCTTCTGAAACGCAGAGATTTTTCCCCAAGTCAGTGCACAAGAAAATATGGAGCCTTTTCACAACGGATCTACTCAACGACCCTTGTCCTGGCACCTCCAGAGACAATGAAACAACAGAATCTGCAGTATTGAATGAGCACCTTCTGCCTCAGCTCAGCTCTCCATCCCCTCAGCTCCATTTATCACTCACCCTGTGGCCTGTAGGGTGGAGCCGCTGCAATGTTGGATCAGCAAATATCCTGTGAGTGCCCCTCAGAGCTGTGCTGCAGCCTCTTATTTTTAGTGGGTGTGCTCTCTGTGACACAGAGCATTTTGTCACTATCTGGAGGTGACTTAGGAGGCTGGGCATTTACGCTGAGGTCTGTAGCCTGAGGGGAAAGCAGTGTGTAATCAAGGACAAACGCAGGTAAACTGAATTTACCCACTTGCAGTACAGGAAACACGTAGAGCTTTTCTCTCCATGCATGTCAAAGCTGGAGTTTCACAGTCTTTGTCAAAGTTGGCTGTTTCACAGGTTTTTTCATTCCTGCTATGCTAATACTGATGAAGGAAGTCTTCCCAGATTCAGATCAGAAACCTTCACTGCTGTTAATTGCTCATTTTTATTGCATATGCCTTTATTGAATTTAATTAAACTTGGCCCACAAGCTTTGCATGTGCTATAATAAATAATAGTTAATAGTCCATTTCTCATTACTTTTCAGTCAAAGGATATGCCTTAATGCTCTACACAACATATTGTGTGTAGGTAAGATTTCTTCACCCAGCTGTGAAAGAGTCATCTCATGATGCCTGGTAGCAAACCTTCAGCAGTGCAAAGAAACTCCCCCTCACCTCAGACTTGACTCGGCAGGCACCAAGTGCGCTGAAATGGCCCTCGACTGGGGATTAGTAAAGCGGCTGTACTGATTGATATCACAATCTGGCAAACTGCTTGCAAAAACAGATTTGTGTTCTGTGAATGGAGAAACAACTCAGCGTTACTTTTCCTTATCGGAATGGCAGCATGTCCTCTTGGCAATGAGAGATCAAATGCATCTACAAGTAGCAGCTATCTCATCCCCTTAGTCTGCAAAGCCAGTCAAAATCAGAGCCCAAGCTGATCAGGATGAAAAAAGCCTTCTCTTCTGTTAGTCATTTTTTCAGTCCATATTTGCTCAGCCCTCAGAGGAATGGATAGAATATAAAACAACTTCCAAAGGAACAGTCCTTGTATCAGCTAAAACATTACAACAAGATATTTAGAAACTTTGCCGGGTATTTGGCTAGTTGGTGACCCCACTCTGGGGCTGTGGCAGCTCTTACCCCCTGCATTCTGAGCAGTCACACTGCGTTTATCCTCACGGGCTCCTGCTGCTCGTGGTACTGCAATTCTGCACCAGCTTCCCGTGGCTTGGCATGAGAAATGTCTTCTAGGATTAGACAAAGCAAAATTAATTAATAGATAAGGGTCCTCACAGTGGAGACTGATACGCTTTCTTATCCAAAAAGCATTGCAGATTAAAAACTAGAGCTAAACAACTCACAGAAACATGAAAGTACGGGAGAAGTGGGTGTTTTCATCCTTCGAAGATTAGGGAGACCCTCACCTGCAATCAGGATTGCAAAACCTCCCAGGCCAGCTTGGCCACTAATCACTGCCTTTGCTTTATTTAAAGGAGCACAAAGGGAAATTTCCTTCCCTGATCAGGAACGTGGAGAAGGCAATCACTGCCATTTGCATTCAATCACATGTTTGTTCCCCGTGATAGAAGAGCACGAAGACTACTTGAAATGCACCAAAAAAGTGCTGTGCCATTTCACTAATTAAACCCACTCTCCTGCTCCAAAATTGATGAATAACGACACAACTTGACTCATAATCCCTTTGTCTTCTATTATTTACTCTTTTTTAACAGTGATTTATGGGAAGGTAGTGCTTTCATTATTCTTGTTAATTACCTCTGTTCTCTACTTCAGCTTGTAGAATGTAATTGCCTGAAACATAAATCTAGTCTTGCCACCTATGTTCACACATCATTAATATTATTCCGGCCATTGCTATAAAATCTTTATAAAGCATAATTAGATGTGTGCCATTAAGTGCCATGTTGTGTTGAAGATGCACTAAGCATTTTCTCAGTACTGAACTGGTTGTGTGTATCAAACCCCCCTGTTTGTGCTATGCGTTTGCATTTCCCTAAGGAAAAAAAAGCAAACAATATTAATTGGTCAGCGACTGTAGATCCAACTAACAGCCCTCCATCAGCCCAAGCCCTGCTAAGTGGCGACCGACGCTTCCACAATGAGGAAACAGAGGCAGCTCGATGAACAATGAGTTCTCCTTCACTCCCCAGCCCTGGAAACAATAATTCCATTGGATTCAACAATGATTACTAGGCAAGAGGGTAGCAGACAAATGCAGCAGCTACTCACTGAAATGATTATCAAGTTTCTTTCTGTGTGTAGGTAATCCCCAAACAAATTATTTTCATCCTCTCTGCGCCTGTTAGTTCGAGTCAGACGAACGGCGAATCACAGAGAACAGACACCTTCCAGTGGCTGTTTTTTTCCCATTGTCATTTTTTAGTATTGCTTATGATTATAAGTAAGGAAAAATCTATTAGAAGGAGAGGAAATGCATTATCCCCAGTTTATTGCTGACATGATATTTGCTCTGTATTTGTCGGGTTTCTGGTGGCGAACAAGTTCATACGCAGCACTTCATCTCTCCAGCAAAACACTCGGCTGTATGAACAGCAGTAATATCCCAGCTGAGCCTGGTGAGAAACATCTTTATTATCTCTCTCAACAACAAAACCAACCAAAAAAAACCCCAATTCATTTCTCACAGATTCATCTACTGCATTATTACCTAAGTGCGCATTCGGTGGTACTGGATCAGCTAATGGAAGCCCTTCAGCCAACAGCTATTATCAAGTGTATTTCCATTAACTTCCATTCCACACAATCATAGAAGGGACAGCCCATAAAACACTGCAATTGCATTTACAATTGTTAATTACTGTAAATTCAGTGTTTGAGATAAGAGCATTTGCTCTCTCCAGGTTTCCTACCTGATGGATTGTGGCTATTACAGCTCTTACTTGGATTTGTGGTGATGAGGTCATGCCTGGGGGTTTCTCCTGCCTTACACCAGTGTGCAAGATCCAAATCAGACCTTCCCAGCACTACAGCCCTGTCAGGGCCAGGACCTTGATAACTCAAACGACAGTGCAGATCTGAGAGACACGGGCTAAAGAAAAGCAACAGGGTAAAGTCTGATAAATGAAATCAAGACACTTTCTCTGTCTTTTCCTATTCTTTAGTTGGCTGCAAGAAAAAATATTTCCTGCCTGACCCCACCTGGGGTAATGGCATTCTCAGTAATGCATTTTATCTGAGAAAAGCTTTGTAACTTGGTTATTTTGGGAGAGGGAGCATGGAAATGGGACAAGAAATATGAGTCTTTAAATCACTTTTGTGAATCTATGCCAGACTGGGGCAGGGAGCATGAAAGACATAAGTCAAAGGCCATATTCACCACCAATTACAGTTCCCAGAATTAGGCAGCTTAATTTTTTTTTTTCCCAAGGAAATGTTTGTTTCTTAAAATCAAGTCTATCTGATATAAGCCATAGAGGCAAACCAAGTCCTGGGACTTCTGAATGCAGACGTACTACAAAGGTGCATGTGCCTTCTGGAGATTTCAGGCTCAAGAAGAGTGGATAAATCCCACTCCAGTCCTCATTTAAACTGCTAGAAGTGATTCCCCAGCCTAAAGTAGTAACCCAATAGGGACAGCCATGAGTGAGTCAATCCCATTTTTGGCTAGTTTTGTAGGAAAAGTTGACGGACTTGCTTCTTGGCAATCGGTTTTTCTCCATTTAGACATCTGAGATGTCTGCTGAAAGCTAAAATACTGCCCTGGTGGTTGAAGCCCTGCATTTAGGAAGTGCATCCCTGTGTCTCCTGTCTCCTGACCTTTCCACCACTGTGGATTTGGAATACAAGCATCCAGCATGGATGGTCAGCAAGGAAGGTTGTACCACCAGGGACTCCTTACAGTCATCCACTGAATATATTTTCATGCCAAGCAGGTCCCTCTGCAAGTGATTTAATTAAAACTTCTGAATTAATAAGC
Source organism: Oriolus oriolus (assembly GCA_013400235.1). Lineage (NCBI taxonomy): Eukaryota > Metazoa > Chordata > Aves > Passeriformes > Corvidae > Oriolus > Oriolus oriolus. Next base: position 743,908 of record VXBT01009028.1, read on the forward strand.
TTATCCTTCATTAGTAGTCAGAGTAATAAAAGCAGCATGGAAGTTCTCTTTAATGAAACAAAACACACCTAAAAAGCGAAGAAGAACGTGGAGAAGCAGCTGTAACTCCGTGAGCTGCTTTTGCTGCTGTTGGTGCATCATTATAATGACTATCAGGCAACTGCTGTGTGTGTTCTAGGGAGGGAAGAAAGACTGAACAAAGGAGTGTGTGTCAGAAATAATGGAATCAACTCTGGAAGTTAAAAATGCAGGGATGACAGGAGAGCACTGAGATCTGGTGTTGCTCAGTGCTCTTATAAACCAAAGCCCCTCATGTGTGCAGAGGTGGTTCGTGTAAGGCACCTCATCATCTACCAGGAGTGCAGTGCAGCAGATCTGCCAAAACCTCCTCTCTCTTTGTCTTTGTGAGGAAAAGTCATAAAAACATGGAGATTCCCAGCCATGGCAGATACTGAGACCAGATCACAAGGTTGTGCATCAGGCTCACCTTTAACTCTGGGTGTACCACACACTGCTAAATGCCTTTTGTCTTTTCTGAAAGTTTTCTGTTGTTTCATAGTTTTGCCTAAGTTTTCCAATCTCCTGTTACAAACCCAACGTGATTGTATCTCCTGCACAGCTGGGGGCTCCTGGAGCTAGTTTTCTAAAGAAAATGTATTTTCTATCCATCGCTTCCGTGAGCCTCCCTACCGTGAAGAGTTTATGCTTAGCTACACAAAGGATGTAGTAAATGCAAAAGAAAAGGAGGTAAAGTGAGGATTTAAAGGCCTGTGTCAAATTTTATCACTGGAAAGTCTGGAAATGAACCCAACCCTGTTTTTTTTCTGTTTAGCCCATATTGGATTTTACTTTTCACAGAAACCTCCACATCCACCTAAGTGATACTTTTTGTTTTTATTTAAAGTACCTAAATGGGTGAACTGGTCAGACTCTAATTGTGCCTGAAAGGCTGCAGCTGACACACACTGGAGACTTAATTATGTAGTGTGTGGCTCCATCTGTCAGCTGCAATATCTTTTGTTACCAAGAATCAGGCTGCCACAGAAGATGACGTGACAGATTCAATTTGCTTTCACAAGGATAAGAGTTATGTGGGCATTTGAATGATGCTGGAAATGAGAACTACATTTACACTCCTTGTGAAGAAATTGAAATGCTATGTACAGCAGAGTTTGTCCAAAATATGAAGCTAAGATTGAATGGGTGGCAGTCAATGTGAAGCTGAAAACCAGGAAACAATTAATTAAAATATCATTAAATGGAGGATACACTTACACAAAACTGCCTGAGTGAAGATGCACCCACACACGTGCAGAAAAATTCTGAAGAGTGCTTTTGTGTTAAATTAATGTAAGCAGCAGTTGTGCTAAAATTCATGCACTTCTACAGGAAATTTGAGAGCAAAATGCAAAGATCATTAAATTCCATTTGGGAGGGAGAAGGATATAGTTTTCCCCTAGAACAGAGATTTTTGACCTTTTTCAACCTGTTTTCTAGGCCGATGCAGATTACTGTAAAACTTTTTAGACATGATGGCTGTAATATTCTCATTCCTTCCTGCCTTTGTAGACAGCTCACAGATCACACAGCGAGGTACACAGAAATTTTTCATAATTTCCCTTAATACACACCTCTCTCATTTCGGTTTGTGAAGCCCAAACAGACAACATGGGAAGCAAAGCAGCCAGTGGCAACATGATGGCACATTCACAAAGAGAACATACAGAAGAGTGAAAAATATACTATGAGGGATTTTGTCATTTGCTCTAAAATGAAGCCTTGTTAATTAGGAAATGCTTTTCACAACTGATTTAATTTGAAATTGGAGAGGACCCCCTTTCATTTGCTTATAGGCTGCGATACATTTCAACTGATGAACAACAACATTATTTTTAGCAAGTTATACATTCATCACAGAGTGATGCATCTGGCAGTCTAACCTGCCATTAAGCCAGTAGGCAATAAACAGTTTTGAAAAACTCCCTATATTTATCAGCTTTTGAATTCAATGTTTGCCCAATTACCCCCAAAATTGTTATAATCTTAGTTTTAGGTGAAAAGCTTTTATTGAAATTCTACTAGTTATCTTCCATAAATGTTAGTCATAAACAACACCACTAAATCATAAAAATATAACAGCTTGTGATTAATCTGGAAACAGACTTATATTCAGTTCTAAATGTTCTCTCATCCCAGCACCCGACAAGGACTGATAAATTGAATTAGCTTACTTAGTGTGAGCTTTGCTGCAAGCTTGCTTGTAAACCTCCCCGGAATTTCTATTTTAGCATCCTGGCAGAAGTGTGAAAATTCGAACTCCGAACCAGATTTTCTGAAAATGGCACCAGTTTGTGAGGATCTTACAGAATCCTCTACCTACACTCTCTTGAACACACCTCTAACACTCATATTGGACTCCCTGCCTATGCAGGATTTACTTCCCAAAGGCCAAAATAACCTCGGGCCAAGCAAACCATGATTTCTCCATAGCTGCATCCTGTGTCCAGCCCATCCGTTCTGAGCAAACTGAACCTCTTACCCTACTCTGTTTTAGGTTTTCAGCGTGAGCTACAAACAGGAGACACGAGCGCAGGGGATGGGCACAAGGACAATGTTCTGGGCGGGTGACAGCTGCGGCTCAGAGCCAGGATGAGTAAAACTGACCTTATGGACTCCACCAAGCATGTGTGGATGCATTTTCCATACTAATTTGTACTTTGCAACTACTGAAATGCACCCCTTCCTCTGCAACTATTAATTCACATCTACTCCCTCTTTGACAAACTATAACTGGAGCTGAAGCTGAGCAAGAACTAATACTGGTTAATGAGAATTCACTAAACACTGATGGGAATATTGCTCTCATTTGCAGCCTAACTTGAGAGCTGCCGAAGGAATGAAGCAAATCTAACACATAAAACCAGGGCACCAGTGCTGCCGGCTCAGAAAGGAACAGCTGAAGGGATGATGCTGCTGGAGCAGCTGCAGAAATCTGCTCTCCACGGGCCCTGGCAGGGAGGTGCCCAGAGGGCCAGGGCTCAGGGGGCTGCCTGTGGCCCTGGGCTGCTCCCAGCTCCCTCCTGGCAGCCTCTGAGCTGTGCTGGGGATGAGCCATTCCCTGCAGAGATCTGCCAGCTGACAGAGCCAGCCTGTGGAACTAACACCTGCCAGCAGCACTGGGATGAAGGTGCTTTAATTTCATCCCCGTATTTGTCTCCTCAAACGCCTCCCCTTTGCATCCTTGCTGGCAGAACCCCCCAGGCAACCTCAGGGCTGATGGGGACAGAGCAGTGGGAGATGCTGGAGGATCCCAGTGGGAAAAGTGGAAGCTGCTCTGCAGACAGTTTTGTCCAGCAGCCACACGGACACCTTAATACCTTCTGCATGCAGATAATGTTCCTCGCTCCCCAAATGCGCAAATCAAGCAGGAAGAAACCTCCAGACCTTTCAATTAAATCCCATCTAACTGACAGCACAGGAGGCTTTTGACCAGTGCAGAGAACTGAGATAGGTTTCACTTCAGTAAAATGGGTAAATAGTTTCTGCAGTGCACCAGAAAGATGTAGAAGACATGCAAACTTTAAGCCGCCATTTGGCATTAAATACTTGTAAAAGCCTTTTTTCCTTAGATTAATATCTCACATTTATCTGCACTATACATTTTGGAGACATGGTGAAAATTGCTTATTTCTAATAAAATGTAGCAACAGTACCCTGAGGAAAAATTACTGTGTTATGAGATATTTTTCCTCTCCACCACAGCCAATTTAGTTTTCATTTAAAATTCAATAACTGCATCATACTCAGAATCTTCCATGACTGTCATAATGACTTTGAACAAAAAGTGTGCTGTAAACAAGGAAGATTAGAAAGACATTATTGAGGTAATTTCTCCCCAAGTTTCTCTCACACAGTCAGGGAATGCAGAGAACTGATGCAACAGTTAGTGTGGATATGATTTAGAAATAAGTAGAAGAAAGTAAGCACTTTGTTCTGCAGATACTTTGGTAATAAAAGCATTACTGCCCCCATTTTATTTGAGATATATTTTACTGCTGGGTGGAAGGAAACACTTTGTTGTTTTCTCACTGAAACGTTGATGTAAGTGAAGAAGACAAACAGTATAATATTGTTAGGAAAAGGCTGCCTACTTGCTGTAACATCTTCTTTCCTTGTGTCTCCATAAGGGGCTCTGACAGCAGTGCTGGGATGGATCTGCTGGGCGGGGGCTGCTGCTCCAGACTCTCCCTCCTGCACCCTGTTGCTCTGTCAGTAGCATAATTTCAGGAGAAAAGGCCAAAAAGAAGAGCCTTCCCCTTTTCTCTTTGCCTGGTGAGTGGCTTGTACAGCCCCCTTACATTTCGAGAACCCTTCTGTCCCTGGGGCTGCACAACAAAAAACTCCTGACTAGTTGCCTTCTCCCTGAAGAAGGACTGAGTGCTCTTATTCAACAGAAGCATTGCAGAGTCAATTAAAAAAATTCTGGTCAGATTCTTTGCCTCTTGATTAATCTCATCAATGGATTTTAAAATGCTGATAGCAAATTCCTAGGGCTTGCCAGGTAATTAAATGAGAGGAGGTCTCTGTAGGCCAAACCTTGATCGCATTTATACCAGACAGCCTAACTAGTGTTCTACAGACACAGGACCATGTTAACACAGTGGACTTTCTCCCCTTTTCATTCATCAGCATTTATATCCCAGGAACTGATAGGCCACCTGCAAGCAGAGGTAGCTTTTACGTAGCTATGGCATAGATGTCTTCAAACAGTACGGGAATCTTTGGAGAAATGGACTGTGAAGAGCAAACAGAACTTGCAAAAGTGAATCAAACTCCTGTAAGTGAGCAAGGAAGTACTGGTGTGTTCTCTGACACACACAGGGTAAGAACCAGTCTCTCACTGCACAGGACTGTCCTCAAAAGATAATCTATACACATATTCTCCACATCTCTGTGGTGGGTTGGTCTCTGCCAGTCACAAAGAACTGGGTGTTCTGGTTCACTCTTTGTTCAGTGCAGTGCTGGATCTGTTACTTGCTGTAAACACTTGTCCCCAGTCCTCAGTTTTGAGGAAGGTGAGAAACAAAAGGATGGATTCTACTTCATCCTCACGCCATGCTTTTGTGCTAGAGGAAATCAATTGTGTGAGTACTTTGCTGCAGCCTGGCCACGCCACGCTGATTCAACAGTTGGTATTACGAGATAAAAGGATGCTGTTCAGACTGATTAATCAAACCCCCTTACGCTTGCCAAAGCCTAATTATTCTTTGATCTACATTAATGACTTCAGAAAGCATAGCACACCTGGTGGGAGTTTTCGATGGGGAGCATTTTAGACTAAAAGGAAAACTCCTCCCTGTGTCACAAAAACCTAATTTGCTTATATCAGTAGAATCAATTGTTTTATACAGAACTGTGTCTCCCACAGGTACTGTTGGTTGTGTCGAAAGATAACGTAGGCAGCTTTTACTTTTATTTTATCAAAATGCTATTGTTTGTCAAAAAGCAAACTCCACCTGAGGGTGACTTGAAAAACCACACTGTTATCACAAGCTATGGCCATCTGCAGCTTTTTATTGAACAGCCTGGCTGTAACTCATGTGAGCACAGAGACTTTATCTCATGGTTTCTGCATTCTCTGGGAGATGAGTGAGTGGCTCATACCCCAATTTAAAGCTCAGCGAGAGATTAATTTACAACCCAGATCCAGAAGCATTCACATGGATAAGGATGACACAGCATCACAAAAGAAAAAAAATTGTTCTGAATAAAACAATTCACCCCAGCTCTACTTAATTTAAAATAATCCCAATGTTGAGACAACTAAAATTATGAAAGCATAAAGTCAGTGCTTGTGCACTGGGAATTTACTCCAATCAAATGATTCTTTAAGATCATCAAACAGGGTCAGCAGAAACACCTAAATATGACAGAATTTTCTCTAGCATATCTACCCAGAACTGCATCAATTTCTAACAGAAATTTTAGGATTGGCATGAGCGACACACAGACAAAGAGGTGTATGTGAGCACCACAGACAATAATAGAACAAAGGCTGAAAGAACAGCATTTGCAACCAGAACAAGTTATGGTAAACTGATAATGCCCAAAGGGATCTTGTTTTGATCTCTTCCATGGTGCTGAGGATGATCTTGAGAAGAAGATACGCTTTGCTTTACAAGGAATATATGCTCAAATCCCAAAGCCAGGAATACAATTTCCTGAGCATTTGTGGATGAGACCACACTGACAACCCTCTACATTTTGGGAAGCTGATACTCTTTACTGAAGAATTTAACAAAGGAAACGGAGAAGAACGTTTTCATATCAGAAGGAAGTGCATCAAAACAGGTGTTGTCTGTGCAGAACTGAGAGGAATCAAAGAAACCAACAATCTGGTGTTTCCTCGGGTACATGAATATTTGAGAGGCCTGGAATAAATTAGTGCTGGAGTTTTGCAACAAAATGACAGGCATGAGTTGTGTTTGCCAGATAATCTTGGAACGTATCAGTTTCACAGCATCACACGGAGGAGAGGAGCAAATCTGTGGGGTACCAGCTGCTGGCCAAAGCAGAACACAGCCCCCAAGGCTCCTGGACTTTATTGTAGGCCCTTTGAATTTTAATGCCCTGGGCACAACCTGGTCGAGGTACCCGTGGGCCACACTCTGTGGCAGCACATGGCCGGGAGAAAACAAAGCATCTGGAAGAGATGTTTGTTATAAACAACATTTTCCATCCACAGCCATGAGGCATCTGAGTACCTGCACAAACCAAATTGCATGGAACAGCCACGAGCCTCACCCTGCCAGCCCAGCTCAGGGCAGCAAGGCTTTAGCTGGTACCCATCTATCAACAGGACCTCACTTCTAAGAGCAGACACTCCTGCCCTGTTATGTTTTGCTTTGTACTATCATTTTCTTCTCATCAAGAAACAAACTCAATTATACTTTTCTCTGCTCCAGGCGTAACTAATCAGCAGGCAACTCCCTCAGTAAGCCCAGCCATTTCAAACACCTCCTCACACACGCAGACATCTCAGATAAGAAGTGTTACTTCTATACCCCTCAAGGGGTGAAGGCACAGTCATTAATCTTTCTTTCATCTCACAGAATGCTAATAAAACAATCACCTCCCTATCCCTGAATTGGGTAGGTCCTAATTAACATGCTAATTGGGCAGATCTTCCCTAATGACTCCCAAACCTCAGCAGTAATATGTTATTTGGATAGAAAAGAGTTATCTAAAAGATAGGTAGAATTAAAAAAACTAGTGAGACAGAGCATAGTTTGGATAGGCAAAATACTCAAATGGACCTTTCTGCTACAAGAATTAAAATTCTCCACCTGTCTATCCTACAGATCACAGATCCAGCACCTTGCAACATTCAGAGCAAGAATTATTTTGAAGCAAATATACAGCTATAATAAAGAATATTATCCATGCAGAGAGAAAAACCATATGAGTAACAGTGACATTTTAAAATATATTATTAAATCTGCTCATTTTAATATCTAAATAAATATGGCTTTTATTATCTGACACATAAATGTACAAGCTGTTTTGCAAACCCAGCAATGCCAGCAGCTCTGGCACTTTGTATTCATGAGCAACTTCAAGGTGGATAGTTCAAGTCTTAATGGAATTAGTCCACTGGGGCTGGTATTGTGTTTATGCAGTTAGAGGCTCAATATAATCAAATTTCTCAAAGAGAGCATTTTCTCTCTTCAGAAAATAGGACTCAATAATAATTTAAATCCCACATTAAGCTAAAATGAAAATATTGGCAGATGCCATAAAAGCCACTGTTCTGAAGTTTTCTTTCATGCACACCTCGTAGGTAAAAGCAGAGTTCTTCTGGTAAGAAAATTAGGTTTGAATCTTATAAAAGAAAACCTTTGATGTGTATTGCTTGAAATATCCACTGCATGAGTCCCTGCAAACCTGGCCTTGCCCTGCTGCAGCTCCAGCAAACACCCAAGTGCTCTGAAAATCAGCATTTCTGTACATCCCACACGCAGCCAGGACAGCCTCACACCCCAGCCTTGTGTCACGGAGGACAAACTCTGTTTGCCAGGACCCCACAGCAGCAGCTCACCCTGGTCCAGGCAGCTGAGACAAACCTGAAGCTTGGGCCCTAAACTGGAAAACCTCAGAGGAAAAACATAACTTTTTTTTTTCCTTCCTTATGCTTTTGGAGCACCAAAATTAAGAAATACTGGCATTGGGACACCATGGTATTATTTTGTACAACTTTCTGGACTTTAGCTCTGTTAAAAAAGCCATGAAAAGGAGTCAAAACATTTCACTGAGATATTTTGTTTTCTCATGCAGAACAGTTTTTCATTAAAAGGTTTTTTTACAAACTGCCAAAAGCTAAAATGGAATGTTTTTTTGTCCCGAGTTCTGCTATTCTTTCCAGTTTTGGTTTTTATTACCCTTGTTCATAAAAACAAGATTCTTTCCTCTCCCCCCTCCTCATTTTACAATGTCTACAAGTGAAAAATAATATCTCCACCTATTCATATGTTTTTCGTGCATATGAGATAGGGACAGGCAATGTAATTTTCATTACCCATGGCAGTGACAGACCAAGAAAAAATGAGTACAGCTGAGCTTTTAAGAGTTCAGGCCCTGTTCTTCATCACTGCAAATCTCCTCTCACTTCTGAAGGCCCATTTGATAAAGAATTTGCTGGTTTCATTTACTGGCAACTGCAGCACAAATAGTGGCTTTAGATGTGCTATGAAAAGTCCTGTTAGGGGGTCAACACCCTGCTCCACTGAAGTCAACAAAGCACTGATTCAAGCAAAGCCCCTGAGCTCCTCTGGCACCACACTGCTGCTCTTGCCTTCCCACGAGGCAGTTTATAACACACATTTAGATAAAACACAGAACAAGAGGCATCAGTCTGCACAGATAAGACAGTCCCAGTGATATAAAATACAGCCTAAAAGAAATCTATCCCTTTTTTATGTATGCAGTACTGAAGTGCACAGGGTCACAAAGACACATCACTTTTCATGTCCATTGTTTTGAATGGTATCAGATGTTTTTTAGGAGCTGTTGACAGAAAACATTGCAAGGAAATTACAGCAGCGTGTCTGGGGCTCATCTGTGTTTCTTGTTGGTGTTGTTATGGCACTGGGGGGCTGGAGAGTCCTTGGGTCAAAACTGCTGCATTACAGACCAGGCTTTCATTTCACAGCAAGGTCTTAGGGAACATTCTCAGCCCTGCCTGATCAGTGTGTTCTTCTGAGCACACAGAACTCTTTCACAGCACCATTAAGAAGCACCTACTTACGGTGTCTTCATTCATCAACAGATGAGGGGCCTGCCAGTGGTGGCAATCCTGGATGGTATTTACAAAAAAATAAGTCTCATCCCTGGATGTATTTGTAAAGCTGACTCATGCTCCACCCAGGCATCAGACGTTGAATATTTTGCCGTGTGACTGGATAGGGACAAGGGACAGCATTGCACCTGTATTTATTTATCTATAAATGCCTGTAACTGCATAGATATACTGTTCTTTCTGCTACAGAACCTCTTCAGAAGAGAACATTAATATTTCTGTGCACCAGCCATGGCAATGTCCTGTGGAAGCTGGGCTTGAAGGAAAGGCACTCATGGAAAAAGGCTCTCAGACAGAGGCTTGAAAGTAATGTAGCCAAACAGCTTTAGGGTGAGGTATCTTGCAGGGAGTGTTTTTCTGGCAGAAACACATTTCCCTCAGCTGTATTCACATCTTCTGCACACTCCCATCATGGTTCACTGATATAATTTATCCATCTTAGACCAAACCTGCTGCAGCTGTTAGACACAGAGCACTGACCCACTATGAATTTGCTCTGCTGATTCAAATTTTTTTGAGAAAGAGTTGACAGGTTCAGTTTTCACTGTCAGTATCGTGTACCAGCTGCCTGAAGCACTTTAACATTTTCTGAGATCCCATACCATCTTCAGCTACCAGAAAATAAACATAAGCTCCTTATTTCACCCTTGGAGATGCAATTGAATGTCCATGCTTGATCTGGTTCAAATCCATGGGGCTAGATGGTCCTGTAAGAGCATGAATTTGGTACAAAGACTAGAGAATAACACCCTCAGCCTTTGCTGGAACAGCTCCAGGATGTATTGCCCCAGGGCAAAGCCTCTGGTCTAAGCAGGGGGCAGGGGAGTTCTCAAGGTGGCAGCAAAACCCATTCTTGGAGATGTGGAGGCAAAATCATGGTGACCAGACCTGACCTGAAGCCCAGAGCTGCTGCAGGCTTTGCTAAGGTTGGGCCAGTACATAAATACACTTTAAATGTGGACTGTGAAGTATGCGAAAGGCTCTTTTCGAAAACACACCCTCCTGCTCGTTGTTTCAGAATTGCTTTTCTCCCTTTTGTCTTCTTTTGGTGTTTTACAGAAACCAGCTTCAACAGAAAGAACTTTCGGCTGCCTGGAAAGAACAAAACAAAGAGAGGAAACTTTTGATTTATAACCTTTTCTAAACAACAAAAAAGCATGTAAAACATCCCCTGATGAGACCTGGGTCATGATGCCATCCTTGCTCAACCGAAGGTGGAATGGTTCTAGGTGAGCTCAAAGAGAGCTCAAAAGAGAAAAGACTGTTGAGCCAGCTGAGGGTCTAACCTTGGTCTTTTTGAGACGACTTGTTTATTGAAGTTGCTGTGTGGAGTGTAATAGATCAGTGGGTTTTGAAAATTCACGAAAGGATGTGTGGGCTGAAAGCATTAAGGCTATGTAAATGGAAATTTTCTTTCTAAAGAGTGAAATATGCAGATTTCGCTCATTGCTTCCACGTAAGCGAGTGACCAAATGAAGAGAAAACTGATCAAGAAAAATGTATGCATAATAAAAATGTGTACATGCTTCATCTAAAATTCATTGCCTCCAAAGCCTCACCATATAATTACTTAATCTTGAGCAGCTGCATGCACAATAAAATTTGCTTGCACTAGGTCTGAACAGAATTAATTTTTCCTGAGGATTGTAACGTAACCAATACCCTCCAACTGTTCAGCAAGTGCCAACTGAAAACATCACTGAAGTAACTTGAATTAAAAAGAACCTACTCAAACCAGATTGATTGTGAGCTGACATTTGCTGGGTTTAATCATGTACTCCATTGTACAGCAGCAAGAGCCTGAAGAAAAAACAGAGCTACTGCACACAAAAGTTTATTAATGAATCAGATCTGATCCCTGCATTGCTCTGCTCAACAAACATGAGAGGCTTTGTGTCACACCTGAAATATTTCATTCCTGCTGTGAGCTCAGGAAATTTGAGCCCCGGGTGGGGATTTTAGACATTGTGCCCATTGCCATGTCTTGGTTTCCTTAGGTTCCCAGAACCTCTGCAGGTAGGTCAAAGGGCTGGGGTCTCAGGAAGGGTTTGGGATCATTGTGCCTTGGTGTGGAAGGAAAGGGAAAGCCTCAGCAATCTTTTTGGAGCAGAACTTGAAAGGAAAGACTCACTCCACCCTGTCCTTTCAGTAAAATCACTCCTATGCTGACAGCAGGATTTGTTTCATCAAAACAAATTCATTCTTAAAATACCTCATTCTTAAAATACCTCAATTCTGCTTCATTCTTAAAATACCTGTTCCTATCAAATTCCCTTGAACAATGTTTATTACTGGGTCACCTGCCTTGAAATGGGAGCTGCAGGCAGTGAAGTGAGCAGACTGATTGCTGTGCTGAGCACTGCTGTCCTTTAACCTGTGTTCTCTCCAGCCCTCCTGCAATGCTGCTGCTGTAAGGAATTCCCTGAGTACCACTAAATTATTCTAACACCCCTCTGCTTGCTGCCTGTACAAACCACACAGCAGGTGACTGCCTTGGTTGCACTGGAGTTAAGAGAAGGTCTCCCACTGACTGGATCAGAATTCAAAGTCCCAGTCTTGTGAATTTAAAAGTTCAAATTTGTGAATTTAAAACTTTGCTCCAGTAAGAGGAGCTGCTTGCCAGAGATTCAGCTCCCGTGGTGAACAAGGGGCTGAGGGATGTTCTGAATTTACTACGGATAGCTCTTCCTTGCAGCACCAGGCTGCCCACTGCCATGCTCAGCTATGAAATAAAAGTTTTACACTGATCATAGGACCAAAAGCTGCCTTTGCCCTCCCCAAATGAGTTTGAAATGCTTGGGTTGACAGCTGATGACGGCCATAGCCAGACAAGGAGGGTAGTGGCCCATGTAGTTTTGTAATTAAGCTAGGTTTGCAAAGTTTTTATTTTGGAGGAAAAAACCCATCAGGATCTCTTATAATTGGAAATGAAACTAAATGGATGCCACTGCTTTTATTCTGGCAGCTGAATTCCAGTAATGCTTAGCAATTGCTGTGTTTGTAATGTAAATTTACTACTGTCGCTGCACTGAAATAGATTTCTTCTTTTTTCCCTACTCATCAAAGTAAAAAATTTGCTCCAGCTGCTGCTGATCAAGAACTTGGAGAACATTACCCAGACTCTTAGTATTCAGCACACACTGCCAGGTGCACAAATAACTCTCCAGCATCTCTCTCAACCCAGTTAATTGAATCATTACTTGATTATGTCCAACAGACAATACAAAATGTTTTACAAGTTTGAAAAGTTTGACCTACCTTGGATGAGCAAAGAGTGATAAGGGACACCTCCACAAGAAAAATCAGCTTTGCCTGTGTCATCTGAATCCATGTTCAATTTTGTGAGCACTCTGGTTTTAATTTGCTTCCTTCTTCCTATTTCTGTTAGTGCTGGAAGACAAATGAGCTACCAGGTACCACAAAAGGTCAAAAGACAGAGCAAGAGAAATTTTAGCATAACTAGATTTTCTCATCCATTGCATGATTCTGCAGCCCACAGATGGGATTTCTGCTCTGGCTGTGCTCTCACGCAGGACTGCCCCAGCTCCGTTCGACAGAGGAGGAAGGGATGCTGGGGAAGGTTTGAGCTGTGGTGCACCACGGGTCCATCCAGCTGGGTGTCCTGCCTCCCCCAGCAGCCCTCAGGGAGCAGCACTCCCCCAGGCTGCAGCGTCTCAGTGCACAGAACAATGCTGTTCTTTAGAATGAGCAGCACAGGTGCCCCCAAAGGCAGGGAGAGTTGCTGGTTTGCCTGCTGAATTCAGCTGGAAAGGAAGGAGCTGCGAGGGAAATGAGGGAATGTTACGGGTGAGAGGACCTTCGCTGCTGTGCAGAAATGCCAGACTTTTCTTAATGGAAATCCCCTTTTTAAATGGGAACAGAGAGTCCTCGTGCTCCTGATTGTCCAGAGGGTTTGTGTGTTTGCCAGAAGAACCACAGAAATCAGCTAGAACAGCGGCTGTGCCAGACGAACACACTCTCCTGCTGTGCCTTCAGCTTGCTTTGCTCCTGCCTCAGCTGACATTTCCCTGTTTCCCATGCAGGGGTGACCCAGAGAATCCCTCCCAGTCCAAATCTTGGGATGTAGCCCTCCCTCCAGCATAGCTGAAGCAACACCGAGCCACTGAACGGAGAATGCAGAATCCTTGCAATCTTAGCCAAATCCGGGCTGTTTGAGAAGCGTTGCCTGGGAAGGAGCAGAAGGTACCAGGGGACACAGCAGGGCTGCGCTGTCAGCACCACAGCACTGACAACTTCCCAATTTCTTGGTGACCTGGCACATAACAATTGGGATGAAGGCACCTGGAGGCCTGTGTGAGGGCTGGCTTTGGGCCAACACGTGCGTTTACTGCCTGGCTTTGTGTCCAGATTCCACCCCTCAGCCCTGTCATCGCTGCATGCTTTCCCACCTATCACCTTCCTGCCCCTTTTCTGGGCTGCAATGAGACAAGATTCACAGTGGCTGTAAATCACAACACACCAGCAGAGCTCACAGGGCTCTGCACAACCAGTCTCTCATTCAGAAACATCCAGAGGTCTTTTAATTTTGTAAAATATTAGGCATTACATGGCAGGGATGAATTTGGCTAATTCTGACAGAGTTGAAGTTCCATTCATTAGCATCTGTATAATATTTTCAATTTCCTTGTTTGCTGAAAATCGGGGTTTCCTAAATATTCACCAAGGGTACTTTTATAATAGACATCAGCCTCAATTAATTGTCAATCCACTCAAACTCTATTTAATAAGCTCTGGAGTAGAGCTTTCTCTTCCAAATCAGGTTCTGTTTTGGGCAAACTTCAGTGAAGAACAGGCCAGCTCTTAGCATCTAGCTTTGTTCTGTTGACTGCCACGTGGAAAAAGAAAAGGCCCATCCCCTAAAAAAACCAAAATACAAATCAAGAATTAAGAGCTTTCAGCTGCATTCAGTTGTCAAACAGGCTCTGGAGTATTACCAGATGGAAACAGTACATATTTCGGTGTGATAAACACAGAAAGAGAAGAGTGATGATGCAGAGTTAAGCATCAGATTCTGAATTAAATCCTGGTTTTATGTGCTTGACAAAGGTGTGTTTTGTTACAGCATGACTCTCACCTGCACAGATACAGCTCAGGGTCTCAGCATTTTCCAGCCTGTTTTGCAGAGGGGGAAGGAGGGCTGGGCTGCAACCCAGCTGTACCCATCCTTTCCAGTCGCTGGTTTGGCACACAAGGTCTCCTCTGGGAACAGCAGTGTTTGTTCTGCTAATTATTCTTCCAGCTGGTTTGACTTTTTCATTTTAAAGGAGAGTTTGGAAGGAAAATTATGTGCAGGTCAAGTTTTCCACAATTTCAGACAATTTTCATGGCCTGAAATATTTTGTTTTTTGGCAAAAAACATTTGGTTTTTAGTAAGCACAGAACCTGGATGAGATGCTAAATACTGAACATTGAGAATATGCCCCTCCAGGTAATTGATTCTAACCCTTCCCAGAAAAGACCTTTAGGATGCAGGCTACAAAGTAAGGACTAATTTGGATGCCTTCAGGTCCCAAAGGTGTCAGTGTGTACCAGTTTGGTTCAGACCACTGCTGACCCAAAGTCAGACATCTTTGCAAACAGCACACTCATTTTCACTGTTTTTCAGGCAGGCTGGAAGCAAGGCAGTAAATAAATATAACGCTTTTATCAGCAACATTACCCCCGCAAATTTTCAAAATGAATATGGTAATTGGAATTTGTTAAAAATTGATAAACACATGTGAATGAAAAGGAGCTGCTGTGAGGCAATTTAAACAGAGAAACCATGGAACAAAGAAAAAGCAGCAATAGAAATTTTTTTGGCACACAAGCAGGTTTTTTTCTTAAAAAGTGTATGCACACACAAAATCAGAAGATATGGGAGAAAGAAAGTTGGAAAATATTTGCACCAAGGAACATGTGAGATTCATTCAGCCATCTCTTTGGAATCAGAAGATAAGGGATGAGTATTAATTTAGCACTAGCAGGGAGCTGGTTTTGACTCCATCAGTTATGCTTATGCTGAACTCAGAAGAAGTTTTGATGGAAGACTTTAGCTTGAATTATCAGGAGCCTCAGAATAAGAGGTCTGGTCCTGCCACATCTGTGAGTTTGCCTGAGAGCTGTACATTCTGTACATCCAGATTAAGGAGCTGCTCTGCAGACAGTCCTTATTTATGACAGCTTGCTCTCACAATCAGAAATTGCTGCCAAAAAGCAGGCATGTCAAACTCTAGGGTATCTAAAGATAATAATAAATAATGGTTAAAATAATGAATAAAATTTTTTAACACGTGAGATTAAATTAGGTATGAGGATTTAAAGAAAACTGACGACTGCAGTGCATAGAGATCTTATAAAGAAAAGTCTGTCCTAATTTTGAATTCAGAATACTGGTGAGAAACTGGCATTAAGCTTATGTCACAAATTTGGCATGTACAGACAAAAGAAAGAAAGAAAGAAAGGACATAGCTAAAGGGAAAACAGAACCATCCCCGTCACCTGCAGTTATAAAAGTCAGGCCAGAGTCTGATCTTCCGTGAGAACCAAATACTTCTGGCAAGGTACTTAGGCCACCTGGGAAGAGTCTTGAAATAGTCTGAACCCTCAGCAAATGATTTTGTGCATCCTGAACCTCTGGAGGGTCCTTCTCGAGACACGGATGTGGTGTGGGGAGATCCATTTGACCATGATTCTCCTTGGAGGACAGTGGTCTAAGGACCCCAAACTGTAGGCAGATGGATATTCATTTCTTC
Organism: Oriolus oriolus; assembly: GCA_013400235.1. Classification (NCBI taxonomy): domain Eukaryota; kingdom Metazoa; phylum Chordata; class Aves; order Passeriformes; family Corvidae; genus Oriolus; species Oriolus oriolus. The sequence continues at coordinate 760,018 of VXBT01009028.1, forward strand.
TTGAAAGCTGGAGGTTTACAAACACTTTGCAGCCCTTCTGGGTAGGTGTCATTTTTCGTCTTCTGTGACTGTCATGAGGTCCTACAATATTTACAGCAGCTCTGCAATATCTCAGTAACTTATCCAAGATCCAGCAAGTTTCTCCATCTGTCACGCTTTATGTATCCAGAAGGAGCCTCCTGAAGAAAAGACACTCTTGAATTTCTGTGCTCAAACCACCCTGATTTAAGCACCAAACACACCCTTCAGAAACGGCACAAATCCGCTTGTTTACACTTTTAAGGATATATTTATGCCAGAAGTTACTTTGGACTCTGATTCCATATGTGATTGTGCTCATCCTTTAACAACATTTTCAGACTTTTAATTGAATCTCTTTAATCCATTTAGAAGAGAGTTTTATTCAGAAAAGGCACTCCTCTTCCAAAATAACTCACGGAACCAATTAGGAGCCAATTATGGCTTGACATTCAGACTTTGCATCTTATTGTACACTTTCTTGAGAATAAATCTTGGTTCACCTCTTTCTCCTTCCCTTACAGCCATCCCTTACCCAAGGCCATTTGAGAGAGATAATTCAATGAGGGGTGAGATAACACTTGCCTGAATAAAGACGCTGTTTGAGCCTGCTGCAGATGCACATGGAGAGCTTTCATGCCACCCCCTCTCTCCTGTGCTGCCACAGCTCCTCCATCAGATGCTGTCACTTTGCTAAGGCGCACGAAGCTGGAGCCATCTGCTTGCTTCGATTAATTACAACTTGCTCCTGAGATTTCTGCTGGGACTCTCCTTTTGCAGGCGTGCTGAAATGAGAGCTGCAAGCATCAGGGGAATTGACCACGCTGTCCCGTCTTTTAAACAAGAATAAAAAGAGATGCCCTTCCTAAATAAGAAAAATGTGTCATTTCAGCTCCCTCAGAAGTGACTGGAGATGTCTTTCTCCGCAAATGACTTTACCACTTGCACAAATAAGCCTGGGAAAGGCTGCCGTGTCAAGAATAGTTGAATTTCCAGCTACTTGCTCTTTAATAAATAATGACAGGCTGCACTTGGAGTTCAGCAAAGAAACTCCATTGCCTTTCTCCTGCCAGGACATCTAATGCATAATTACAGGATTGGACACAAAGTTTCCTGACACAGCAAGGTTAGAGCAGTCATGCACTTGAAAAGACGACCCAGTGAAATTCAGGGTCGACAGCTGATAAGCATTAAACTGCTCAGGTGTTATGCACTTGGGTTTTGAGCTGCTCCATTTGCCTGCTTACTGGAGATGTGTTAATGGGGAAGCTGGCCAGAGAACACAGTGACTTTGGGGGCTCACTGTAAAAGAGAAATGTTCACAACTCTGATAGGGAGATTTTTCTAAATACCTAAGTTGAACAATAGTAATACAATTTGCCAATATTGAAGGAAAACTTCTGGCTTACAGCCTTAGAAATACCATCTTATCTCTAATCTGTCCTCTCCTCCCAAATACACGTGGTTAAGGAAGGTCATGAAGCAAAAAATCCCCTCACCCTTACATGAATGCTCATGTAAGCATAGGATGTTACAGTTTCTAGCACAAAAATATTGAGTCATCTGCCTAGTTACTTCCAAATCATTGAAGTAAAATTTCCATCACCTTCTACTTCATCTGAACCTCCCTGTGATCAGATCCTGGAGTATCATTACCTTGTCACCCGCCTGCTCCGAGCTCGGCTTGACATCGCAGCATAAAGAACCAACCAGAATTTTGCTGGATTATTCTCAAATTCACTAAAACCTCCTTTTCACCAGCTGCAATGTGAGGCTAAACAGCAAAGGGGAGGCTAAATCTAACTGCTTCAGTGTTGCTTAGTGTCAGCCAGCCAACAGCTCCTTAGGGTTCCTGACAGATTCACCCCTCCTTCCCAGGAGAATTCAGTGCACTTGTTTATCTTAGACTAGCATCTGCTGGCTCATCCCAAACACAAAGAGAAATCTAAAAGGCAAATCGAGTTTGCAGAGAGTTTCAGATTTGTGTCTCTCCCTGGCTTCCAGGCCCTGCCACGGAAGGAATGAGTTACAATGCCCTGTGCTCGAGGGGAGCACTGGGGTTGCAAGGTGAAGTGAGAGCAGCTTCATTAGCAGCTCTGCTGCTTGCAGGAAAAGCCTCAGTGTCTCTCTCAGTTTAGTCTGCACAGGATAAGAAACCAGAATGGCAATCAGTGCAACCTGCTCCTTTCACACTGCCTTTGAGAGAGCCACAGCATCCTCCACCAGCAAAACCTGGGAACTGTTGCTCTGAAACACAGAGTTAGGAAATTTGGAAACTTCTGAGGAGGACTGACACGGTTTATTCTTTTCTGCCTTTGTTCAAAATATGTACAGGCATCTGAAGTCTAAAGGGTCATAAAAGTCACTGAACAAGTGCCACTTTAGGAGATCAACTGCAAATAAAGGAACATATATCCAGCTGTTAAAGTGATGCAGCCCATAAATGCCAAGAAAGAGTGAGTGTTTATAAGAGCTGTACATCTGCTGCTTCTCCCTCTCCTCCCTATCCTTTCTGGATGCCCTTCAGAGGGTTCCTTCTTGCAAAAAAAGGAAGGGGAAAAGGGGGGAAGAGATGTGAATGAAGAGCTTTAAATCAGAAACACGGGCTGTGAACTCCTTTTTGATAGAGAACTGTGAGTCTGACGGTTCACTAGCCTGAAACCTGACTTCCCTCTCCCACTCCCAGCAGAAAATGAAGGAGATGGCAGGTTGCAGCGTTAGCACATTGAAGTCCCTTCTTAATCTATTCTTGCCAAGCAGCTGATTTTGGGTGAACTTGCTGACAGCTCTGTAAACCTTTCCAGACTAATCTCTGCCAGCGACTGACATTCACAAGGGTTAGATGGTCAGATTACAGCCTTGGGCTGGAACTGCTTCACAGATTCTCAGATTCAATAATCTACTGCGAACAATTTAATTAGAGAATCGTCTCCAGTCAGTTCAACAAGAATGTTCTTCCCACTAAGTTCTAGAACTCACTTTTCTTCAATAAATCAGGGAATTTATTCTCCCTGTCACACATCATCTACTCCTTATTTGCTTGGCTTAAATATTTCAGCAAGTGCTTTAAGAATGCTTGCTGTTAAAAAATTTAGGTGGCGAATAAATATGCCAGTTTCTTATTTCTTAAGCCCCACTGATGCCAGGGACCAGATATTAAAGGCAACCCTTCTGCTGAGTTCTCACCACCAGAATTATACATTCACATTGTTGTCAGAGGGCTTAGCACTGGATTGAATCAGTTCAGTGCTCTTAGCACATCATCCCTTTAAACATCTGTAAATGAATAAAGCATATTTGATGAAAATCTGTCATGCACTAGTCATCTGCATTAGCAGGCTTTAGAATTTTAATGAGAATTATGTTAGGCTTTAATAATAATAATGAGCCCAACCTTGCCCACATGGAACATAGGGGGGGTGTTTTTTGCACACAGATTAAGGAGTTTTAAATGTATGAACTAGACGGCAGAGCTTACACCAGGGATGGTGAAGGAAAATCATCCATGGTCTAGAAATTATTCACAGGATACAAAGAACATAAGGATCAAGGAAGGAGAATTAATAAAAAGTAAGTACAAGGAAATGAATGTACTCTGGATTTATTCATATTCATATTGAAAAGAGAAGAAGTAATAATCTTTTTTCAGGGAGACCAGCCCACACCTCAATAAAGTCCCATATACCTAAGGCTGGGTACACCTGGACTTATGATTAGTGCTGAGTTCAGCCAAAATAGAAAGGTAAGAATTACTTTTTGGGGAAAGGCAACTGTGTGGTGGCCAAGGAATTATCCTCGCCTTAGAATTGGACCTGTTGATTCTCTTCCCAGTCTCTTTGGATTTATTTCCTGATAATTGTGGGTCCCAGAAAAATACCCCTCATTAGTAGTAACAGCTTAATGAGTCAGATTCTGGGAAAAAAATTAAACCAGGCCCCCAGGAGATTTCATCAAGAGGATAAGGTGAATATTAGTGACTTGTGCCCTCTTTACTCAACCGCAAACTACCCATGGGCTTGAGCAGTGGCTCAAAACAGAACCACAAACATCCCTCAAGTCAGTTGAACAGTGGGGTGCTTTTCACGTTCTCCTTTCCTCTGGGATCAGTCAGAAAGACAAACAGCAGCCCGCTGTTAGCAGAGAACAATCCTTTGATGGAGCTACACAGGCTGCAAGAGCTTTGCCCAGCACGTGCCTTTGCGGAGTACGTGTCAGCCACCCTCTGAATTTGTGCTTCCACGTGTGGAAAGCAGCGTTGAAAGGTTTGCTTCACTACAGAGCAGACAATGAACAGCAATTTAGGAACCTGTCTGGCTAAACAAGACTTGCTAGAAATGAAAAATGACATTCCTGATACAAGGTAATTACTGTAGTTCCAGCCATCAAGTCAGGAGCGAGGTATAAGGGAATGCTTCCTGCATTTCATTTCCTACGAAATCACAGGTATTAATTAACTTGACTTTTCAAAAAGGTGCTGCCTTTGACATTTGAACACATGCAGATTTTACAGAGGTTTGTAACCATCTGTTTCTTGAAAATATACTCTGGTTTCTGTGACCTGACTGAATGGCCATGCAGTGCAGCATTTAACTGCTGAGAAATAGAGCAATTTTCTTTCTTCCTTCATCCCAGATATTTAGCAGCTGCATTAATGGAACAAACCCTGGTTCAGATAAGTCTGCTGACTTTTCAGCAGCAGTAACAATTTCGGTGGACATTAGCCAGGGGAAGTAAATAAAGAGCAGATTAATAGCTTGTGACCATGCTGGTTTTCTGATTAGAAAGCAGAGGAGGTGAGTTAAACGGTCAGATTTAGGTGAACCTTTGTTTGAATAATGAAGCACCAGGAAAATTGTGATGCAATGCAAGATTGGCAAACCATGGATATTTTTTCCTCCTCAAATCCTAACATTTTGCAAAACAAAAGCCTCTCCTAGGATGATGGTGAGGCTGGTAAGCCTGCCTGAGGGTTCTGCTCTTCCCAGCACCTGGAAGGCAACGTCTTTCTAAGAGCCTCAAGTTCTGTAAAATGAAAAAATAAAGTCTGCTATTTCAGCTCATGTCCCATCCCAAGCCGAGTTTTCATCTAATGATCATTACACAAAAGCAGCTTGGTCCTTCCCAAGGGTCAGGGCAGTAACTTTGCCACATCCCCACGGGCAGCACACGCCACCCACCTCTGAGTGTGAGCACAGCTCCCCTCACAGACTGGCACATCCCCCCCACATCCGCTGCTGCACCTCTGCTTAGAATCTTCTGCTTTCTTTAAGCAGGAAAATGCCTTCATCCATCCTGCCCTGAGCATCCCTGGATGAGGTGGTAGATTTAAAATCTGTGCTGTGGTAGCCTTAATTCATCACTGGCACGAGGCCTCCAGAGATGCACTGTGAGATCAGATGAGCTGATCCAGTGCCACAGCTGCTGACAGATGTCAGAGTCAGCAGCCAGGTACCCACACACTGAAGGTCCTCGCTGCACAGAACTGAATATTCCCCTGTCTCTCATTAGTGCTCCTCACAATTCTCATTTATGATCTTTCCACCACACTCACAAGTGTGTGGCTGTTAATGAGCACTGTCACTCCAGTTATTATGTTTCTGATAAATACATTGCAGTAATTAATAGAGAGTAACAACTTGATTTTAAAGATATTGACTGTGGCCCAGTATGAAAAATGACTTGAGTGTCGCTGCAAGCTCAGCTAGTCCTCCATTAGATTAAACGTGCAGTTCGTGTGGGGAATCATACAGAAATCCCTCATCAGTAAAATTATATTCATTAGCCTGCAGTTTAGAAATGAAGCTGGTAAACCAACTTTATCTGCTCTCTGTGGGGTGGAGAGACTTTTGATAACAGCTTTTTAATTAGATGAGGCTCCTTGGCATCAGCATGCAGATAAGTGCAACTGCATGAATTACCTATACTTTGTAGAAGTAGATCTTTTGATTTGGAATACAACAACAACAAAAAGATTTTAACATCAAAAGTGCTGGGGACAAGACTGCTTGTGAGTAATAGCATCTGTATAAATTATAGCAGGAGCAGCTGCAGCAGAGATGAATGCCTGTAAAAATGAGCCTGCTAGAAGAAGTCTCTTCACATCAAAACCCAGAAAAATCCAGTGCCAAGTGAATATTAAAACTTCCAGCCAGTTCCCACTCGGATAAAAGCTGCCTCACACTCACTTTTGCTTGTGGGACCTTGATTATAAAACATTTATCACATTTTCATCCCTTGTTAAATGATTTCTTCCAGGGGAGTTCATTATTGGCAAGCATATCTAGCGATTCCATATGCCAAGCAGGCAGGAAAAACTGCAGGAGAATGGAAAGGCTGAATATTTCATTCAGTCCCTGGTTGCATGGGTTTATGCTTCTGGGGCACTCAGCAGAAGATACAAGGTTTAAATATTTCCAAGAAAATGGCTGCTAAGTTTCCCCCTTTGAACCAGCAAGTCACAGAACTGCTCAGGTGGGAAGGAACCCAGAGCAAAGCTGTGGTTCCCACAGGAGCACTGAAACTGAACTCTTGAGAAAACTCTGTTCCTCACATCGAGTTTCATTCACACTCGGGCTTTCTCAGATACCCCACATTCTCTCTTTGCTGTTTTCTTTGTAGAGACAGAAGGAAAAAACAAGATATGGGCCAACCAGATGCCTGCAAAGTCACCCATGGGAGCAGGAAAGGATCCTGCTCTTCGCCTCCAAGTTTTGACAGAAGATTGCTTTCCATGCTAGCTTTGAGCCTCCTGTTTGCCCAGGATGCAGGACAGGAAAATACCTGAGGTGTATTTGAGCTTTACCCAGTCCCATGGGAGAACCTGAAAAGTGGGATACCCTGGGTCTGATCCTCATCTTGCTGTTCCAGAGTTAACCACGGAGACCTGCTGCAGGAAAAAACCAAGTGTGCCGAATTCCCAGGAGCTCTCTGTGTCCTCCCAGCAGGCACCCAGGACCAGGATCCCTCTCCTGGCCTCGCAGCCCTTCCTACTGCTGAGGTTCAGATCCATCAACACGCTTCCTGCAAAGGATTCCTTCTCTCTCAGAGCACAGCTTTGTTCCCTCCTGAGGCAGGGAAAGCCTCCTGCCACATGGCTCTTCACTGAGCCTGTTCCTGCCATCATCAGGTTCTTTTGAAAATCCTTTAATACTCCCCTGTCTGCTCAACACTGAATTTTGTGGGGAAAGGTCTTGCCTGGGTTTGAAATAATTGCGGGGAGAGAGGAGACGAGCAGAGGAGCACACACACCTTGCTGAACAAAGACAGGTATTTTACATACCACACAGCACCACTGTAATTTAAATGATGTCAAATGTAGCTCTTAGGAACTCTCTGCTCCAAGAAATAAACTTGCAGACAGTTTTAATACCATTCAGTTGTCAAACAAAGTAGTAATTTACATAATAGCGTACTACTGTGTCTGAAAGTCCCAACTCTTCCATAAGGCTCTTTGGCATAACACTTCTGCCTCCAGGAATATTTACATTCTTTTATTCAGCACAATGCAGCTCTGTGGGTCCCAACGGAGTGAGCTGTACCAAATGTATTTTCCTTGAAAATATGGAAGCCTTTTTTGCTTTTTTGACAGAAGAAACTCGATCACCCGGTCTCAGAAGATTTGCAGAAGCTCACTCTTGGCTCCAGCACACACCAAAGCTCCTGCCCGCCAGCTCAGTTATGGAAATGGCTCTCATGCATCCTCCAGCTTCTCAGCAAAGGAGAGGTAATGAGCAGAGATGGGAATAATTAAATCCCAAATTTGATCCTTATTTCTCACACTAATTCTGCTTTGTAATCCACATCCCCTTGTGCCTCCAAACGCACCGTGGCTAGAGAGGTTTTTGTTCAAGCAGTCAGCAGGGAGGTGACAGCACTGACCACACCTGGTCCCAGCTGGCAGGGGACACAGCAGGGCAGCCACACCCCGAACAGCTGGCTTTTGTTACAACATCAAGTAATCTGCTTCACATCTGCATTCTAAACGTCCACAAGCCCTTCTCAGGCTTTTTTCTCCAGCAGCATAATGTGAAGAAAAATAAATCAAAAAGAAAAGGAGTGCCTGGAAGAGAGCTGAAATCCTCCTGGTTTTGGGAAGCAGGGGTTGCACCCACACTGCTGTTGCTGGTTCAAGGGCAGTGCACACACCGGGGGAGAACCTCTGCTGCCCTGAACGAGGATGACTAACAGATGATGTAAAACCTGAGGAACTCAGGGGCAAGAGGAGACTGCAGGGCCTGCAGTGACTTTCTGAAGGTCACACATTCTGTTTGCACAAATCTCAAGAGTCTCGTCACCCCAGCCCATTTTAAGACTCCAAAGAATTGTGTTTGTTATTCAAAATGATAGTACTTCATTTTGGGTGAAATTTTGCACCATGATATTTTGTATCTGAACCCACTCTTTCCACACAAAAGCAACTAAGTTCCAAAGAGCAAAGCCTATTTGAGAGATGCCCATCTTGGCTGTCTGGAGTTTTACCAAAGAATCTTCTATTTTGGCAGGTGTATGACCTCCAAACTGCTCTGGACAGTGCAGTTTCCAGGAACCTCAACTAACCTGAGTTCCAAGGGCAGGCTGCTGCATTTGCCACTTCTGCAGTGTATTATATCAGGAAAAATACAGAGATCCTAATCACAGTTTTGCTTCACACAGAGCAGAACAAGGGGGATATAAACAAAAATGCTTTACCCTGCAGAATGGATTTTGAATATATATATTGAACAGTATAACTATGCCAATAACATCAGTGACTGATCTTAAGGTCAAAAAATAAAATATCCTTCTCACAGGTGTAGGACACCACCCTCATGTGATAGAGCAACTTTACAAAACACCTTGAAGTTCATTGTGTTTCAGCCACTTTTTTGTTCTCGTGGCTGCAAGATCTGAATTGTGGGATCATCCAGCCAGTCACAGAGCTTCCCTTTTCACTTGAGCATTACATTAGGACAACTCCCTCCCAATCTCCCTCAAAAGCTACATTTCAGCTTGGGAAAAATCATCTAGAACTCTTCTCCAATGGTGTGTGCACATGGTTAGCCAAGGACAGCTCCACTGGAGAATTACAGCTCAGCTATCTTGGTGTTTACTTTGATGAAAATCTAATCCTTGTTCTCGCCTCAGCAGGGCTGTCTTGGCTCAGTCTCTCTGCTCTGATAACCTTGCTCAGCACACAAGTAGCTGCAGCTCACAACTTTCCAGTGTGTGTGTGTTGTTTTGTTAGGTATAGGCTGAGCATTTTAAAAAGTGCTGCAGTCATTAATGAACAGAATTTCAATTTACTATCATCTAGCCATGTAAATGTGGGGGCTTTTTAATTCTCTGCTGTTAAAACCCTTACTCCTGATGTTTCATGTTGGCTTCCTGGTATTATAACTACTGGTCTTGCATGTAGAACACTGTTTTACAGTATTACATCTTGCTCAAGTCAGTCTTCAGTTAAAGAAGCTGAAGCTAAAGTACTCAGTCTGAAGTTAGATGAAGCCATATTTTAATTTTCTTCACTGTGTAAGCATATAACCAACTTCAGGAAAAAGCCATCTTAAAATGCCCAAAGGTTTTCAAAACCAGGATAAATAAAGCCAAGAAGACAAAAGAAAAGATGCCTGTTACAAGACTCAAACAACCCTAAACACTAGGAATACTAAAATATTTCAGCCCCTGTCCCTTCAACTCATCCATTACCATCAGAAGAGTGCTCTAAATAGTAAAAATATTTCTCATTTTTCTAATTCTAGCAGAGTTCATTGCATTTAGCACTGAGGAAACACAAACAAGAGACCCCTTGAAAGTGACCTAACTTGTGTCTCCAAGTGCTAAATCTCTCCTATATCCCAGCATGGATTATCCATGCAAATAGGCAGCAAGGATCCACACCTAAGTAAATCATCTCACTTCGGGTGAAATTCCCTCTTTGCCAGGGGAGCAGTAGTATTTATTTTAGTATGACACAGCTTCTTTCCTTTCCATCCTTTCTGCTCTACTTTCCTCAGAAAGGTGGGAGGTCACAATGGCACTCAGACTCCAGTTTTCTGGATAAGCTTATGCCTATGAAAAACAGGGATTTAGAGTTCACAGTCTTAGTACATCAGAATGTCAGTGTCAGGATATCTTGTAGGAAAAAGCATCTAACTTTATTTCAAGTTTTGTAGCACTTTCTTACATATCCACACTCTATACTGTAGTAATGTTCTTTTTTTCTTGTCTCTCACTCTTTGTGGAGATGGCAAAGGTGAAACTGATGCAATTATCAAATAAAAATTGTGGTTTAGATATTTTGCAAGGTCACCTAAACCTTGGAATAGCTGATGCTTTGGTAGAGACAGAAACAGATGAATCAACACGCAGTCATTTTTCAGAGTGTTCAGCTATGAATTGGTGATTAACCTTTGGAACATATCATGAGGGAAAGTGGCTGATTCTCCCTCTCACTGCCTTCAAATCAAAGCTGCTCATCTTCTATAGCCCAGACCCAGCTACTGTGTTCAGCACAGGACTGTCTGTCTGAAATTCTTCATCCTATTCTTTGTAGCAGAAGAGACCACATAAGCATAAAATCTTTTCCAGCTGAAACTCTGCCAACCAGGGGATATAATTTCCAGTGCCCACAAACCACTGTTTTAGTGTCCAGCTCACAACCTCATTTCATCTTTCTTTAATACTGCATGGAGAAATTGCAGTGTGTTGGTATTGCCACGTTCTAAGCTCCTGGAAACACTGCACTTGTCTTGAATTCCGAAATTTCCTCATGCTTCTTGTCAAATTAGAGAGGTATCAACTCCTCCTGGGTGGGAATCATTGCAATGGGTATGAGAACCAGCACTGAGCAGGCATAGAACAGAATAGTGGGAGCAACATCTAACATTGGCAGAAAGCACTGCCCATGCCCTGTAAGTGGAGAGAACACTATTCATGAGTGATAAATGGATCATATTCCTCACTGGCATTTTTCGATTTTTGGTCTACTTGGTCTTCATGGAAATACAACACAGACTTCAGAATTGTAATGAGGACTTGCCTTTTATGTAGTGAATTTTATAAGAGAGAAAAGTGAATTTTGTAAAAGGGAAAAGTAAATTTGATGTCAAAATAATTCTCCAGAGTTGATGAAAATTTTCACCAGTCTCAATTAAGATTGTTCATTCTTTCTGAAACAAAGATTAAACCTGCAGAATTCTTTATGAGATGGCTAACCACAGTGTGTGTGGTCATGTGAGTCTGTCCAGAGATGCACTGGCATGCTGCTCTAAGCAGTGCTATTGCTTATTTTGGGGAAAAAAAGATACAGCAAATACCCCTGGCATACCTTCTATAACAAACTCAGTCTTCTGGGACAGAAGTCAGTGAAGGATTTGCTTTGTACTTGACCTCAAAGAAGGACATTTGACTTTTGAGTAACCATACTAGAAAACCAGGTTAAGAGAAGAACTTTAATGAGAACCAGATGCTGTATCTGAACTGAATTTTCATGCGTTCATGAATTATAGAAACCCCAGGGAGAGAGGTGGTATCAAACTTATAATTCAATTTCAGTTGCTATTTCAAAGTCCTATTCCAGGACACAGAGGTCCAGGGGGAATCTGAACAACTTTTGTGAGGAGTTCTTTTTGTTACATTTGAATACCAAATAATTCACTGATTTTCTTCACACCTCACATAAGAGGTCTGATTCTTCCTCAGCTATCACAGCAGGTAGTCTCATATCCAAACACCCTTAATCTGGGCAGATGTCACGTTTCACCTATGTACACACAGTTAAAGAATTTGCAGGGCAGCTGAAAAACAGCTTGTCTTTGAAATCATGCTTAGCCTTGCTCGAAACTTCTCCCAGCTTTACTGGATCCTTTAAAAAATGCAGTCAACCTACAAAATATTAAATAAAGGCAGGCACTAAACAGCCTTTTCATGCCTTTGGTAGAAGATTTAAAAAAAACATGGCACTCCCATTATTTTAAAGATGCTGTTGGTAACGGCAGCAGGTGGAAAAGGCTTTTTCTGCCTGTAAAATTTGTGCCATGTAATTTTGCTTCACTTAAATAAGAGAGTGTGTGCACACAGGAACAAAATGTAAAGTTCTGAGCTTGTTTATCTTTCCTCTTGCTCGGTGAACTGATACTGAAAGTGGCTGTTCGCAGGGAGCCCTTTGATTCAAAAGCCAGGCAGGTACTGGAAGAAAGCAGGGCCCTGTCTGTGAGCACCATTTTGCTGCTGCTCTGCCTCAGGTGCTGCTGGTTGAGGAGCAAAGGCAGCAGCGTGGAGCAGATGGCCTGACGTGCTCCAATACACTCGTGGAACACACGGTGCTGTGCATCTGCACAAATCACTCCCAGCTTCAGGCCTCTCAAGCTCAGATCTGTCTCCTAAATTATTTATTTCTCAGTTCAAGCTTAATAATAATGTAGGGAAGAATTTGGTTTTGTGGTGAGGAGGGGTTTAACAAAGCTAGCAGTGTGCCTACAAGCTTTGCTGGGGCTCCTCAGCACAGAGGTGAACCTTCTGCTGCTCTGTTAATGGTTATGGGTAGTTGGTCATCAGGCATTAACCAGCTGTCATGAATAAAATCTCTGCGATCTACCAATTTCTAGACATATAATCTGGGCTATGGACAAAAGTACTACCTTCTGGACCAGGTGGTAGGAGCACAAGATGTTGCAGTTTACTTTGGTTTTGTTTTGCTGAGAAACTGGCATTCTTGTTGTTTGGATCAACCCTAATGAAACATCTGCTAGGTTTTAATTAAAATAAAATGGAATGCAGTTTCCTGAACAGGTGGAAGCAGAAGATGATACACCATAGAGCTGAAATCCCTCCATGTGTTCAGAGACTTTGCAGAGTCCCAGCTATCGCATCCATAAACCAGCGACGGAGTGTGTCAAGAACATTTTGATTGTGCACACGAGTCTGGTTAAAAAGGCATCTACTTAGTCGGGGAACAGCAGAAAGATAATATTCCAGCAGCCCTACATTACACCCAGGTAATGACTGGCGTAATGGTTTCTTGCTTCTGATGTACTACATGGTGGTATTTTCCAGTTGTGAGAATTCGGACTACTCAAATCATTCACAATAAAACCTTAGACATCAAAACAGCAGCCAGACATCAAAATACATGAAGCACATAATGACTATGATATTAAAAATATCCCAAACTCACCAAAACCCTGATTGCTGCTCCTATCCTGTCCCCATTCTTTGCTGCAAAGAGCCACCCCAAGAGGTTGTACGCCTCGAGCCAGCTGCCAAACAGAGCGGGGCAGGATTAGCTGCTTTGGTTCATATTTTGTTTAGGCATAGAAGAGAGGTGGTGCTCTTCAATAGTCTGCTGCCTCCTGAACTTGGCACGAGGGTAGGAACTGCCATCTGCATGTGGAAGGAAAGGGAAGATAATGAAGAGTCAGAGTCATGCTCCACACAATCCTGGTCTGGCATTAGAGAGAAAGGAGGTGACTCTGAAATGTGCCTGGTGAGTGCCCAGTGGAAGAGACAGTCCTGGTGCTGTCATTTATGGACAATTTAAGTTTTCAATGACATAAGTGAGCTTAGTGAGCTAGAAAACCCGGCCCTTTGCCAAGGAATGCTTAATACTGATTGCTTTAAATTAGGTCTGTCCTTTAAGCATTGGCCTTTTATGCATTTACTGCCAGTGAGCCTGTAAGTGTTCATCTATTATTACTTTGGTGAGTACTTTCTTCTAAAACTGTAGTTCCAGAACTAACTAAATAACTAACTAAATATCATACATTAAATCTGAAAACCTTTCTCATTTCCCTCTGAAGAAACACGTAATGAACCTTTCCTGTTGCAAACAAACTACTACAGAGATCCTCAGTGTGCTCCATGTTCATCAGCAGATAGAAGCTATTTAGTGCATGGGGTATTTAGCTTTAATAAACTTCTCAGTCTATCAGGTTGAAACAGTTCAGCATTATAAAAAACTCATGCAAGAGTTTTTTCCGTACACAAACATCCACTAGTTTTTGAGATATAACGCATAAAGCATTTCTGATTTTTGCTTTCAAGACATTAAAAGTCCTCTAAGGACTAATAGTTTGTAAAATTTCAGTTCCGTATCGAAGAATAGGAGAAAGCACATAGCATGCTGCATTTAAAGGAGCTCTTCATTTCAAGGAACTGGCAGGATTGTGATTGTGTACAATAAAAGGTAGCACATGGAGCTGGAAGTTTGACCTGCAAGCCCCCTGCTAGTTCTGCTTGCTCTGTGCTTTCTACAGTGGGTTGATTACTGGTTATCTCCTGTGAAACAAGGACTTGTCTGACATGCTCCACTCTGTAATTTGCAAAACGCCTCGAGTTTGTGCTTTGATTTAGAAAATGAAACAGCAGCTGTATAAAAACACATAAAACTTGAGTAAAGTTTTGCTTTCCAAGTGATGCCATCCAGGGCACTGCTCCCAGGCAATGGGTTGTGATGCCTAATGAGGCACAAGCCTGACAGAAGTTGGTAATTGAAACAATTTCAGAACTGTAAAAACAGTCTGGAGACAGCAGAGCATTAAGAAGGAAGGATGACCTTGGTATGAGCCAGGTCCTGACCTAACCCAAACATGTGCTGTCCTACCCCAGGGCAAAGAAGTCTGCAGACCTAATTAATTAAAACAGATAACTGAGCACATTTAAAAACATCTGTCTGTGGTGTTTTAGTCCATGAGATAATCCAGAAACAAAGCACTTGGAAGGTGGGTTGGTTCTAACCTCCCATATCGAGGGCTATTTCCATAACTTTTCTTGCAAAAACTTCACCTCCCAGGTGGAGTTTTGGGTGAGTCAGGATTTTTGGACAGGCCTCCCACAAAGCAAGCTGCTCTAGCAAAGCCTTTGCACAGTTTAAAGCCATGTTTTCTTTCACTCTCTCTTTCCTATCTACATTTGTACATCACATCTTCCCTGGCAGCTATGGTGATGGATTTTCTACTAGTTCAGATGCACAAAGTAATGCTTGATATGGAAAATCCATTTAACAAGTTTGTTTGTTTTTTGAATCAGTTTGTGCTGTCCTAAAATGTGAGTGATACCCATATTCGCACACCACAGTTCATTCCACATCAAACAAGAGAAGTGTCTCAAGGAGCCTTACCAACAATGATGAGGTATGAAGTTGCTGTGGTAGGAATATAGTTCCCAGATAAGTATTTTTAAAGGTCTGAGCCTGTGTGATCCAGGTCCCTCAATGCCCTGACCCACCTGCTTTTGCTACACTCACGTGTGCTTTGTACAACCACTGTGTTAAACCTTTGCTACAACACAGACAAAGAGGCAGGGAGATATTTTTTTCCCTTTGTGGTCATTTGCTGTTTGTTTGTGAAGCCAAAAGCTCAAGAACACAAAGAATGTGGTAAAACAATAGTCACAGGGGCAAGACAGGAAAGGTATGGAAGTCCAGCAAATAATTAGACTTTTTGTGATGTGATAGCTGACTCAGAGTTTTTGTAGAGGTGAAAGCAAACACACCTCACATTGCATAGAAACAGACATGGGTCTGGTTCATACTAGACAAGAAGTTGGCCTAGGTATACAACAATGGGCAGAAATAGGAGCAAAGATGAAAAAAAGTGGAATATTGGGTCTGAATTCACTTTTATGGCAGTTGCATGATCCAAGTTCTTCAGGTAACACCTACAGAGTAGAATGAAGACCTGAGGCTTCGCAAAGCAGCCTGAATTTTGGATTTTATTACGTACCATTAAAGTGTATAAACCATTTAATCACAAAGGCACCCACTGTTCTGGTCTGGAAAAAGAAGTAATTGCTACCTCTCATTACACAAGCATGGAAGCTAATCCTGTGTGGGGTTTCAATCTGCAACCACAGATGCTTCAAAGAAAGCCAGAGAAACTCCACAGCAGATAATTATACAATACCCTAGTGGAGATAAAAGTACTTTCTAACACAGGTAATGCCTTTTTTCCCAGAATCCTGATAATCTCTATTGCACCAAACCAGTTTTCTATGCAACTGAAGAAGGATTTGGCATTTAAATGTGAAAACATAAGGCAAGTTGTGTCATCAGTGCCACAGATAAAAGGGTTGTGCATTTGCACAGGTTGCATCTCTCCAAGCTCTACAGGAGATTACAGGGACAGCAAATCCAACTGGCAACATTCTCTGTGTAAGAAGAGACTTATCTGGAAGACCACTGAGCACGGTTTTCTTGTTTGAGGTTTGCAGATAAAACCATACTTGCATCACGAGTTTAAATATTTATATTTTTTGTAACACAGGCAAGCAGATGCCTCTGGCTTCTTTGCTATGTGAACTCTGGCAAGGCAGTAACTTCTCAAGTACCTTGATAGATGGATTCCTTTGCTTGGACACTCATGGCAAGCAGCAGGGTACACTGAATTTAATACAACTTTTAGCATCAGCAAGATGTGCTTCTGTGCTTCTGAATTGCTTCCATTCTGTAATTTGGTCTCCCAAGTACTTTAGGTTAAAGGTCTTGCCAGGTGCTGTGGGGGGAAAAAAACCCCCCAATTTTGGACTCTATTTGAATGCAAAGAGTTTCTCTATGGGCAAGTTCTGGGATTTGTGGAAAGCACAAAAGGCTGGGAATGTTTCACAAGTCAGGGATTAAGTTTAGTCAGTAAGACTGAAGTGGTTTAGAATACTCTGTCAGTGAAGATTTGATTCTCTTTTCTCACCAGCTTTAGTAATGACAGTAAAATGAATCCCCAGCGTGCCTTGTCACTGACCTATCAGGCAAGTTTAATAAGCTTTCCTCTTAAATATTATATTGCACAGGGCCTTGAGACATCTTTTCCTATTTATAACCTGTCCCAGTCTGGGGTAACCCTTTTATACTTTGCCCATGTTCCTCTTCCAGCTCCATTCTTTTCTTCCCAGAGATCCAAACTTGGATTCTGGAACCCAGGAGCATGGGTAGCTCCTGCCTTCCCCAGTGAGCTCTGCATGATCTTTACTTACACCACTGCTTCCCAGCTGCATAAAAATAAAAAAAACTCCAAATCACTTCAACACTTGTAGTTCCCAAGCCTAGCACTTTATTTTACTAAACCAGAACAGATTGGCCTACTTTTTTACATCCTAGTAACTGTCCATTAATAAATCCTACTCCTGCTCAGCCTTATCCTGCAGTTAGCCAGCACCAGCAAGATCAAATCCAAAATTGTTCCCAGGAGGGCAATAAGAAGGAAGAGAGCTTTTGCCCTTGGCAGGTGTCAGCGATAATGGTGAGGGGTGGCTGCTGACTACATCCATCTCAGAAACACAGGAGCGAAAGAAAGCCTTGAATGCCAGCACTTTGATCTGCCTCTCTGCCCCAGCCTGGTCACAGGTACTGGAATATCACGGGTTTGGAATTAGACGGGTTTTTAAAGGTGGGGGAGCCAGGGGAACAGTGCTGTGTGAGCAAACAAGCCGACAGCTCCTGGGCCAGCCAGTCATTAACCATTCGTGGCTGCAGAGAGGAGCAAGGGTGAGGGAAGAGGACACACCAGCGTAACAACTGGAACAGGAGATCCCTTCCCACTGAGCCACGGCTGGAATCGTTCACAAGCCCCCTCGTGGTGCTGCCTGCCAGCTGCACTCCAGAGGTGCCAAGTCACTGCAAAGATGCACAACAAGCTCTGCCTACTAAACAGAAGCTCAGGGAGCACAGCACTTGGTTTGATCTAACCCAGAGCGTCTGTGCCCTTCCCACCTGTGGTGTGGCGAGAGTAAAAGCTACAGGAGTAGCACATCCTTGCCCCATCCTAACCCTGAGTACCCTGCTCTCCAAGCGATGAGGGAGTCCTTTTTAAAAATGATTGTCCAGCAGCCATTTAAAAGTTTGCTTTGCTTACAGCTCTCTTCTCTTTCCACTCCCTCCCCTGAGTAAACAATTTCTTTCTCTTCATTTGGTTTCACCAGCTTCCAAAACAAAACCTTTAAAAGGGCACTTCGACCTCCACATTTGTGCTGGCTTTTTCAAATCTATTTAGACAAACTGATTCCAGGTTCTGTGAGGACAAATCAATTTTAGACAACAGACAACTTAATTTTAGACTGAATTTATGAAGAAGACCCAGAATAACCCTAATTTAAAATAAACCATTTTCCCCTGAGATAGTAGAGAGCTTGTATGAAAATGGTTAAATACCACACATTCATGAAGGCAAAGTCTCCATCCCATTCTCAGTATGCCACTAGAATTTCCATCTAAATTGCTGAGAGTCCAGAAGAAAAGTTACAAATCAAGGTCCAACTGGGAAAGTTTAGCTCTTTTATTTTGAAGCTGAAAGATGGTAATAAAGAGATAACATTTGCTTCAGGGAAAAAGCTTTGGAACAAGTGTCACCCATTTGATCAACGTGCTGTCTACTTTGTCTGCCTCTCCTCCTTTAAAAGGCTAATAAAAAATTATTTCTTTAGAGACTGAGCACCATGATAAGTGCAAGAGAGCTGCAGACCTCCAGTGAATGTGCTTATCAGCCACTCACAAAGGGCATGGAAATGAACAACTCTTGACTTCATCAGCAGACTGGGAAAAATTCAATCACTGAACGTGCCCGGTATTGCCACCAGCGGAGCTGAGTGTGTGTCTGAAGGCTCCCAGGGCTAGCACTGCACCAGCTATTCCAGCTAGAGACATGCAGTGTAGCAACATTTAGATTAGCTTCTAAATTTAGTTCCCTCCACCTCCAAACAGATATCGCAGCTCCTGCGTGCTCAGGTGAATGCACCCAGCAAGAGCAGCTGGTTCCTGGCATGAGGTTTGCCCTTCTTGGGTTGTGATCTCTGTCTCCAGCTCGCTGCTGCTTTCTGTTCACAATGGCATTTTCCAAGCATCTTCTATTATTTCACCCCAGAGCATCTACAATCATTGTCTCACATTTATATCCAGAGAGGAGACAAAGAACCCATGAAAAATTAAAGTGTCTGACGCTTTCAGAGATGATCTTAAATTATGAAGCTTTCCCAGAGCAAGCACCATATTTGCTGTGGCACTGGAACTCACAGGACACTTCCCCTAGAAAATATCACGCAGCATTCATTTAAACTAAAGGTCATGCTGAACTAAATAAGAAAAATGAGCAAAGATGATCAGTGGGAAAGTGGTGCAGAGACCAGTACTCTGGCCACCACCCAAAGGACTCCTGTGCTGAAGACTGCTGTATTTACGTGCTTGTTTTCTCACCAGTGAATGTCACCATTCCTAAGCAGAGCAGCTTAGCAGCAAACTCCAGGCATCCATTTCCATTTAATTGTTGGAGGAGCAAAGGAGAGAGCAGAAAAAAAAAATGGAGAATGAAAGTAGGAAGTGATTGTTTCTCAAAAATCAAGGTACAAGAGGGCAATCAAACCCCACAAACACAGACATGCTGCTGTCAGCCCCACAGCTGCTCCTCTTGGTACCTCATGCTCTCATTCTCTTCATGTATTCTCTAAACGACATGACTCTGCTTCACGTTTGTGTTTATTTTTCAAGCTCTATTTGCCTTAAATGAGTTCTAGCAAGCTGATCTTGGGATCAAACAACAGCTAGGCTAGGACTCATAAAACAGGTTTATGATTTATTAACCACTGATCGTGCCCCCTCAGCTTCCCTGCTTACATGTCCCCAGCCCTAGAACTTGGCATTTATCCTGTGGTGTCAATCAGAACACTCCCCAAGGGCTCTGTGAAGAAAAGTGATGTTTTGCATTTCAGAGTGCTAAAGGAGAACAAGCAGAAATGATGGACACAGTCTCTCTCTGTCATCCATCAGCAGAATGTTGTGCTAGGAGCCCTCTCCATGCATTTCACCCCATGCAAGTGCTCGCAGCGCTGGGGTCTTCCCTGGACCCCAATAAAACCAGAAAACCCAGCAATCAGAAGCTCCAGCCACCTACCTCAGCTGCAAAACCAAACCCTCCTCCACTTAATTTCAGCCCTAGCAAGTAAACTTGGCTCCTTTTCCACCGCTGAAACACGACTTTAAGGGCTTAACCCGACATTGCCTGCATTTGAAAGGGTCTCCCTGCCTCTCTTTGGATGAAATAAAACTGTCAGTCCTTCAGCTGATGGTTAATTGAAATGGGTTAGGCTGTGCAGGGTTCTGCTGAGGCAGAGTCAGCTGTGTTTTAACCACTGCAGGGAGCAGGGCAAGGCTGGGAGAGGGGGGTTTTATGAGGCAGTGCTAATGGATCGACACCGACCTTGCTGAGCCCAGCACTTGCCCAGCTGCTTGTGGGATTGCTGTAACCCTGGGATAGCTGTTACTGCTCCCAGCACTAGCTCACACACTGGCTCAGAACTCATTTCACTAAAATAGAAAACTGTCCACCCAGTCATCACGTTCTTCTTTGGGGAGGATACAGGGATTTGGATATTTTATATTTTTTTTTAAGTATCAGAAGACTGTAGCGCATCAGTGGACAAGAATTCCTGCCTGCAGAGGCTCTGTAAGGAAACAATGGCACTTTACAGATGTGCCTGTGTAAATGTTTCACACATTAACTCCTTTTGTTGATCTTTGCTATCCAGCTCTCCACTAATGACCTACAACTGCTCCTGAAGCAGCGTGCTTTGGAAGTGCTGTGTTATTACAGGAGCTTGATTAGGGCTTATTGAAACTAATGGAAAAGTTGCCACTGACAGCTTCTTTTTGCTGGGTCGGTTTCCAATGTTTTCACAATAAACCTGCCCATTTGCATAGCCTACTGTCTACTTTTGGAAGATTGCTTTTGGGGCAAGCAATAATCAGCCAACCTCAATATTTCACAAAATCCAGTGAGTGAAACCGGTAGTTAATGCCTTTACAAAAAGCCCTTAGTGCCATTTAGTTCTTACAATGGGGAAATTGGTTCTTTCTTGGTGATGAAAAACAGAAGAGAAAAAGACCTTTTAAGACTACAATCAAAAATACAAAATACACCCTTGGCAGGAGTTGCAAAGCAGACAGTTTTTCAGGCAATGAATATAAGCACCAGTTCAGAATGCAAGCAGCTACAGAAAAATCAATGCAAGGGCTGAACACTTCTCTTGACACTTTTCCTTTTCTGAATGGCTCTCATAAATTAGTTTTTTAGCTTCTTGGAGTGCTTTGCTTCATAAAAGATTTAGCACTGTCTGGATCCAGCATTCTAGTCACTCCCCAAAAGATAATGTACTTGCTCATCCCAAGAAGAATTATATAGAAAGCAAATTAAAAAATGCAAGATACATCAAATCAAGAAGAGTCAGTCTCAAATATTAATGCCTCATGTCATAAAGGTACAAAATTATAAAAACACTCCTTATAGGCAATTGAAAAAGCAGCAACTTGGCAAGCAATCAAGAAAACTGAGGCCCTGGTTTATAGGTCTGCTTGAGGTGGTTCAGCAGAAGAATGAGGCTCCTATTCCATGGAGTACATAAATGGGTGCATAAACCCCATGGTTTCTAACTGGATGCAGCCCTTGTTTATAGGTTTTGCATCACAAGGGTGTCAGGGAGGGGAACAAGAATCTTCGGGTAAGAGCTCCAACTTCATAGATCATGAATCTGGATTAGAGCAAAAGTTTCACGTTTAAAACAAATTCATTAGAGGGGAGCCTCGGAAATGTCACATTTTCAGTTTTACCTGTACTGAGTTCTGTTCCTCTGCTAACAACTCCGAGGCCACAGAGCTGGAGGTGTCAAAGCCAATGTGGGAACTTTCCCTCCCAGAGCACAATTTAATGAAGGAATCATGTCCCACCACTTAGATCTGACAACTGGTGATGAAAAGTTCGCCCACTGAAGGCATCTCTACCAGTACTTCCCCAGCCCTACCTGGGCAGAGTGTGGCTAAATGCCAATAAAAATCTGTCAGGTTCCCGGAAAAATGGCATGATGGAAATAGAGTTTCATTGCAGAAGACATTATTTTGTCCAATTACTAGTACAACACAGGCACAGAATTTTATTCAGTTACCCCTCCCGTGGCCAAATGAATTCTGTTCACTTAAATCTAAATCAAAACTGTCCAGACAGGGCACAGTGTCTCAAAGTCTTGAAGAGAGAGGCAGCAGTCATGTATTACTCAGCAACTTGTTCAAATTGGTAATTACGCTCAACTTTTAAAATAAAAGTATATATACCCCATTTTAAATTTATTTAGTTTTCTTCTTCAGCTCTTTGACCTTTCAGGTTCACTTGAAGTGAATGAAATCCATCCAAAAGCCAGGAAAAAATTCAAAATTTTGGTATCCACTCTTGGGAGATCGTAATAGTGGGACACCTGTGGGCAGTGAAAGTGGTCTTGGTTCCCTTTTTCGTAGATGCCAGCAATTTGTAAAACTCATCAGGGACTGCAAACAACACATTTGCTGAGTAAGGCTTCCTAAAATACCTTTTACCTGCTGGAGTCCTTCCAGGCAAGCGTCAGTACAAGTCTGCTAGTCAGTGCCACACCACCACTGACCTCAAACTAAATTCACTTCTTCACCCCTCAGTCCACAGCCCGGGATGAGCACAGCAAGGGATTCTGGCTTGCACGATATAATGCAAATAAACAACTTCATTTTAGCCAGGGCTGATCTGCCCATGCTCCTCCCTTCTCCTGTTTGTTCTTTGCGATGGCTGAAGTTTTTTGTCTTGCCATGGATGTCTCCTCTGCATTTACAAGCACCTCTCATTTTAAAAGAATGTGGTTTTCCTCCTCTCCTTCAGGCATCTTCATTACAGGGTACTTTAAAAAAAAACAACAACAAAACCATTGTGCAGCGTGCCAGTCAATAGTGAAATTATGAGAAGTGTAATCTACTCTTCCCACCCTAATGAGCTGATGAGTAAATAACTGTCAGGCCATTGCACTGAGCTATTGATCAAATCTTCCCACAGAGCTGATGCACTGCAGAGGTACCTGCTGCTAACCAGCAGAGATCGATACAGGAAACTTCTGAAAACAATAATGAAAGGTTTCAGGCTCTTTACACGCGTTCTCTCGTGTGCTGGGGCAGCAGATCTTTGCTGCTGGATCAATTTTCACTGTGAGATCACACCTCCCAAGCTGCTGCCTGCCTTTCACCTTGGAGAGGCTGAACTCGTTCTTTAAATGTGCAGCACCTGGGCACAAAAGGCTGAGCAGGGAGAAGTGCAGCTTATGGCAGAGAGTAAAGCTGGGTAACTTCAGCTGCAGTGAGGGCTCCTGAGAAAATTTCCTCAGAGACTCCAGCTTTGCCTTCTCTCCCCTACCCAACACAGCCATGGCATCACACACTGGCTCCCTACTCTGCCAAGAGCCAAGGATTCAAACTGCTTTACTTCCAAAAGCTTTGGAGGGGTTCCTCCACCAAGTATCATCCTGTGCCACTCCTCCTCCACTTTCCACACTCCCTTCATTTAGTGTCACATTTCAGGGCAAGACTCTTATATTCTGCTGCGTGTTTCCTTTTTTTTTTTTAACCTTTCTTTTCAAGTATCAGTGGAAAAGTTTTCTCCCCTTCTAGACCTCACAGTATAAAATTTTCTGTCCTCTGATCCTATTATTCACTTGGATGGCCCAATTTTCTCAAGATTTATCAGAGCTTTTGCTTTTTTCCTCACTTCTTCTCCTTGAAGCCAGGTACGGATGTCAGACTTGAATGTCAATTTTGGAATTTCCTTTTTATGTTTTTATAAAATTACATTTAATTTGAACTCTTATAATATTTTTTCAAGTCCATTTACAAATGTTAAAATGAGAAGGTAACATTTACTTTTTTAATGAAGAAGAGTTCAATTTACATAGCTCCTCTTTTAAAGCATTAGGGGGTTTGAACAATTGCAAAGACTTTATTTCATTTGGTCATCTGAAAAACAGTGCAGTTCAGGGAAGATTTTATAAACTGTAAAAATCATCACATAACATTCAAATCTCCCATGATTAATTCACAAACAGCTCTAACCCAAACTTCAAGTGGAGAGAACCAGCTCCAGATAAACAACGAGTGACTACTAAGTATCATATCCAAATCAACAACATATGGAAGCCCTGTTCTCCTTCCCACAGAGCTGAGAGTCTGTAAACACAAACCACAAGCTTTGTCTTTTATTTATGTACTGTCTATCCCTGAGAGAAATCCTGAAATAAAAATAGTCTTCTTTCTATGGACTGCTATTATGACTCTATATAACAGCAAACTGACCAGGAATAAAAATCAATTTTCCTATCAGAAAACGAGCTATGTGCTATTTTTAAAACACTTTTGGATAGTATTTTTCAAATGGAAAAATTCAAGACAACATTTGTTTCTTGCCAAGAAAACCAACATGGTATTTGTGTAACATGGACAACTTTTGCTTGCACAGAGAGCCCTGATGCACAGCATGTTTTCAAAAAATCAGGTACTAAGTTTTCAAAATCAGCACAAGTTTCCACCTTGACATCTTTTTCTGTGACAGAAAAAAGTTTCAGATCATCAGAGTCTTCTGCAGTACCAAAGCTCCATTTGGTGATTTGTTGCAAGAGCTCTTTAAGGCATGTCCAGCTTCACCATTAGTGCCCTGTTTTTCCATCCTTCATTGTATGCTCTAGGTATTTGGCTTCCTCACATGCTCCAGAAGGACATCACTGCAATATTTTAAGTAATGCCAACCTTTTCTTGCTCAAGCTCAATAATTAAAGCTAAAAAGGGAAAGTAGATTGGACAAGACATCATATCCCTTCCTTTTACAGTACCCGAAATCATTTTATTTCAGGAAGATACCTGCAGCAGATGGGTACCTGTCTCCATTAAAATGCAGCAGAGGAAAGTTTGAGAATGATCAAGGGGACACACTGAGGTCTTCATGTTAAATAAACAAGAGAACTTGATGAACAGCTAAGAAAACAGGGAGTGAGAGGAAAGCTTAGACAGGAGATCACAGAGGATAAGTCATCAAACAGAAGACCTTGAAGCAAAGCATATTTTGTTCATTTCAATAAAGAACATAAGATTACACAGAAGAAGATGGAAGAAGATTATTACTTTCTCCTCTGACAGATTCATGCTTGTATATTTTTTTAAATTTATTTTTATATAGCTGTACTATAATCAATTCCCTCTTTAGCTTCCACTCCCAGGCTGTAGATCTCAAGGCCCAGACGGTGGAGTGCAGTTGAAGTTACTTAGTCAGGAGATACTGTCAGCTATGACATTATGGGGAAAAAAAAAGAAAATAAGAAACCTGGAAACTACGAGGTCTTTAGAATGAGCAATGGACAACACAGCAGAATGCACTGAAAGCTATTTCATACAACCAGTATCTAGACTGTTAAACTTGACATAAATAACCTGCAAAAAGTAAAAAGGAAAATGTATTTATTCTCAAGAAACAATTTATTGCAAACTAGACTCCCAACCTCATTTAAGTCGTAGGTAAAAAAGTAGAAAATACTGTGGTATAGATCCTAGTAACATCCAGCATTGGTTATAAGGGCTCATTTGTAAGATTTTGGTTCGTGGACGAACTGGAGAGATCGAATCATGCAGAGTGTGATCTCTGGGTCTACTAATTGAGGAGAAACACACCCACATTTCAGTGAAAACAACGACGATATATGAACACAGAGGACGGGAGATACCATGAAAAATGCCAGCCTCTCCTCTGATATATAAAGCAGTAAAAACAAAAAAGTAAAAGGCAGCTAGTGACCAACCTGGACCTTGCTCAGCATTAGAATCTCACCAGGTTTCTCCTCACTTTTGTTTGTGAGGGTCACCTTCCTAACAAAGCAAATTTCAGAGTCCCTGTGAAAGTGATAATCAATAATTCCAGGACGAAAGATGGAAGATGGTAAAATTCTCTTCCCATCACCTTGGGAAGTGATGCTAACAGACAAAGAAGAGCTGTGATAAGTCTGCAATCACAAAAGGATAATCTCCCTGTCAAACAGAATGCCAGCAGACATCAGAATACTAATCAAGGCAAAGCTTTTCTGGTGCTCCTGGATGTGACTGGCATTGCACTGTTGATGTCTGGAGTACAATGGTTTCACTGCCATAAATCTGGAGGGGCCATGTGTTTTCATGCACTTAGGATCCAAGACAGGTTGGATTTTGCCTGAGAGCTCATGCATAGCATCATAACTGCATTTCCAAAGATTGGATATGCAGGATAGAACAAAAAAGACCCCTCTGTATTTGAGGCTTGGGCTGCCATATGCCAATCCTATAGCTAGTGGTGGTAGCCAACACTAATCAGAGCTACAAGATGGCAGATTAGGAAAAAAAGAAAAAGAAACCCTACATGTAGGCACTTCATCTGACAGCATGTAATTAGGCTGAGAAGTTCACTGGCCACTGGGTGCTCATTAAGGCTGAAATCATCCATCAAAGTTGAAGAGGGAGTGGGCATCAGACAGTTATGCAGTGAGGGCAGGTGACCCCAAAGCTTCAAGGGCCACTAAATCTTCACTTCCTGGTCTTAAGCCTTTTTCTTTTTTTTTTTTTTTTGGTGACTAGACATCAGGACAAAAGCTTTAGGGCAGGGGAGAGGCAGCACAGATTATTCCTCCTTCTGGCATGGGAAGCAGCTTTCTTCTGGAGTCCCATGTTACAGGTCAGGAAACGAGTCCAGGAGGTTCCTAGCAGGTTGTAGTAACTAGATGGAGGCATAACCTGGCCATTGTCACATCCACAACCAATTCCCAGAGATTCCTGTTGACACGCTGTGCCATTGTTCCTGGCATGCACCGGCTGCTGTTCCTACAGCACAGGAACAGTCCATATCCTGCATTCCCTGTGGGACAGGCAGGTTTTAAGCACAGGGCCTTCCCTGCGCTTGCTGCCTTCCCATACACGGCACAAGGGCCTCCAATGTCTTTTGCAGCCGCCACGACCCCGTTCAGGCAGTGGAAGTTCAGCCTGTGCTAAACCAAAGCTGTGAATCGAGGTAATGAGGTCTCTTCCTTCCTTTCCCCCAGGCACTCTTGTAGGCTCCTTTCCAACTGGAGAGATCACGGGAGAGGAAAGGTTGGTGGGCTTCTTTTGTGCAGAACTGGCTGCAGTCCAGGCCCAGGCATCTGTTAGAGAGCTCACTAATGCTCTTTTGTAAGAGACTTGGCCAGTAAACCTGGTAACAGCTGCACGAGCTGTGCCTGTGATCCATACAATTAATTTGCAAGCCTGTCATTGTTCATCACTAGATGACAGCAATGCACTTCTGTGCAAGCCTTGAACTGTTACTGGGGGCACGACTCCAAGCAGCCTCATGGGGCCCTGTGACCCGTTCCCATGCAGTAATCACAGCTCCACCAGAAAATGGCAGGAGGATGCACTTGGGGAGATAACTCTGTGTGCATGAGGTGCCACAGGCCCAAAGGAAGAGGAGGCTTCAGTTCAGGAAAATACAGATTAAAATGAACAGTGGTGGAGCTCAGGATTTATCCCAAAGAAGACACAGGAACATTGGCTCTCCTCTCATCACCACAGGGACAGAGGAACGTGTCATGCACGACTTTCCTACATCCACACTGCCCAAGTTCTGCTGCAATACAGGGCAGAGACATGGAAAGAGGAGCTTCTAACCATGTGATTCCATATAACTCTCCCTGCCTGGGATACACATGCTGGCTGTGGAAAAGGGGTACCACAGGAGGAGCGAAACCATGGAGATGGGGATGGAGGAAGAAGGAAAACAAGTACGAAACCGCAAGCAAATCAAACAGACGGAATGCACGACCAATTCACAACCAAACACTGCCTCAGCTGGAGCAAGTATCATTTAATCCTCTAATCTCCATGGGAAGGCAGCCTATAAATTTAGTTGCATACATACATATGTACACCCACATTCACATAAATCCTTGTGTGAGAACAAGGAGCATGAATATCTGCAGGTTCAGTAACTCCTTGCCCTTCTGGCGAGAGAAGAATAATTTCTTGTTATTTATGTTTATGACAAGCCATTTATTTACACACAGTTTTTTCATACAGCCCTCTTTTCCTTCTCAGCTGAAATTTTGCCTTTGCTGTATAGTCTTTCACTTACGATAATTATTTTAATTCTGAAGTAAGCTTTAGGGTAGACAGTCTATATAGAATATAAATGAAGCCCTTGACCACTTGAGGTCATTAGACACTCCATGACAAGAAAATTATTTATGAGCAAGAAAAGTTAGTTTTTTCTACCTGCAAGGAATAAGTGGATCCCTGGTAAGGGGAAAAAGAAAACCAAACCCACAAAAACCAACCAAACATAGAAAATTCACAAAAAACCCCCCCCCAAACAAATAAAGAGAAACAAACACCACCACCCCCCACAATCCAAAACCAACACAGCAAAAAAAAACAAACCCAAAAAATAACCCCCAGCCCAACTACAAAAGCACAGGGAAAGGTTCATTTGAGAAAAACGAAAGACTCATGTTTGCATTGCTTTTGAAATAACAATTTCTCTGGATTATCCACTCGCAGGTGTCAGGGAACCAAGCCTTGTTTCTCTCTCACTTTAGTATAATAATCTATGGTTATTTCCTTCTGGAGTGGGATCATCAACTAACAAGCTGGTCATTTTGTCCTAGTGGAAACCATCAGCCAGAATTGCTCATCCTGCATAAAATATCTTTATTGAGTTCTCATTACTACAAGAAGAAAATCTTCCTAAAAGAGCTTATTAAAGGAAACTGCCCGTTCAGACATTCACCTTCGTGACGCTCATAAAAGTCCTTTTTTTTTTTTCTTACAGAGGTGAAAGAAGTGGAGAAAGTAATAAACATACAAGCAGTATTAATGTAATGAGTATTGATGACTGACTGGGAAGAAAAAAACCCAGCAATTTTCAGCCCCACAGCTCATTGAAAGGTCTATGAGGACCCAGTCTGGCTTCCCACTAGGCGAGATCTGTATGTACAAACAGCACAAGGCACAGAGGAAAACAACAGTGGCTGCTCCAGGAACTAAATGCCCTATGTCACTGTGGCTTTAATTTGTCTAGCTAGATCAAAGAGAAGCGGGCTGTTTTCTTCAAGAGAAGTAGAATGGGTTATCAGAAGTTGAATCCTTGAATTTTTTGGCAAAGCAGTGAGAACTGTTCTCTGTAGAATGAGGAGGTCTTACAACAAATGTCATCCTGGAATAGCCCCACCCGCTTCAAAACTAACCTGATTAGCTCTTCACTAAATGAATCCAGATGGACTTCAGGTCATGATATCTTTTCAAACTGAACACTTTCCTCTGGTTTTATTTTTGTGCACAACTTGTATTCTTTTGTCCATCAGTGCAGCACGTGATCCAGGAGACCTGTACTTCACTGCAGAGCTGCCTCGTGCTTTTTGTGCACTTCCATTCTCCCTCCTCTTGCGAACTTCCCTGCCTTGTGTTCACTCCCCTCCCCACCAGCAGCTACATTTGCCCCCTAGCCCAGCTGCTGGTCTGCAGGAAATCTCTTTTCCAGCAAGCGTGACATTTATTCCCACAGCCCACTCGGCATCTTGTATCTCGGAAAATGAAGTTCCTTGAGAAAACAGGAGACAATGTCACTGTGCTTAAAGGATGCTAATGATTGGTGGGGGACTGGCTGCTCCCTGTAATGAAAGGGAATGTGGAACCAGCCTCAACTTCTGCAGCTCTTCGGGGAAGCGTTGTTGTTTTCCCTCTTTAAATAAATTTCGAGCAGACGACAGGTGAACTCTAACTGCAACTCCCTCTGTAGGCAATAAAGCATCTGATGGAATTTCTGCACATCTGTGAGTGAAGTGATATGGATTAATCAACATATATCATCATCTACATGGAACGTGTTAAAGTCTCCCTTGGACTGCTGTGCAAGTACATCCTCTCGACATTATTTTGATATTCATATCTCAGCCTTTATTTGTTCCTCATCTTTTGGGGTGATGGATGAAGATTAGAAAAAACACATCTCAGTGAAGAGTCTTCCTCTGAAAAATATTTGCTCCAACCTTGCACACTGTACATCAGGGCTGATAAAGCCAGATTAATTTTCTCCGTTGGTTTTCATTCATGGGATGGTAGGGAAAACTGGCTAGTCATTTCTTGATATTTTCCATCTCCACACTTCTAAATGGAAAACGTGTGAAACTGACATTGCTTTTCAGAGAAAAGGTTTGCTTTACCATAAAAACCTCCAGTTAGAGCTTTGTAACTAGTAGACAGTTCATTTTAACTTACAATGGGAGTTTGGAAAAATGTGATTGCACATTGTTTTTGGCAATATGAAGATGCAAAACTGAGATACACTGAAATGATTGAAATTTATGAAACAGTGCCTTCCAAATTTCATTGGGGTGGGAAGGAGGTTCAGCAAACATCAGGTTGTGATTTTTAAGTTTGAAAAGATTTAGTTTTATCCAATAGAATACATTTAAATAAAAATGTATCAAAGACCACAGAACTACAGAGGAAGTAGTGTTTGTCTAAACACAGACATAATTTGATTAAATCATGGGGATACTGGAAATATCAGTGTTGATTTATGCATAACTCTTTAAAATTTTGGCTTTAACTGCATCTCTGAGTCTTGAGACAGCCTGGAAAGTTTTGAATGACTTGCTTCAAAGAATAGCAGCCTGTTCTTTGGTGTCACATGAGCTTTCCTGTCTCAGGCTGATTTCAGCCAACTTTCTCTAAAATTCAGTTTTGTCAAAAAAACCAGCTAAACTGAAACACTCAATTTAAACCATGATATAATAGTAACTCTTCAAATTCCAGTCTAAATTCATCCAGATTCAGGTTTTACATGATTTAGTGTTTTCTTGTCAACACCATTCTCTAGCTCAAATAGCTATTTCTTGTATTTGTAGCTCCTTCTGGATGAATCTTCTGCACCTTAAAACCACTTTTCATCTTACCTGGCTAAACAAATGGGCCTATTCATCAACTTATCCTCCAAAATGTTCCCAATTATGAACGTGGTTCAAATGCCAGATCAAATCTTTCTAAATAAGCCTCCTCATCAATCTGCGCGGGTAAACATCTGTCATGCACCTAAGTAAACTGAAGGGAAAAGGAGATTCGTGGCCAGACAGGTACTTGCTGTACTCAATTTCTCTTCACAGGTTCATCCCTCTGGTTTCCTGCAGCTTGGCAGAGCAGGAAGCAGGTTTGTAGCAGCCAGCTCTGACTGCATTTGGGAAAGTTTGCTAACACAACCTTTTTATGGCTCTATGAGGACACAGAACAAAGTCCCAACAGAGATGTTTTAAGACAGACACAAGAACCTGATCAAATGGCACCAGCAGCAGGACATGCTCAGTAACAGGGATGTGCCAGTGAGAAGAATGCCCAAGTCCAAACCCAGCCATGATTAGAGGGACTAAAAGAGCTGGTAAAGATGTTTAACCCTGCCACAGAGCAGCAGCCAAGCCCTAACAAAGAGAGCTCAGAGCTTAATTTCTGCAGGCACTGCACTGCAGCAAGGGCTGCAGGTACCAGAGCAGCTGGTGCTACCAGTGCTGGAGAGAAGCTGCTGGACACAGCAAACTGATTCAGCTTTTACACAACTCTCTCAGCCGATTCTCACATGCACTTTTCTGCTTAAATCAATGGGATGACGAGGAAGGACTTGCCTTGTGGCAGGATTGCAGTTTATTGCTAACACTTGACAGAGAAGAAAGAAAAGGGCATTAGGGAACCTCACAGGCCCTCAGAAACCTGCTGCTGCACCTCAGCAGCTTGCTTCCATTACACTGACAGTTCACATCTCTGTTGCTTGTCAGCTACAGAACAAAACAGGGCATCTTTAGCAGCAATGTACCCTAATTGGAATTTTGAAAGAAATTACTTGCTTAAGAGCTCACTCAACACTATTAGGAATACACATTACTTTTTGTTATAGAATGGGAGTGTTTTGGTAGGAACAGCCTCTTTTGACTAAATTTCTCTCTGCATCCTGACAGTGTAATGTTGATTTAACACTATGCCTGTCAGTTATCTTAGAATGGTAATTCTGTCTTCCAGCTGGGGAATAAAGCTTTAATAAAAATATTTATGGAACATATGATTTGTCTTAATGATGCCTAAGTTGGGCAGGCTCCACTTACAGTAGCTAAACAAGATGCCACCCAAAACAATTACAATCAATTCTTTTCAATCTATCCACAGTTAGACTTGAAGCATGAACGAATGCCAGACTGGGAGCACTTACAGCAAAGTCACTGAAATTAAACCAGCATAAGGGAAAAGATGTACTAATCAGCAGTCTGAAAGGACTACTCTGCAACTGCTTGGACATCTGCACCCTTAATGCCTTAAGCTACTTTGGTTAGGTCATTTTGAATCAAATGCTCAAAAAGTCACTGCTTGGCAATTCCAAGAAAGTGACATTTAAAAGTGTGATCAGGGGAAATAAAGTGAAATACAGCAGACAAGGCTGAGCAAAGAGCCCATTCATCTTTCACAAATGAGCAGGTGGAGAAACCAGGGCAGATTTACAAAAACAGACAAAGGAGGAACCAACTGAGCAAACCAAGAACATATGGTCCAGAGATGCCATTGCACCATCTGCCTCCCTTTGAGCTGGAAATGGCAGAGATGGGAGTAAATCCATCTTCTGAGCAGAGGCTGGACAGCCCCTTGTTCCACAGGGAATGCAGCTCCCTGAAACAAACATTCCAGGAGGAACTATTCTTGTTTACTTATGAAAAGCTTATATTTTAACTCTTGGCTGCTCTCATCTAAAGCCTTTCCATCTTGCTTCCATCCGAATTGCACATCTCACAAAACATAACTGGCAGCCCTAAAAATCAGGAATAACTTGCTGGAATAAGTGAAGTAATCTTTGCAGTTGGCAGAAAGTCAGCTGAGACTGTTACAATATTGACAGAAATGTCGACCGAAAAAAACCCAAAACAAACTAAAAATCAGTCATCAGCAGTAACATGTTTGCAACTTGAATGTTTTTTATTTATCCATGAACCAGCAAAGAAAATCAGCAAAAGGATGAAATGAATACTGTTCCCCCAGGGTCGAGGATATTTTAGAGGTAGATTATCTCCAGCTTTCTCCATAGGAGAAGCTAAAGTTGATAGCCAAGCCTGATACCACAATCCTATTTTGCAAAGTGGAAATACTAATCAAAAAACTTTTTCAAAAGAACAGCATTGGCTTGGCAGCTAATCAAACAAGAACTACCGTTTTTCTCTAGGAATGACCAACCCATTGTTGCAATGTCAGCTTTTATTTGGGGAATACACCACAGAGCATCAATGCAGATGTGCAGGCATGCAAACTATTCTATCTGACAACTGTCATCTTCAATTGCTCTTTTCCTGCCTCCCTCAGCCTTCTTGTCTTAACCTGTTGTGGTGAATTCTAAAATCCCCCCTGGGACCCTGCCATCATATAACAGTTCCTGGCAAAAAGGGATTCCAGCCTGTCTCAATTAGATCTGTGACATGCTGCAGTCATTGCACAATTGCATGGGAGCAGCTGGAAAGAGTGAAAGCAGCACAAACCACACATGCACAAGTGCAGCCCAGAGACACGTTTCTGCGCATTTGCAAGCTGTATTGCTGTAAACTAAAAATTATATTTAATGTTACTCCTGGGTTTTTAGCCAGCAAGTTCAGCACAATCTCACCCAGAGATATTAAAAAAGGCAGCAGTGGTTCCACTGGTGCCCTTCCTTCTAAAACCAAGAGAGCTGAGAGGACTCAGCTCTGATACAACAGGAGCACATGTGGACTAGCAGCAGAGACCAGGCAGCTACTACAGCACTGAACTCATCTCAAATTCCTGTGAAAAACCCACTAGGAGCTGAAACAACATTAATCCATTTCCAAGCGCTTGGAAATCAATCAATAGATTTGTACTATTGGCAAGGAAGGCTCAGCCCACATCTTCTGAAAGAGCTGCTGATTTGCTTTGGAGAATAGCAGCTTTGTCTTTTCAGGAGAAAATTTTGTTTAGCTGTAAGTCCAGGGAATTCTCTCTGAGACAACAGATCAGCCTGATCTTCAGCCAGTTGTCTGCCATTAAAAGACAAACAGGCACTTCCTCTGTATGGAAGTCATTGCTATTCCTGGAGACTCAGAAGGGTCTCCACAGCAAGATAGCTCAGTTTTAGTTCTGCAGGTGATGCAATTCATGTGCTTCTTGCAGTGTAACCTGGACCACACAGGCCTTGGGGAGTCAGAGCACTTGTGTTGGAAGAATTTTAAGTACCCTTACAGTTATTACAAGTATAAGCCATAAAGCTGCTGCATAAACATCCCCCAATGCCAGTGGGAGAATATATGATACACTAAACCATCTTGAATCCCAGAAGACAGGAAAATGCAAGAACTTTTAAGCAGCATTTAATTCTCTTTCCTTCACACCCGAATTGCCTGTTCTATGTAAGAACAGATTGCCACTTTCCCAGTTTCTTCACAATAAATCTTCATTACAACCTGATCCATACACTACCCTTGTCCTGTTGCAATCAACTTTGCCAATAGTTCCAGCTGCACGATCAATGCCTGTATTTAAGCCTTTCCCACTTTGCTGTTAGTTATGTATGTAGCACACCCGATCACTCATGTTTACAGTACAACAAACAGGTTACTGATGTAAACTTCACCCACACCTGTCCCTGCAGGACCTCAGTTTTCCCTGGCAAAGGTGATGGCTTTATAACCGAGAAATTCTTGGGAATACTATGGTCTTCACAACTATCAAAACAAGTAGATCCCATGAAAGAATCACTCCATGTGAGTTTAGTTCAGAATTAAATCAGAACAACAGAAAGATTGTGAGACTATACAGTAACTAAAGTCATGAAAAGCTTTTAAATTCTTATTTTCTACATTTTCCTATCTTGCCTTGGTCACCAGAAAGTTTTAGTTACTCTGCGTTAAGTGGCACATTCCAGTGTTCATTTAATCACACCCACTGCCCACAGACATATTTACAGGTGTGATATTCTCTGCCTCTATCAGCTGCCTTTTTTGACTCAATAAACCCCACCATAAATTGACCTATTCTGTCTTAGTTAAGGCAAATCTTCCGCTTTATGGTTATCACAGGCAGCAACATTTAATTACCCACCTGAATTTATTCATTTTCATTTAGGCCTGCTGTACCTCCAGCATGCTGTGACTGATGTGGTCCAGGAAGTCATTTGCTCTAAAGAAGAGTAAGAGTCCTTGGCATTTGTAAGGCAGTTATCACCATCAGGAGCTTTCACTGAAATCACAGGGCAAGCTGCTCATTACAACTGCAATTCATACCAAGCTTAATTTCCAACATGATGTAAATTCAGTGTATCATGTTGGACTGTAGAAGAATACATTTGCCTGCCTGGTTTCAAAGTTCATCTTCATTAGGACTTAAACTCCACAGTTAGCTACAATAAATCAGCTCTACCAAAACAAGGTTCTGCTAGCAGCAGGTTTCCAGTCTTCGTTTCAAATCATCTCTACCTGTAATTAATGCTTCATCATTGTCCTTGAGGGAGAGCATCTGCTTTCACAGATCATGCTAATGCTTGGTTAAATACAACCATCTTTACTGTTCCCCAAAACATGTTTGGCAGATCTTAAAAACAGATTGTATCAGATTTTTCAGGAGGTTTTTACAACCACTTTCCTAGATGCTTTATCATTCCCTTTGCAGGTCTCAAGCAATGCTTTTTTCTTTTCAGTAACTGACAAGGAAATTCCATCCTACTTCTACTGCCTGGAGACAGAGCTGCAGTATAGACCATTATCATTATTATGTAATCATTATTCTCAATTACACTGAGCTGCAGTCACAAGCTGTTCATGATATGACCATTAGCAACCCACCTACTCATACTGAGGAAAGTAAAGGGTGAAGCTAATTAGTAAAGGCATGCCAAAACTTGCAAAAAGCATGCATTTCTTAGTGTAAGAGTTTCAAGCCCATTTTGTCCCTGAAGAGAGACCTTTGCCTACAGACACAATGCAGAAAGGGCAGTAACTCCAACCTCAGTTTTCTTAACCCCTTCCTTTCCTTACCAGCCCAGCTCAGCTGTAGAGACAAAACTCATGATCAGTGATCAGGTGTGATAAGAGACTTGAGTGCTTTTTTTTGTAGTTGTATTTATTTTCTTACTGCAAAATACTGATGCTTTCCCTGATCTCCACCATTTCACCACAAAGCACGAAAGACACACCATGGTCTAAGGGCAATCCCGTGCAACACCAGCAAAAAAGAGACTATTTTCCCACTCCTGTGCAGGAAAACAGCAGCTGGGACACTCTAAGCTTATGGCACCTGGCTAGGCTCTCACGAGCCTGAGGGGGGAGCACAAATGGCAGGTCAGGCTCTAACTCACCCTCTGCAGTAACAGCTGCCAGGGCTTCAGTGGCTCCCAACACCTTTCTGCTTTCCCCACAGGCAGAATGGGGATGAACGACAGGGATGTAACAGCTGTGGGATGTAACTCCCGCATCCAGCCTAAGCCTATGCTACTGCTGTGAACACATCACAAAAATCTCATTCATTAACACAAAGTACAAGTATTTGCTTGCCCTGCTGTAGGTAGAATAAGGCTGGCTCAGAATTGCATTCCTCTAATGGTTAAAAACCACCTTTTTGCTGCACCTTACTAAGAGAAGCACTGGGAATTAACAAACACCACACTGATCTTCACTGTTACAGATCTGCTGAAATAACAGAAAATATTTAACAACCAATACCCCATGTTTCTGGGGCATGCTTAACACCCACTTCCCATCATTTCACTCTGCAAGTTGTGGTACTTTCAAGTAAGGTCGCAGCACCAGTGCCTTCAGAAAATTCCCAGCTTAGACGGATCATAGGAATGTAATATACTTGAGACGTTTCAGTCTCATATAGGATTAAAAAGAGCATAGACTCCAGGAACTGTTGGTTAGGGCATGCGGGGTTGAGCCAACACAAATCCATTGTCAAGACAGAAATTATATTTTAACTGCAAAGTGAAAGAGGATAACTCTAATAATCAGAGATTACAAAGGCAACAGTCTTAGAATCAAATAATCGTATTGCCAGCAGAACCATTTTATGGAAAGTATAGCTCATGATAGAGTTTGATAAATAGCACCTCATTAGCAGAGACTCAAGGAGCCAGAGGTTAGTGGGAGTTAGAGTCCAGCCAGATTTGTAACAACGTTTTCAAATTAAACCATTCATTTAGAACAGCCAGACAAACTAAAAGCTGAGTTTTACAGTTCCTGTACATTTGTTACCCTAATCAGGTACCAGCCACCATTTTCTCTCCAGTAAATTGCAAAAAAGAATGATTTTCCCTCTCCCCCTTTCACATCCATACAATTGCCTGGTGTTTTCAGGTAAAAGCTTTAATTGTCAGTACGTGGCAAGCGTAACAATGGGGGAATTTGCACATCTGATGTTCCTTAAACAGGAAGCAAGCCTTGCAATCCAATTAGCTGCCTTTCATGGTAACCCTTATTTCTAACCTTGGGTAAAACTCTTCCATGTAAACCACCCTGTGCTCTGAGCTCCCGCTGTGCCTGACATTTATTTGTCACTGTCAAAAAAATGATACCACAAACTAACATATTTTAACACTGAAAGTTAAAAAGTAAGGGTATTACAAATGCAGCTAGTAACAGCATTCACAATCCCATTCCAAGCTGCTATTGGATTAGTCATTGTAGACTCTGTACAGACAAGGATAACTGAGCAATCATATGACAGGGATTTCTGTTAGGGAAGAGTCTGTTGTGAACTCAGACACCCCAAAAAGAACAGGAGCAAGCTAAGAAGATTCCAAGTCACTCCAGCAAGAGAGCAAAAAAAGTACCAAGTGATCTCCCACCAGTGGTCCACCTTGAGCAGACAGAGTGACAAGTTCATGCTCTGGAGCCTCAGGCTGTTTTGTCCAACCCATTGAGCAGAAAGCGACAGCATTTAGCTGTAAGAGTATAGAGGAAGGAGAATGCTAAACTGTTGTCTCCTTCTAACAATGTAATTCAACTGATTATTACTTCAGAAACTGTGAAAGCAATTTCTGTTTAATTCTTTCAGAAATTCCCATCTGACTATGAGTTACACCGACCTGCTGGCGAACTCATCTGAAACCTCTGAGGCAGTGAAAGAGACTGCGCAGACAACAGATACTGGGAGCTGCAAAGCTCCTCACTGTTTTTTTCTGAAAGGCTCCACATGACAAGGATCACACACAGTACTCACACATCAAAGAGTGCCCCAGCACCAGGCACAAGTTTTAAAGCTTACTGCAGCACATAAATACCACCTACCTCCCACTCTGGTATCTTAACTTTGAGTTGAGGCTTTGAATCCACATCAGAAGTTACCTATTACTTTGATTGAAACAAAGCAGTAAGGGCATGTGTACTTTGCTACCATCACATAAAGTAATCCTTAGCCTTTTATTAAATTAGACTTGTTTTATCGTAAGACTGAGCGATCCTTAGAGAATGAATAAGCTTTTTTCCTCCCCTCATGTATCTGTAGATAGATGACACATCAGGTTAAAATTTGGTGCAGACTTAAGTCCTAAAACAATGAATTGCAAAAGCTAACGAATAAAAGGTAAAGTAAACAAAATAAAAGACCAGGCAAAAAAATTATAAGGGAAAACAAAATGCTCACAGGCCTTATGAGCTTATCAGTGCAATTTCCTTATAGTAGAACTATTCAGTCCTCTGAGCAGCTGACAAGAGTTGCCTCAAAAGCAGTCAGCAACTCAATTTTTTTATTCCTGGAAGTACTTCATATTACATTATTTTACTTCTGTGAGACAAAGTCAAGAGAGCTCTTACATACAACAAGAACAGAGCAAAAATAATTTCCCTTTCTCTATAATTTCAGAAGGCTTCTCTAAACTCTTAACAGACTTGAAAAACACAGAGCAGCACAACCACTATTCAAGCACCATCCTTTTGTACTGCTAAAGGCACCTGTTTACCAGATGCTAATTGAGGTTAATCAGACATCAGTTAGGAGAAATTGCATTTCCACCTTTTCAGATCAAAATCCCCAGCAGCTGTAGCTTGTCCAATTACTCTGTTCTTACTAGAGAAGAAGCTGCCTGTTTGAAGTTACCTTCTGCCTTGCTGACCATTTCAATTCATGAGACTGAGTTTGCTACCTGCAGTTGTTGACTTGTCTGCTGCAGTTACAGAACTATCTGTGTACAGTTTCTCTAGTAAATTCTTCCTGGTTAGTATTTTATGAGGGGAAGAAACATATTGTGGAAATAGCACACAATTTTGCTAAAATACTCTGTTAAATCATAAGTAATTTTTCATATTAAAAAGCCTTTTTAGTGAGGATTCTTCCTCTTTGTAGGCAAATCCTTCTATTCTTTTTAACAATAAAAGGGAGTTCTTAACAGTGTGTATGCTCTCATAAATTTTCTTTCTCAGATATTTAGCAATGTTCTTCTTGTCTACCGTTCATTTGCTTGCACTTTATCAAAACTGCAGTGGAAACTGGCCTGCTGCTATGATCCATATCCTTCCTAGATTCTCTTTCTTGTCTCATAAAATATTAAATAATATTAAAAAAAGAAGAGAAAACAAAGTGAGAGTTTTGTTTTATGAAGCCATCCAAGTTTTAAATTTTCAATTTTCACAAATGAAAAAATCCAGTTCTGGAATAAATAAAAATTAGCTCATTATTATAAAGATAAATTAACTGTAAGTGAATAATGTTGATATCATGGGTACCTGATTTGCAATAATTTACTCACTGAAGAACTGTAAGCCAGACAATTTGCATTAGAATGGTTAAGTACTTTAATTCAATTATGGAATTACTATTGGGTGATTAAAGACTGAGAACAAATAACAAATAAGTCTGAGTTCATTTTATTTATCTACTAGCTACTAACTACATGACTTAGCAAGACTGGCAGTTTAATTAAACTTGTCCCTGTGGGAATTTATCTGGTATTGCTAAAAGTAAATATGTATAGGAATTCACTAAGGAATGACCTTGCCTTTCTGGGAATGGTTTG
Source organism: Oriolus oriolus (assembly GCA_013400235.1). Taxonomy (NCBI): domain Eukaryota; kingdom Metazoa; phylum Chordata; class Aves; order Passeriformes; family Corvidae; genus Oriolus; species Oriolus oriolus. Next base: position 799,851 of record VXBT01009028.1, read on the forward strand.
GGAATGGGAAGGAAGACCTTGTACAAGGTCTTTTTTCAAAATCATTGGGGCAAAAATCTTTCATGAACTTCAGGTTATAAAACCAAGAAGAAATATCCCCACACTCTCACTTGGGACTTTTATAAATAAATTCATAGAAAACTGGATGAAACACAGAACAAAATAAAAATTGGGTCATAAATCTGTGGCTGGCTTCTCACTCAACATGGGATTACAAACAAGGAATGAATGCCTTGCTTGTGTGCAAGGTTTTAGATCAAAGTGAAAAGTCTTTGCTATCTGTTGGGCACCTGGCTCAGCCGAGTAGGTGTTTAGTGAGGTTCCAGGTTCCTCTTCTGGCAAAAGAGGATTTCCTTGCAGTTAGACACCCAGCATCATGAACAGGGAACTCGTGCTCCTAAACATTCCTTGACTGTGCTCACTCTTGGAGAAAAAGAGAAGCTGGAAGTTACTATATTCTACAGAGAGGCCAAATAGTAAAAATCTCTTTATTTAATGTACTCATCCTCTCATTTGTCCCTTTGGCACTCCAAGGTGATTGTTAATGAAAGCCACAATTCTGCAAAGTGTTATTAAATCTGCTTAATGGGCAGCAATCTGCATTGAAAGTGCATGTGTGGTGTGAACACTCACACAAATCCTCCAACATCACTAAGTTATTGGAGTCAAGTCTTGGATTACAGTTGTGCTTTTTGGCATGCTGAAGACCCCTTGGCAATGGCTGGGAAGCTGGGGTGTTTTGATTTCTAATTATAACTCTGCCATAATTGCATTACTGGGCTATTGACTTCTCCCTCACCCCATCTCTTTAACTGACTCTGTCGTTACAGCCCTGATAGATTTTAACAGTTTTTTGGGGCAGCTGCCTTTCTATAAATGCTCTGTACAGCACAAGCTATGATGGGCCTGACTCCTCTAGTCACACAACAGACCAAACAATAAAACCCCAGAATTTTTAATAACAGTAATCATTAGCATACAGTTGTGTCCCAAGGATGAAACATGGGCCAATGTATATGTGCATTTAAACCTGGCACTCACAGTGTTTTCCATTAAAAAACATTGGCAATTTAAATATTTCTGGTCATTTGCTCTTATTGTACCAATCACATTTCTAATTTCTCCCAGGCTCTTCCAAGAAAATGATTTAACACACAGTGCAGATCTTCCGTGTAAAAGGGACCAGAATTTTTTAATTATAGCCGTTTCAAAAGATCTAATAGCAATAAGGTTCCCATAAATGTTCAGAATCTAACAAGCTTCATAGCACTTTGCAAGGAGTAGCAATCATTCAGCAGAAATGTTAGAATGCCCTTTCTTCCCTTTCTCCATTTTCCAGCAAGCATCCCAGGAGAATCATGAGTTTTAAATTTGCTCAGGCATGAAGGGATTGTGCTCCCCTTGAGCCTTTGTATTATGATAATGCATACATAAAGGTAAGTTTTATTAATTGGAGATCTATCCACAGGGGTTACTGCAACAAAGGAGGCAGGGGAAAGGGAACAGAATGGAAGAAGGAATGGCCCTACTGTGCAATGATTCCAAGATCCAAAATTCAGTCCTGATACACTCCCCTTTGAGCCTGCACCTCTTTACTTGTGCACTGATTTAATGTGAACTGTTCCAGGCAGCACTAACTTTTTACAGCCCACTCCCATTTATCGTCTTTTTAGAAAAATCAATACCCCAAACTCACCTTTGTACTTACCTTAAGAATTGCTCCCAGGCAAGATTGGAATTCATTACTGTAGCCTTTGCATAAAAGTACTGTGAGTTCACGCTCTGTGCCTTCCTAACAGCTCTCTCTGCCTCCTTAACACCAGGAGCACAGATGTGATAGATTTCTCAGTATTTTCCTCATTGCTGTCAAATTACACCATATTTCACCCTTTCTTATTTGTGTCTTACATCTGTGACTCCTCTCATTATTGCTTTCTTCCTATTTCTTTCCACGTTTTAATAGCTGAGGATACTGCTGATATACCAGGAAGTTTGATGGTGCCAGACTCCTTCTCCCGTGCACAAACATGAGTAACCTGTTGCCCAGCCTTTCCCCCATTCCCAAAGATTCCGAGCTGTCGAGGTGAGCATCTGCACTTTGAGAAACAAAAGCCTCCCTGACAAATGCCCTCTTGCTTTCATATCAGCTAACCAGGCTTTAGAGGGGAGGAAGAAAATAAAACGTGGTGTCAAAGCTGCTCTGCTGCTCCATTGCTCACCTGCTCTGAGAGCCAGCAAACTCGTGCTTTGGTGACAATCTGTGAACTCTGATTTGTTAGAGGGAATGTCATTGTGAAAATGCTCCGTGCTCACCAGAGTAAATTAAAAAGGCACCTGCATCGAGCAGATTGACCTAATTATGCTGTCACAGATTTGTAGTGGTTTCAAGTGAGACACCCAGAGAGCCCCTCAGGGCAGAGACCGGTCCAAAGACAATAAATACTGCAAAGAGCCCTGTCATGTATCAGCACACTTGAAGAGGGGAGAAGGAAACAGCTGGCACAGGTTGGAGACATACAAATCAGCCTTCAGACATATTTGGACAAGTTAGAGATGTTCATTAGGTAGCAGGAAAAAACTGCGCTTTAAAGGAAAATAAGCAGGCTTTGTGATTTTTAATAGCTAAATTCAGTGTTATATTAAGAAATCACTTAAATTAAAAAATTCCTTCTAAACAAAGACTACTTGTCTCAAATTTTAGTTTGCTATGAAAAGCTAAAGTGTGGCATTCAGGCAAAGCTGAAAGAAAATTTGTTTCCAGTTTAAGCCACCAAACACATTATTTGCTTGGATCATTTGTTGTCCTACAGAAGTCAAGATATTAAATATTCTACAAAGATCTCTTTATACCTGGTAGCATGATCAATAAAACCAAATGTTTTAAACTTTCTGCAGCTTTCTGAGTTGTTGCTTCTGTCTCTGACGCTTAAGCAGAGCCTTTTCGCAGTTAAAATTTAAAACACTTAAAGGGCTCTTCCCTCCGTTTTCTGCTGGAGACTCATCCTCTTTTGAGCTTAAGGGCACAAGCAGTGTAGCTAAAATAAACTTCGTAGGATCTGATAGCTGACAGCTGTAGTTTTTAAGATGAGGTTTGACAGGCACTGGGAAAGGAGTACAGTGACTTCAGGAAATTCAAGCAGAATCAAAGGGGGCGTGAAATGGGCCTCACTCTTCCATCCTGCTCCACGGCCGGCCCATATGTTCTGGGTATTCCCAAAGCTGGCTCTGAGCAGAGAATGCCCTGGGCAGCCAAAAATGTTTGCACATCAAGCTACAGAAAAGGGAACTGGGCACTTTACAGATCCCTGTTTTGCAGGAATCGAGCAGGCTTGGTCCCCTCCCTCCGTTATGTTCTTAGGGCATTCTGTGCCTTGGAAATAAACTCCGTGTTGTACAGCATATGAGGACTGGTAAATAAATCTGACAGCACAAGCAGAGCTTGAATCAGGGATGTCTGTCTCATTCCACTATCAGCCTGGCAAAGATACTGTTTTTCATATCATGCTCGCACACATTTGTCTCAGTGGCATCCTGGTCTCCGGTACATTCACCTGGTCACAAAGCAAAGTCTCTGTATTTAACCTTGTGTCTCCATTTAGCAACACCCTACCCATCCAGCTGGAATGGAATTATTCACAAGTTTTCATCGAGCCCTCCCACACCTGCCACATATCAGAAAAAGAATAATTTATTAACAAAGGGCTTGCGTAGTTGGTATCTCCTCAGGTAGCTCCAATCCTGCTGGCCATCCGAGCTACCTCAGTGCTCCAGCAGAAAACAATAAGCACCATTCTATTTCCTAACCTGACACGTAAGAGCAAATTGACTTAGAAAGTTTAATTACTTTTAAAAAAAACCCCCTTATGATATTGGTTGCCATGGTAACACATTCTCATTAGATGGCTCAGAAATGGCAGTATTGAAGAAACAGCCTGTCTTTGTAACTGCTAGTCCCACAATAAAATATTATTATTAACTGTAAATGCTTTTTTCCTGTTTAGAACTGCAAATGCAACAGCCAGGGATTGCTTTTGCACATACTGCTATGGAAATTTGTGTGCTTATAGTCCTGTGAGCTGCTGCTGAGGCAGTGGGAAAGAACAAACTCTGTTTGCGTAGCATATAACAAAAATGATGAGTGGGTTTGGAGAATTGGGAACAGCTCACCACTGTACAAAGTTTGATTAGTCAGAAAAATATTCATATGAATGTCCTGGTCTTAGTCTTTCTTAAACCTTGCTTAAAACAATTAATACAAACCAACCAGGGACTGCAAATGCTTTAGGGAGGGAAGTGGTAAAGGAAACCAACCTGTGAATAGGCAGCCTGGAGCACAAGAAGTTGTTACCAAAGGAGAAGGCAAGGTTCCACCTTCTGCTCTCAGGAATGTGGAATCCTCACTTGCTTCTCCAAGTTGTCCTCTTTTTTTGGCTCTTCAAGTTCCTTCTCTCTTCTTCTATCAGGAATAAAGCTTAGGTTAAAATACGTATCCTGGAATAATCATCTTGGAAACCACTGACAAAGTGATGCATTGTCTGAACACAAGCACTTCCTTTTTGTTTAAATATTTTATCACTTAATTATTAATACAATTTTTTAGAGTGGAAAAATCCTACAGTTCTTCTTCCATCATCTGAGCTCTGCCCTTCAACAAACTTGATAGGTATACATGAAGATTAACTCAATTTTCCCTTTCCCTCTCTTCTTTCCTTTTCTTCCCCCCTCCCTGTCCCCCAATATCCAGCTGGTATATTTTTGCTGGCTTAAATTAAGTCTTAATTCATGCCACCTAACCCTTGTTTGCTCCAGAACATTTAATTCTGAGGAAACAGAACTTTCCAGGTGATAATAACCAAGGTGAGCAATGAGTTCTTTAATAGAATCTGTGCTACTTTTTCTTAGAACAATTGCAAAAGAAAACCAAGAATAGATCTGAGCTGCAAAAACCAAAACAGAGTAATGTTCTCTCAGTAATGCTAGCTTCTGCAAAACAGTTTCAGAAGAAAAGAAATATTTATGTTAAGTGAAATAAAATGTATTTTTAACCTTCTAAATTACGTATTTTTACATGGCATAATAGGGAAGCACAGTATTTTCTTCCTTACTCTTGACAAGATAAAAAGATACAAACTAACCCAAGTTTAATATTACAGTCCTCTCTTTCAACTAATGTTTCCCAAAATGATATTTTGCTGTTAAAAATTCATCTGGTAACACTGATGCCTTGCCCTTATCAAACAACACATTGGGATTTAACACAGCTGAAAGATTATCCTTTGCTGTTATCCCTGGATATTTGTATTGTAATAACCAAATGAAAGAACATAGGTGTAACCAATATATGGCACAAGTTTCCCCCCAGCCTCCAGAAGTGCAAAACACAGCATTTCATGCGGACTTTTTTTAGGTTCTACATTTTTATTCTGAAGTCTTGAAATGACTTCACAAATTATATGCATTTCCCCCCACTTTACTGCTGATATGCACCAGGAGAAAGTAGTAGGACAAGGTTAAGGAGTAGTTTTCCACAGGGCCTGGTAACTTGAGCCTGTCTAATGGCACAAACAAAGTGATGAGCACACTGAAATTTCTGGAACCCAGCATGCAGTTTCTGCTGCACAGAGCAGCTATTCCAGTGCAATTTATGCTTGGCTTCCAGCAGCTGCTGCTCCTCACGGAGGGACTGCAGTAAATCAGCACCTCCAAAGCAGCCAATTTGCACCACAGACACACTCAATATTTCTGTATTGTTAATATTCTGCTATAATGAGCTGCATAAAGAAAGATTGATGCATCAACTACATTTTGGGCTGATTTGCAAGGAATAAATTATCTCTTATCAGCTGGACCAGTGCCAACAGAGCACAGCAAAGCACAGCACCACCTACCCACAACTCCTCAGCAGCTTTCCATCAATACCTATTGAAAGTCTCTTTAAGTTATTCATTAGGGTTTGATAACTGCTGTCTGTCCCAGGGAAAGAGCAGGTCCCAGAAATGGTGTGGTGCTGCCACACTGCTTCTCACCTCTGTTGTTCACCTGAGCTGCCCAGTGCTAGATCACAGTGACGTATGGACCATGCCTGACAGCTGTCTCCTGGAAATCAATATGGATGGTATTAAGAACCTATCCAGAACGGCATAATAACGTGCAGAGCAGCTCAGGAGATGGAAACAATAAAAGGAAAATATGTGGGGGTCACAGCTGGGTATCAGAGCTGGGCCACCCAGAGGTCAAGCAGATCCCTCACCCAAAGGAGCCCACGAGTGAAAATTTACAAGCACAGCTCAAACACAACAAAGTAAGCAGTGGAATTATAAGAGGGGGATTTCAACAAAAACCTGTGAGGACCCTATTTCTTTTCAGCTGTTAATGCTTCAAGGTGTGGAAATAATTGAGAAATTTTATGTCGTGTTGTTGAAATATAAAATCTGGATTGTTCATAACAATTTGTACAATTAGAGAGCAGAAGAAAGTAATATTTGGTTTAAGATTAAACAGCTGGAAGAAAAGGAATCCCTAAATTTTATTGTATTGATTTTGCTTATTGAGATCATCAAGATCCTTTAGCTTTTTCTAAAGCAAAAAAACCACTACTTGCAGCTGAGTACTGGGGTTTGGAAGCACGAGTTTTGCTTTTGTTCTGCCAATATATTTCTGAAAAGCTCTAAGAGAGTGTGCCTGCAGGTGAAGATTTTGCAAGCAAACAAAATAAACATTTTCAAGTGTTTTTCAGAAGCTGACCTGGGAATCCTAATGGTGAGAACACATTCAAGGTATAAAGTTATCCCCCACATTAACAGCTTTGAAATATTCTCTGCTATCAATTCAGGGAAAAAAAGAATCCTAACAGTGTATACAACAGCAACATGAGATTTCCTGTGGAAGGCATTACTCTCCTATTTGTCATCCAGCATTCAGAAGAAACCTCTTTGGGTTTTGCTTTTTATGAAGTCTAGGAAAGAGCTTGTCATACTAGCACAGTGGAGAAAACACAAATGGATATCGGATTGTTCCTTTAATGCAGAGGATGAGCAGATAGTCATGCAATATTTACCACTGAAGGGCAGAGGAAGCAATCAATAATGGTTTCCCATGTGGGCCATTTTTCTCATCACTTTATAGAACAAATCCGGGTCTCCGAATACGCGAAGCATGGAGAAAACTCAGCCCTACAGTCAAGGCCATCGTTAAGACTCCTCTGCTTCCACTGCCCTGCTTTGCAGTCTGAACTCTTGCACTGGTTTCTGTTTTGCCCAGCAGAGATCATTTACCCTAAAGCAGAGCCATGTACAGTCTTCTGAATTTCACCAGTAAAAATGCTTATGTAGGAAAAGGTATCAATGCTCAGTCACTTGTGTTAAAAAAGAAAAACAAACCCAAACAATCAAAAAATCCCACCTAAACCATGACTTACAAGCTGGGAACAGTCAGTCTTTCTTATCTACATTAATCTCCTTACCTCCTACTTCTCATTCTTTCCCTACTTCCCTTCATCCTCAAGTCCAGGTAGAGTTATTCCTGGGGCTAACAAAATTCACCAGCTTCAGCTAATTATTCCAAATTTAAAACAGGGGGAAGGAAAATCTAAAAAGGAGATGAAATAACCTAAACAGGGACAACAAGAGGAAATTATCCTTCATATTTATTTAATGACTGGGATCCTTAAAGAACTGGAATTGATTTGTACGAGTTTCATAGCATGTGCTGTACTTTAAAAAATAATCAAAGAAATTATAGCATATTTTGAACTTAAGTCTTAATGATAATTCATTAATAAAAATGTCATCCAGGAGCAGTTCATTATTTGACAGCTACAGGAAAGGAGAGATATGTCCAGGCTGCCTGCAGTTCAACAAACAGTTGCTCTCACCCTCAGAATGTGAATCAAACCAAACCCCCAGGTTTCAGAGTTTAGCAAAATCTCTACCTTTTCTTAACTCATGAAAAATGACTTTTGGCAAAATGTCGTAAGTTTGCTTTATACTGCCATTTTGAGGATTGCAACAATAGAGGTATTTTCTTGAAGTGTCAACTTAATTAATTTCACTGTTCGTCTCATACTTTCCCTTATTGCCAGCAGCCTTTGTACTTGAGCAAACACTGAACTCCTAGAATGGAAAAACTGTTAATTTTTCTAGTTTTTACAGAAGCAAGCAAGCAAACTTTCATTTCAAAGGCTTAAAAGAAAGACTGGCATTATTTTTCACTCACATGCGTGAGCCTAATCTGGTTTGATCACAGCTCTAGAAATTTTCAGGTCTGAACAATACACCTAACACCTTGACTCAAAAAGGATCTTCCTGTCAGCATTTTCTTTTGCTTGCAAGGTCAAGGTGAGGACAAAGCCTGTTTCCCTGAACCTGCTTTCCTTTCCTGTGATTAAATGCAACACTACACAGCAAGAAAGTGGAGTGGAAAAGAGCAGATACCCGGTCACACATCATTACACAGCCCTTTCAGGAGGCAGGCAATGACCAGCAGTCACCCCCTCCAAAGTGACCACCCTGAGCTTTGATTCTGCTGCTCCAGAGCCCACGGGACTCAAAAACCACTCAGTCACTCCTGAGCAAACCTTTTTCCTCCTTATTGCACCTCCAAAACACCACGGAAAAAACCCAGCCTGCAGTCTTGTTACAACTGGAATTATCTTTAGCACAGTAAGCTGAAGTCATTATTTATTTATTCCCTGGCAGTGTAGGTGGCTAATTAGCACATAATTCGAGGTTTCCTAGGCATGACAGCCTGCTCTGATAACTGCCCCTGGTCCTGATTAAATCTCTGCCTCGGATCTCCCAGCAGCACCTCATGTGAGAAAATTCCAGGCTCTGCCAGTATCAGGTTGTTGTCTCAAGGTTTGAAATCCTCATGAATGTTTGGGGAGATGGAAGAGTTTTAGGTAGAATTTTATTTTATTTTATGAATATTTCTGTGACTAAAGGTTGCTTGGCATCCAAAGAACCTGTAAGAACACAGATGTCACTACAGGGAAATAAAAGGGATATTACACCTGAGACGTTAAAATAGCATTTGGAACAGAGACATGCACAGGCTTCGGAAAGGAAAACAAATATATTCTGAGTGCTAGAAAATGAAAAGTGAATTGAGTGCATGAAGTGTTTCAAGACTGCTCTAGCCCACATCCCATGGAGAATATACAGGAGCTGTTATGATGAACCCACTCTGTGCCCACATGTTCTGCCTCCTGCACCGCGGTGCCCTGAGTCCCAAGTGTCCTGAGCTGAGCAGAGACCACTGTCTGGCTCTGTGGTGCCAGCTCTGCCTCCCAGGATGGACAGGCTGGGCAGGATCCTCCAGCTTTCCCAGCGAGCAGCTCCGAGCATCCCTCAGCCTCCTCACGGACACTGCTGGGTGTTGGCCGCAGACAGCGCTCATTAACGCTGCCCCTTTTGCGGGGTGTATGTGGGGCTGTTCCTCCAGCCCCTTAGGAAAACACCTATATCCCATTCCCCTAAGGTCTGAGGTGGCTGGGAGCTTGTATATCCCATTCCCCTAAGGTCTGAGGCGGCTGGGAGCTTGTATATCCCATTCCTCTAAGGTCTGAGGCGGCTGGGAGCTTGTATATCCCATTCCCCTAAGGTCTGAGGTGGCTGGGAGCTTGTATATCCCATTCCTCTAAGGTCTGAGGCGGCTGGGAGCTTGTATATCCCATTCCTCTAAGGTCTGAGGCGGCTGGGAGCTCCTGCTCTCCTGGCCCTCGTCCAGAAGTCTCCCAGTGGGACCTGTTCCCGGCCTCCATCCCTGCAGGCAGCAGCCGTCAGAGAGGGCAGCTGCACCACACCGAGCTCCCCCTCAGAGGGACACAGTGACAGTGGCTGTGTCCCAGCCAAGGGCTGCTCCCAGGCAGGACACGGCTCCTCCATAGGGAGGAGAAGGCCTCGGCAGCCTCTTGCTGGAGGCCCGGTCACTGAGGGCTTGTGCTCTGCCTGGTGGGGTTCCAGCCGTGCCCCCAACCTCGGGGTACAGCTCTGTGTGCCCGCCTGTCCCCCCACCCCAGGGCAGCGGGATGGCAGCTGTGCCCGGGGTTACTGAGGTGTCGCTTTCACAGACGGTGGCTGTGCTGGTTTCTGCCCGCGGCACCCGGATTTGTTCGCTCCTCGTGAGATCGGCAGGTTTCCTACGCGGTGCTGGGAAAGGTCACGGCTCTCTGGAGCCTGCAGGCTGCACTGCTGTCCCCTTCATCCCTGAGGCACTAAATGCCACTTAGCTGAGCAGCCTCGGGCAACAAATTAAAACCTGTGGGATAAAATGGACCATCATCTCAGATGCAACGAGTGGGGGTTCTGTGCGGATATTTAAGGCTTTTCTGCTCCCATAGAGTCCTTACTGATTCCTTCTCTATGCTGCTTCTCTCTTGTTCTCATTTGCTTACTGATGGCACTTTGCCTGAGAGCACAGGAATAAATGATGGCAGAGCCCAGCCCAGGGGCTGCCTGAGTCCCCAAATTTCTGTGGCTGACCAACTCAGAATTCCAGCCTCGTGAGCCCTCCCAAGTGCCAGGTGATTAACATTCAAGGAGAGGGAGAACTGACTCCTGTTTCATGCTCAAAACAAGGAAGAAAAGGGGTGTCTGCTCATGCTATTAGGCTCCAGAGGAGATTATTACTATTTTTTTAAAATTCACAATCTCTTCAGAGTGTATTTGGACATGTCCAGAAGTGGTAGTGGAACGTAGCTGTGTTATTTATCTGAGATCTCCCAGGTCTCACACACAGGCCTTTCCTGAGCATCCTCACAGCACAGGAGATGCAGGACTGCTGTTCTCACCTTCTCTGTGTCCCAATCTTGCTCATACAAGGACCAAAGAGCTTACCTTGGGTATCACCAAGGGACAGACAGATTCTGGCAAGTACGTTTCCTAAATCCCTCTGTGGATATAGATTTGATAACGGCATCCTTGACAAAGACTAGCTTCTGGAGGCCAGTCCAACACCTCAATCCATAGATGTTGAATAGATGTCACCCTAAACTCCCATCCCAAAATAGTACCTCTCAACATCTTAATAAACACACTTTTTTTTCTTTCCTTGGACTGACCCCTTACTACATTTCAGGAGCTAGCTTGCAGAGGGCAAGTTCATTTGCTAATACATGAATCATTATTGCTTTGAGCCTCTGAGCTAGCACGTTTATGAGCATATTTCAAAATGTATTTGATTGCTGTTAGAAATCATTTCAGTTCACGCTCGACAACCAGGCCAGCTTAAGCCAATATGCTCTGCCTGGCACTGCGGAAGGATGTTGTGAGAATTTAATTACTAACTGCAAGTTACTGTGCATATGGCAGATTTTAAATATACTGGGGTTTTTTTGTTTGTTTGGGGTTTTTTTTGCCTCCAAGATAAAACCACCCAGTTGTTTAACTCCAGCTTATTAAGATTTCTATCTAGCATTTCTGATAAAATTGTTTCAGATTGTACACCCTACAGAGAACAGCATGCTGCCTTTTCCTCTCCATGAGCTGCTTGCAGGCCATAAATGCCATCCAAGCCAAAGTGAGTCCTCTTTGCCCTTCTGTAAGCCTGAGCTGAATGTTAGAGATTAGATTTACTTCATTGCTTTCATGTAAGAAAGCTTTTGGAAAAACATTTGTTTTATGTGATAAGGTACAACAAAACATCGCTAGAACAGAACTTCTTAGCTCTGGCAGCAAGAGACTCACCTTGGGGAATGAAGGGAGGGAGGGATGGATGGTGGAGGTGTAGACTGTAAAAGCACATTTAAGATAGTTTTTGCTTGTCATCTCCTTTTCCACTATTATGGTGGTGCTGATGCTCTTCTACTGTTTGGCCCGTGTGCCATAAAAGCTCTGTGATACATGTCACACTGATATTTACACACTGAGTAAGTCAGAACCTTATCTTGAATCAGATTTCATCAGCACATTAACAAGAGGAGGAGGAGTTTTCAGAATGTCTCTTATTAATATATAGATGATATGTATATATGGCACCTTAAACCCACAGGTCTTCATGAAGTCCTCAGGCTTGGCACAAATTAACTGATTAGGAGCCTCATTTTTCTAAGCAGCCAGCATTTTTCTACTTCAGCTGAATCTTCAGCTGGTGTATGAAAGAACTATTCTGTGTGATGTGATGATGCTGTGTGCACTTGCCCCAGACTAAATTTATCACCCGTGCATTTATCAATGCATTTCAAAGGAAAAGAAAGAAAGACAACCTAAAGGTCCACTGTTTTGACTTGTGCTCAGGCGAAGAACTTAAAAATTTACTTCAAAAACATGAGAATTTTAAGGTCTTTAATAGTTTAATAGTTACACAGAGTCATAAAGAAGGCAAAAAGCCTTGTGTCACCCTGGCCTGATGGCTGACAAAAAGGGTCTCTGATTCAGACTTAAGAAAGGAGATTTGGCTCCAGGATCAAACCATGAAGCAGGCTCCTAAGAGATGAAAAGTGTCATGACTTTTTTTCCAATAAGGCTGAACACAACACAAATCCCTCACTGCCCCTCAGGAGCCCACTGAAGCTTTGAACTTCATTTCTTTTCAGAAGAAGGCGGCACAATGCAGTCTCCTGGGCCTCAGTATTATGATAGCTTGAGACTGTGAGGTAAAAACACGGCTTGGACATGCTAGGATGTATTCTGAGTATTTTAAACAAAAACTCCAGCAGGGTTATCATTCCAAATGTACCTTTCCAAAGAAAAAGGAAAAACATTTTCAAAATGCCTGTGTTACTTTAATGAGCCTACACTCTGCTCTCAAGAGTGACTCAAAATGACTTACACCATCTAAAAAGAGAAAAAGTGGAGAAAAGTTATTTAGGTTCAGATTCACAAAAATATTTAACTACTTACTTGTGGTGAGTTGGACCTTGGCTGATCTGCTTGACTTGCATTTGCACCCTTGATGCAGATTATAATCTCATAACTCTCCCTTTGCCCAGCAAGACCAGGACATCCAGTCCAGCCTTGAGAGTGGCCAGGTCAGCACCTCACCCAGAATCATCCTGAGAATCCCCAACATCTTGCTAATTGCTTTTTTAATATAAAACAATCAGCTTTTCAATGAAAATAGCAGTTTCTTCAGTTTAAACACATCATTTTGGTGCTTAATTTCCTTATTTTTGATCATAGGTGGCACCAGTTTCTGCTCAGAATTCCAGTGCCTGAAGTACATGGAGAATTTAGATAGGCTTTGGCAAATGTTTCGCTGCTAACACACCACAGCCCTGACCTACGTGTTTTGGAGCTCTGTCAACAGATTAGGCAGATTTCACTGCAATAAACCGCAAAAGCAGAAAAATCTTTCCTGAACCCTGATTAGAATCTCTTTATTAAAGCTCAGTTATCCATGTAAAGAGCCCAAGGCCTTATCCCCAGGTGAACTGCTGTGTGACAGTTCATGCTTTCCAGGTTGGACAGTGCAGCTCAGTCTTTCCTTAACTCCCACTTTTCCTGTTCAAGGGAATCCTGATGTGCTTTGTCCTCCCCTTCCCACCCCATTACTGTAACTCTGAGTTCCTCAAGAACTTTTTCTGCCAACTGGGCCCACCCAAAGAGTTGTCTTACAGGCTGCACTGTCAGCAAGACAGAGGCCATCAGGAAGCTCTGCTTGGCTTTTCTAAACTAAATAATGTTGTACACGTAGTCCGGTGAACATCACATCACTTTGCTGGTTGCAGCCTTACCCCTAAGTTCTGTAAATGACAGAATTTTGTTAGCTAGAAGGCTCTTTTTTTCCAGTACAGGTCATCTACATCAGTAACACACCTGAAAGAAGATATACATTAGGGATAATTGTTGATAGAGAAATATGAAGCCTAAAAGGAAAGTCGCAGGATATGGTTGAGCAGTAAAAGTGAGCCTATGATAAGATGAATGAAGTCCAGACAAACCTTGCACTAAATTTGCACGAGTTTTGTTTACTGGTTTCTATGATTATAGTTAGGTTTAGACACTGAAATAAACTCTTGAATTAATTCACAGGTTAGGAATATTTCACAAATTCTAGCATAAAGAAAGGGGGGTTTGTTTGTTTACTTTCTTTTACCTCAATATTACAGACAGGGAAATACCCCTGTCCTTGTTTCCTTGCTTTAAGTTCCAGTAATGAGTCAGGATGCAAAGGCAAGTCTCACCAATAAAGGTGCTCAACTACATTACAGTAACAACAGCCAGCCAAAACAAAACAAAACAACGACCAAGCCATTATAGGCTGAAAAATCATTATTACTCCCACTCAGTGCTCAGTTACAGGTGCATATTAATGATTCACAGTCGATTCATGAAGATTTATTGAACAAAAGGGTGGCTACATCCACAGAATACATTCTTCACAGTGAAAAATCTGATGCTTAGGATAACTTCTGCAGCACAGATGTTGTCAGATGCAGAGCTGCTGACAAAATATTTATACAAACCTAATTTTGCTGGATATTATTCACAAAACATTCATTCTAGCAAGCATAAGGTACCTTTAAAGGTGATGTTTCTTCCAAGAAATGCTGACCTGATTACAATAGGCGGTTGGATCTTCAGAATGCCTTGGCTTGAAACAGAGCAGCGTTTCTACACAGAGTCCTCAGCGTGGAGTTACAAAGAAATGCAAAAGAATGCAAACACTGATCCTGGGGATGGAGCTAAATTTGCCAAGGCTGTATCAGGCCATTCCTTCTGAGGCTGGTGGTGTTGTCACCCACCTGAAGACTACAGCCAACCCAACTCCTCTGGGAAAACCAGGGAATCAATGGCTGCTCTTCCACTTAGGCAGTCACTGTCCTTGCGGAAATTGGGAAGGAAAAAGTTCGGGCACTCAGGTCTCACCCAGATGACTCAGCTGAGCCAGAGGGGTGTAAGAGAATCAGGAACATGGCCACATGTCCCAGCCTGGTCACTTGATTTTAACCCTGGGTGCCCCACAGCCTCCTCCCAGCAGGAGCCTCTGGGCAGGGAAGAATGAAAGAAGGGGTTGGATCCTTTCTCAGATGCTCTGTTCTCCTTGATCACAAGTTGCAAACTTTGTCATACCCACTGGAGAAACAGCCTGGCTGAGATCCAAAATCAATGTTAAAAACAGCAATGTATGTTTTATCCCACTGAGCAGCTCAGGAACCCGATGGGATCTCACCCTGCTATCACCCAGCACAAGAGATGACATGGAGCATCTGCTTGTGCAGTTACAAAGCTGTTTGCTGGTGACACAAAAAGAGCACGACAGTCAGTTCAGAAATATATTTTAGAACAGGATGACAGAGGTCAAACTAAGAAGGGTGTTAAAAAAGAGTTGGCAGCAGTTATTCACAGCTTTTCACCATAAGAGAACTACAGGGCATCCTATGGAATGAGAAGCTGTGGTACTGACTCGCAGCAATTGTGCTATTTATTACAGCAGGATGCTGTGAGATCCAGAGCTCTAAGTGGATTGGATACATACAGGCCCCCTGTCCTCATTAAATCTGAGGGTTGGGCTGGTGTGTAGAGCCTCTGTCTTGAGAAGGCCTTACCCTGAGAAATTAGGGGGAGGTACATGGTGAAAGGATCATTCTACATTTTCCCCATGTCGTGTTTCGTTCTTCTAAACACCAATTATTGACTGTTTTCAATGATGAGATACTGGGCTATATAGATGACGGTATTCTGCACTGTTACCAATCCAGTTTTGGATGTGCACCCTCAGGGCAGAGTCTCCTAAGAATGTGTGATGACTACCTTTCAGAACTTATTATGTGCAATTGAAATTTTAAAATGCCCATATGCTTTGTTATTCTAGTTTTCCTTTGTGTGAATCTTCGAATTTTAATACACATGCCCAAATGTACAATGAGAAAACATGCAGCTCATGTCAGCAGTAAAATGCATAGTAATTTATTAACTTTTCCAGTGTGAATACAAACTGATTTGATGGTGTGCCACATAATGAAAAATTATTTGCAGTCACAACTTGCATTCTAGTTGCTGCAATTCTTTTTTAAACTAAACATTACAAAGAGTTTGAAAACTGCACAACACTTGTTGACAGCCAATAGGAAACTCTAATACTATGAAAAGTGATCAATGCTTCTACATGTCTTTGAAGAAACTCTTGATTCAGAAATTATGTTTTTCAAAAGCAGGTTGCCGTATATTGTTCACTGGGTATTTGTAAGCACTGTTGGCCAAAACCCACTGTTTCTATATAGGACAACCCCTGAACTCAATACCTTTTAGTTACATGTCATTAATGCTTTTGTAATATAAGTCACTGTATTTTGTGAAGCCATTCTGAAATCCATGGTAATGTACTAAAGAGTCACTGTAGTTTGGGATTCTTTCCAAAGAGAATTTTTGAGTATTAAGTTTACCGTGGTGGCATCCAGATCTAGAGACATGCGAAGACCTGATCATTCCTTGGTTTCTGTGCAGCCTCTTAGCTAGATCTTCTAATTTGCAATACCATCTTTTATCTGTGGTATGACCTCTACCATTGACTTGGATCAGCACTAAGAAGCAGGCAGTCAAAATAGCAGCAGGCAAAAATAGATCATTTTTAGAAACACCTTCGGTCAAGTGAATTCTTGTAGTTGTTCTCCCTCCTGAAGCCTCTCATGAAAAACCAAAGGTATTCGTGTCCTAACTGAATAATAATATGCCAAACTCCCTCTGAACTACAACTTCTGTTGCAGTTCTTCCTACAGCCCAACTCCCTGGATCCCGAAACAGGCCATAATGCACTTTTGTATGGCTGTTAATGAACCATTTCAAATGAATACTGGATACTGAAGGAATTACATGCTGTGTAATTGATCTAAAGAACAGATTAGGACTGGTGCTATTTCATTAAATCTTATTAGCTCTGGCTTAAGTAGTTAAAATTGCAGCTGTCCTGTGTCAGACAGATTACACCCCTTGTCACATGGCAAGTGAGGTTTTCATCTACTAGATCACAGTTTTTAAAAAGGCTGATGAAAAGGAATATAAATGAAGGACTGTGAAGGCTTCATCTTCAGACACATTGAGCCCCAAATTATTCGTTCAACTGAGGGAAATACTTCCACACTTTCAAAATATGTATGAAGACCTGTTGTTGGTTTCCATATTTTGGTCTTAGATCACTTCTATGGAACCTGAGTTTGGCTTTTTGGATGTGGAACAGCCCTGAAGAGTTCTGGTGGGTGAGCACAACAGAGATCTTACACGACTGCAGGGAAATCCAGTGGGTCTTTCCAAAACACCAACTTTTTGTCTTGGTTCCTTCCCACCAGAGCTTAGCATGCCTCAGGAACCAGCAAGCCAGTAAGGCTAGAGGACAGTTCTGGCTAAGGAACAAATAGATTCAACCAAAGCAAAATTAAATTCAGTTTGGAAAACAATTTGTCACTCTCAAAGGAGAAAGGGCTTTTTATTGCCATAAGACTCAAGCTAATTTTTAGGGACCCTGACATGCTTAAAAAAGTATATTTTTCCTGGCTTGCCTTTGACAACAGTGTGCTAGGCTTGATGGTCTTTCTTACGTTCTATTCTTTTGTCCTATGAGCTAGTATTTAGCGCCATAATCTCCTAAATCAAACAAAATAGCATATGAAGCCTTTGATCTGAATTTTCTCTACAAGGCATATTACACTACATTGAATACTTTTCATGAGATCTAGAATGCTGCACTGTGGGAAACAAGACTGAAAATTTGAACACCATTAAGTAGGATTTCAGATTTTACTAAGGGGTGAAATACTGACAAAAGAACCATAGACTTTGGTTAAAACAGATAATACTCAAGGCTCTTTTTATTATTATTCCTTTGATGAGAGAATATTTAAGACCCTCTCACATGCAGAGTCACTATGCTAGTACCACAGCCAAAGCAGTGGTTCATACAGATAAAGACTAAAGTAAAATTAATCCAACAGATGTGTTTTGCAAATATAAGAAATCGTTCCAGCAAGTCTTAAAAAAATGACAGTCACATAAAATACCAACTCTACCTTTTAAGAGTTATTTGATTTCTTTTAAATGATTATGTAAATCTCAAAGCCATTTATCTACCACAAAAACCTGTTTGCCTTTTTATACCCTAAGTCTGGTTCTTGCAAGCCTCCTGCAGCCAGTGGCCTTGGCACTCGAACCTGCCAGGACTGACCACTCTCAGACAGTGTGGCCACGGTCAAATGCTCGGCACTGAGCGGCAAAATTCCAAGACAACCAATTCTCTTTCACCATGGTGGTGTCAGAGTGAAGGTTTGAAATCTCCTTCGAAATCTTTGCCAGTAAGCACAGATCTCTCTGGTCCTCTCAGCTTTGAAGCTCCTAAACTGCACGTGCAAGACTCCTTTTAGAGGAGTAGATTTAAAACCTGGTATTCCTCTAACTCTCACCTGGTAAAACCATCTTTTCCTTCTTTTGCCTTCTCACCTCCCTCAAGGAGTAAAACTCCATCTGAGCAAACAAAAGGAGAATACAGCTTTCATACAATTTAAAAGGTGGAAATTGTATTTGGAAAGAACATGAAAACTGACTCACAAACTCACTCCTGTACAAAGCCTTCAACCTGCTCCATAGATGGTAAATATAATTTTAAATTGTCTGATAGGTTAACATAAGGAGGTTAAATGCAGGGCAGCTGTTCCCAATCTATATTTAGCCTGAATCTTCCTGCATGTTTTGGACCTGCAGGAAGGCTTGAAAACTGAGATTGTCTGTGATTTTATACAGTATTGCTCGATTTATTAAAGATGCTATTCTCCCTGCAGGTCTTGTTACACTGTTTAAAAGGTTTTGTTCAACTTACCGTAAACATGGAAATTTAAGCATTTTTGTATCTAGAATCTCACCCAAAATTATTCTTTTGTGTATGTTCATGTGTAACCTGGCCCATGTGACATGAATAAAGATCAGAAATTAGCCACAAGTAGACTCCAGGAGAATTGGCTTTGTATTGCATCTTGCACACTCTGTTTCAAGAATAGAATTGGGGCAAAATATAGTGATATGCTTTCTAGATACTAACCAAGAGTTGACAAGAACTGATGGATTTTGCATGTTAAAAGTAAATATTTTATTACATACCATGCCCTTGAAAAATTAACTTTGTTTCCATTCAATTTTGTTCAGCATGCCTTGAAATAGGAATGGCAAAAGCTATTCAAGGAGCAGATCACCAAGATTCACGGTACCACAGTGACTGCAATTACCTATTTTCCTGGCTCAGTAAAACAAAACAGGTTGTTTTTTTTTTTAAATAACTATAAAATATTAAACAGTGAAATTAACAGATACCATCTGTGTCTCTCCTTCAGTGTGACTGAAATCATCTGTACTGAAAAGCTGTGTGCCACAGAGCGACATCCAAAACCTGCTGATGACAGTGGTCATCAATTCTGACAGCCTTTTGGACAAGATCTTGTCACTGCTCTGTCCACAGGCCCAGATCCTGCATGAACCACTGGATACCTTATTAAATTCAGGTTTCTCAAAGATGCTGCCAATGGCTCAACTACAGTAAAATGTTTATATTTCAGAGTAACAGTATTTATATATGCTCCCTACCTCTTGCTCTAATTTACCTTCTTATCACTAGGCTTGTGTTTGTTTTTCAAATGCTGAAAAGACTTTGTTGGTTTGTTCAGGAAATCTGTCTAGACAGTGCTCACAAAGCGTATTTGCTCACATTTGACATTTTCGCAGGGTGGGAAACAAAATGGAAGATCCAAGTTTTTAAGCTCCACAGATGGCACCTAAGCCAGTCAACTTATTTCCAGAATTAGGAGTATCCTTGTTCCAGGCAGTCTCTGGAACGACACAACAGTGACCTGCAGGACAGGGACCCACACACACTCAGGGCTTTGGGGCCAGCTGAGGCCTCCTGAAATCCATCCATCTGCCAGGACATTTACTGCCTCGGAAGAGCCAAATATCCAAGTGCTAAACTGTGATGCCTCTACAGCCAACAAATGTAAAACGTGGCAATATAACGGAGCATGTGGCTATTTTACCTATTCAACATTTACCTGTTTCTAACTAGAAGAGGTCTCTAAAATGCTGCTTTCCAGCAGCTCGAAGGTTGAGAACCACCTGTAAACATTTGCGGAACACTCTCTTTCTAGAAACAGAGACTCCTAAACAATCAACCTTGAAATGTATCATATATATTATAATATATTTCCAGTGTTATTTACAGATCTTCTTGTTTAGTACAATGAACCAGACATGCTGAAAAGGTAGGATTTTTCCAGTCCTCTTTTATACGAAGTACAATAAAAAAGGCACATAATTATTCACCATAGGAGTTGTGCACCGGTCCAAAACTTAAAGCTAAAAAGCTACCCATCAGAGAACTCTCTTTATGAGGCAATATTGGGATGTCTCCTTTGAACTCAGCACAGAAAAATCTGCCTATCAATTCCTCTAGGAGAGCTTAAGGAATCCACTTTCCTGTTGAGTTCTGATCTTCACAAGATTTCCAAATCAACGGAAAACTCTCATTAAGCTTCCCACATCATCTGCTGGAGTAAGGAAGAGTCAAGCAGGGCATGTGTGTGTCTGCTTTTCTTTTTCTTCTTTCTTTCCTTGGAATGCCCAACTATAGAGGACTCTTGAGAGCCAAGACCTGTTCAAACTAATTTGCTTTAAGACAAATGCCTCACAAGATATGGCACACTGAGCAATGGACAACAGCAGCAGAGGCAGCTCAGCCCCACAGTCAGTGTCGACCATGTTTGATCCAGTTTCTAATCATCCATTTCTGCCCCGAGCACCTTTGTACAACTAATCTGAGCCCAAAATTTGCATCCTTTGACATTTCCACTTCTAGACAACGGCCAGTGTCTCTGCTGATGATTGGACCATTCTGGAAAAAATAAAAGAAGTAAAAAAAAAGGATTAGAGGAAGAAACAGACTAAAAAAAACCCCCCAAAAATAGTGCTAGATCTGTAAATCCTTAAAAAACATTATAAAATGCATGGAAATTTCTGTATATATCAAGTGATAAATGCCTCAGAAAGTGCTAGAAATTCCTAGGAGAAGCTAGCTCATACATACAAAATACCAAAACAATTCCTTGATAATTGTAGATTTAGGAATTGCTGGGAAAATCCCCCCAAATCACTAGAAAATCTCTAAAAAGCAGTAGTGAATCCCTACAGAGCCCAAGAAAGAGGAAATCCCAGAAACTGTAATAATGCTCTTGAAAACCTTAAAAATGATTTGAAGATTACAGATTTTAAAAAATGCCTATAAAGGTGCTAGAAAAATTCTAGAAAAGTTATTGACGCAAAAACTCCTGGTCAGGAAACAATTACAAGCATGTTCTTGACAATCAGGACAGAAATTGAGAATATTCCAAGACAAGTCAAAATTCCTAGAAAGCATACTCCAAAATTTGTAGTGAAAGAATATTCCTGGGTAGCACATGATCTATGGAAAACATATCTCACTATTTCTGAAAGGCAAAGGGGAGAATTCCTACTACAGCCCTCTAAAGACCTCCTCGTTTTCCATTAAATACTCTCTAGAGCACTATTCCTCTCCAGTTCATCTCTTCAAGGCTTCCTGAGCTCTTCCACACCTGTGTGAAATCCCAGAACCTCTGTGCTGGCCTCAGGACGTCTTCACACTTCTTGAGGGTGGGTGTCCTGCCCTTCCCGTCGTCCACCAGGCATTTGGAGTCGGGCAGAAAGGCGGTGGAGCCCAGCGGCCCCAGCTGCAGGACACCTTCCGAGCTGTAGCGGACAAGCTGGGGAAGAAAGAGAAGTTCTGAGGTGGTGAGGAGCCCTTTGTCCTGCTGCACGTTGGGCCTGGCACACGTCGCTCAAGGGCAAAGCTTGGGAACCTTGTTGGTAAAACCTGGAACACAACGTTCCCTTCTCCCACACTTCTGCTCCCCACCACTCCCCACCCACTATTTCACTGCAAAAAGGGCAATCAAGGAAGTGGAGTAATCAATATGTAAATTGTGCCCACTCAGCAGGAGTTGATTTAACAAGGACACGATGTCAATTTTGTCGTGCAGTTTGTTCTTAAGAGCTCTGTTAGAGGCTATTGATAGCAACAAGTCTAATTAGTTTTTGTAAATAAACGCTCCTGAAAAAATCCAACCATGCAACCAGTATCCAAAAATATGAGAGGAAAAAAGAAACCATGAGGGAAATGGCAGCAAATTTGCTAACATATGCTTCAGGCCTACATAATAAAGAATGACACTCTGGTATTTCAGTTTTGTGTGAAGCACATTAAAGTGAAAATGCACTATGTTAATTTGGCAGCAGGCCTATACGTCAAATCAGACTTATCTACTTCTCACTTCTGTGCTTAAACCCAGACTCATTAAACCAGCATAATATTTTGCCCTTCTTACTCTGAAAGTGCAACACCCAGGTGCCAAAAAGACTGCAGAGTGGAGTCAGCTACGTGGCTTGAGTGCTGTGAGTCTGGATGCTGCAGGGTGAGGATCTGAGCCACCAAAGAAATGCAATTACCACCCAGGAAATTCACTGCCTGTCTGGGCTTATTGCTGTTACACGGCTGAAATTACTTAACAAGAAAGGGAAGGAAGGTCAAAAGTGCCTGACATTTATTGGATGCCACTGACCAGTGTGTGAGATATCATTAAGAGTTAATCAAAAAAACTCAAATTAGAGTCTGGCTTTCTACCGCCATCCTTATTAACCTCAGAAGAGTCACGCTGTGAATAATCATTTCTTGCTGGTAGTAAAAAGAGCATGGTCTACTTGCTCCCAGACCAGATGCTCTTTGACATAGTATGTGTTCATTTTCCCACCTGCCACTTCTGTTCAGAGCAGCCATGTGAAGCACAGAGGTAGAAGAGAGCCTACATCAGAGAGAGCAGAGAGATAACCACATGAGGATGCTCTGGGTATGAACAGTGCCTTTGTCATGGCACAGTCTGTACACACTAAATCAAGACACTTTTGGGGGTTTTTTCCACTCTGAGGTTAGGAGGGACATATGTAAAAGAAGCTCAAGCAAGCAAAGTAATTCAAATTACGAATGGACTTGCCAGGTCAGACAAATGAACTTTGTTTTTTCACATAAAAAGGAGCAGGGAAAAAAAAATCCAAAACAAACACAACATTTTCTCTTTTATTTTTTTTTTAAATAAAACCTGACTGTATATTTCACACTCCTATTTAATGGGTTTTCAGCAGAGTTCAAATGAACTGCAGGTATGGCTGAAACACTGGCCAGAAAATGTATTCATCTTGCAGTCTATATTATCTCTTTGTAGTCCCAAAATACCACCCCACAAGCTTGTTGGCTTTGCCTTATGTAGATAATCAGAAGCAGTGTTTATAATAGGCTATCTGCCCTGTAGGATAAGATGAACTTTCCCTGTGGTTTGAGATGAGCAGCATTTTCCATACTGGTATTAAAATGGTCTAAAACATCCTCTGTCATCAGAATCTCAGTAGCCAGAATTACACGTGCTCTGCATCACAGCGGCCACGTACTTGGGAAAGACTTTGTCATAGAGTAGCCTGTCAAAGCAGAAAGTACCAGCTCTGCTTAGGTTTTAGAAGTGGAAGACACATTAACTCTGTTCTAAACTATCTGCAGTATTGAAAGTGGCAGTTGTGTTACAGCTCAACAGGGTCAGGGATGGCTTGGTGCACGAAACTGTTATCTCTACAATCTCGAGAAAAATGGAACAGCATGGGCTTAATTTCCTGAATCTGCACTTTCTGTCAAGTTTTTATGGCTGCTCCAACAGTCATGAAAATTTAGGCTTATCCTGCAATAAAACAGAATTCTAAAAAAAACCCACCCACCAAGAATTATCTCAGCTCAGACCACATTACATAGTAAAGCTGTAGTGCCTGCTTCTGCAAAATCAGATCAGAAATTAAGGTTCAAGAAAGTACTATATGATTAACAACTCCTTCCTCCAAAGAATTCCTATCTTAACTTCCTAGAGACAACATAAACTGTGAAAATAAAATAAGCATTAAAATAAGTTGCTTATTACTATAAGCTAGAAAGCAGGAACTGGGATACAGTCAATGAAAATACTACATTCTGTGTTCAAACTTCATCTTAAGTGTCACTAACATATCCACAAAGAAATAATCCCTGAATTTGTTTTAGGACTGTGGACATGATACATCATGTCAAATCCATTCCTGGTGCCAACCAGCCAAAATCAAATTACAAAGTTCCCTGTATTAAGAAATACTAAATCTTATTAATTTAAAAAAAAAAAAAATCTGTGCAGGTTTTGATGGGCTGAGATCTTTAGGTATCCACATACTCCAAATTTCAAACTGCAGAACAGAAGCAAACTTTTATACATCACATGGGGATGGACCTTCACTCAGTTTTTCTCTTTTATCTGGGAAGAGCTGAAGGATTCACATAAATGACACTGAAGCCAAGTGCTCTATTAAATACTCAAGATCCAAGCCTGATACCATCTGCTATACTGATGGAAGATAGGATAGTTTTCCCTTCAACATCCAGAAATCTGAGCAGAATGCAAAAGATGTCAAAGGTTGGTTTATCAAAGCCACCATACCTGGATCAAAAAGAGTCAGTGCTGCTGCCTGTGGAATGTGATCCTCCAGGAATGTCAGTGTGGTAAGAAAATGGCAGCTTTTAACTGGAGGATTTGACTTCAAAAGCATCCATTCCTGCTAATTTCGAGTCAAGTGAAAAAAGCACCAAATGATTACAGGTAATTGTTTGTAGGAAACAGTTACTAGGATGGGCCTGGTAGCTTTCCACACTAAATTTAACCTCTGTCACTCTTGCTCTCCAGGCAAAAGGAAATCTTTAATGGTCCCTCAGTTCTGCAGGTTAAGGCAAGCTCTAAGCTGACACAGGAACTGAAACAGAGAGTGATGCAGGAATCCCAAACTCCCCACATCTCCAGAATACCTGTCCCCACAAGGCAAACAGATCACAAGGTACCAAACTTCCACGTTTGTTCCAGAATCCCACCCACCTCTTCCTGCGAGTGCAGAAACTCCCTGTTCATCCACCCTGCTGCCCTGCGTGCAAGCGTGGGCAGTCACAGCTCTACCCAGCAAAATGTTAAATATCTGCCCTCTAGCAACAGTTTAAGTGGAGCCTTTCATCTCCCCTCACTCCATCTGTTTGCGTAGCTGCAAGCCCCGGGAATCCGAGCACAGAGCTCTCCCTTCCTTCAATGCACAGGGAGTTCTCTCTTCCACAGCTGCAGTGCCTCCCCTTTTTCTGCTGTGAAAGGGAAGGGAGGAGGGTGGAGAAGGAGGCTGCTCACTGTGGCCCTTCTATCCCAAGATGCCATTTCATTAAGTTCTCCTCTCTTTCACATCCCATATAACCAGATCCACATCACAGCATTCAAGAGAGTGAATATTTCCACTGGGGCTGTGTAAGTGCTCTCAGATGGTTCAAACCCTGCATGTCCTATAATCATTCTAAGAAGCTTCCAGAACAACACATTCCACTTTTGGGGGCGTTGTATTTGTCCTCACAACCCCATTCTTTTTTTTTTTTTTTTTAAATTTATTTTACCACAAAAGGGTATAATGTAGTGCTATGGAACCACTGGGCTTTGCAGCTGATTGTATAATGGAGACCACACACAGAGGCAAAGGAGTTCAAGACTCCAAATATATTCCTTTCTTTATGAATCTTCTGTAGCCCTGGACTGTTTCCCCCAGCAGTATTTGCAAACAGTTTTTCCTTGAAAGCCATTAGACTCAAACTTCAGATCCAATGAACACATATAAAAAGGACACTACTTTTCTGTAAAGTAGGTTTTGAAATCGACTCAGAATAATGCAAAACCTTGTCTGGATATTCCTAGCTGTTGGCTTACAATGACTTATCTCAAGTCAAACTCATTAAAATAAATTGATGTAAACTCAGGCTAAATGCATTCCAGAGCATCCGTAAAAGAGCTTCTCCCTGTTTGAATAAAGGAATTTAAAAGCTGATGTCATTACAGAGATGTGATTTGTCATGGTGAAAACTGATCTTGAAAATACACACAGGGAAATGCATTTTGTTCATGGAGCAGTCACAGCGGAGTGGTTTTATTTTGCCACTGTAATGCAGGACAACAACATCCAAGGGAAACAGAAGAGTAAGACGTAGAGAAAAAGAAAATTTTATCACAGATGAACAGTAATCTCATTCCTAACTCAGCTTTCTTTAAACACCTGCCTGACTTGTGTGGGTTTCAGTGGAACCATGTGTACACTAAAATCACTGGTAAGCTGTTTGTCAGAATTGAAGAGTATGGAAAACAAACAAGGCCATAGCTGAACCGGGAGAGGCTTTCACTTTGGTAGGACACATGAACACCACTGATAACCCAACTGGGGAAAGTGAGTTCCATATTTATATTAATTTATATTCAGTAGGCATATACAAATAACCCAAATCTCGGCTCAGTAGGGGTATTTTATGTCCTGTGCTTGAGATGAAAAATGTCAGAAATGGAAAGCTAAATGCAGCAGACAACGATGCTCACCCAGGCTGATTAGAATAGGGGCTTTAAAAATGTTTATTTAATATATTAAAACGCTTGCTGTCAACACCTTTCATGCTATGTGCTTGAATATCCTTGATTAGGGTTTGTGCAGCTGTGGTTCTCACACTGAATTAATTTTGTAATTTGTGGTGAGATGATAGAAGTTTTCCAGCTGTGTAATCATTAATTAACTTGGCTGCATTTGAGTGGCTCCAACCCATCCTTGTCTGTGAAATACTCAACTTAGATAAAACATCACCTCTGCCTTCACTTGGTGTATCTTGCAGAATGAAAACTCTTTTCCTGTTTTTTGTTGGTTGGTTTGTTTGTTTTAAAAGGAAATGGAAAGTGCTGCAGGATGATTTGACAAATTAACTTTTTGCCTTCCCCATACGTTGATAATTCTTAGACACAGGGAATGCTGTGGATCTTAAGGGTTTGAAAAGAGCGACTTTCTCTTTTTATGTATTTATACAGTGCTAGTAACAAAGGGGCTCTAGTTTGTAGCTGCAATGTGAAGTCTAAAGCCAGCTTTTCAGGCTTTTCCAGAAAATTCACATATAGAGGACACTGAAGACCTACCTGTAGGATTTAACTGGTCAGTACCCAGTTTCAAGTTTCTAGGTTTTAAGTACTTTGTGTATTTGTGAAGAATACCGTGAAGTATCAAATTTCTTTAACAGGGAAAATATCTGGGTATTTTTGTGCATTCTTCTTGTATTAGGGTAAGTAATTTAATGAAGAGCTTGGTAGGGCCATTGAAGAAATAGGTGTGCCATACTGTACAATGGGCTCTTTGTGTTTTACAGAAAATTCTTTACCAAATCCAAAATCACCTGAGGACAGTGTTGTTTCACCATGCAATATAAACCCAAGCTACCCGGGGCCTGCTGCAGGAAATGGACTATCAGACTCACCAGCAGGGTCGAAGGATCATGGGAATGTACCTATATTGTCCCACTGGTACTTGGTCAGAGCTGGTTGCTAAAAGGTGAGCTACTTTATACCCCCAAGTTAGTCAGGAGAAGCTGGGCATGTTGTACCTTCAAAGAAAGTCACTGTAACTTGTGCCCTCATCTATTTCCTTCCAGAAGTCAAAGCCTACTCTGTGAAACAGGAATCATGGAGGCAAACAAGCAGGTTAAGGACTTAAATTGCAAAATAAATTACAGTCAGAACCATTTATTTCATTACTCTTCTAAGTGCTAGCACACTGATAGAGATTAGATGTTGCTAAGGGACTTTCTGGAAGGACTTAAATCTGCAGCTTTCTGTTCAGATTAGAATGGAGCAAGAGACTGAACTCTCTCTGAGCACCTTGACATCTCTAACAAGAGCCTTCTTGAAAAGCTAATTTACATCTAATTAAGCAATGCTATTTTGTTACCTTATTCAAAGGCTGCTCCTTCCACCTCTACTAGGAGAGTGTCAGTCAAATACTCCATAATGATCCTGCCAAAGGTGGACATTATGCCAGTAGGAATTACTGTCTGTCTCACCTCGCCTCCGTGGTGATGCACGAGCCAGGACTCCCAATCAATATATGTACAACTGAACCTTGGATAATTGTTAAGCCTGATAAGGTCAGAGTTTATTTACACATGAGAATGTTCATTAACATAGTTTTGATTCAGATGCTACTTCAAAAGAAACTAGAATTGCATTTCAGAAGAAGATCAAGTCCCGGATTTAAACAATATCCAACTGGTATTTAAAAAACAGGTAACATCACTGTGAGCCTGGAAAGAAGAAATGTCATTTAAAAATCTTCAGATGTCTGTAAGAAAATAATAATACGCACAGGGACTGACAAAAAAAAAAAGAAAACAATCTTTCAGAAAAGAAATATTTTAGAAAAGTCTTAACTTAGAGGATATTCTTAATTCCCTTTGAAGCTGATGTTAAATATGTGCTTTTTGCCTTCTCGGGGAATCAGTCAGCAGCTTGCTAAATAATTTCTGCCCAGGAGCCTGTTGGACCAAGGAACAGTTAAATTAAAGAGGTACCCTGAATAAGTAATGTCGTAACAAGAAGAACTGCTCACTTACCCAGACTACCTAAATTAATTAATCTTCAGTAGATCCCTGTTATTTAAACAAAATAATGTGATTCTTCTGTTTTCCTAACCGGCAGCTTTGAAGTACAGACTCACATGCTGGACAGCCTTGGAAAAGGCACCCAACAAGTCTGGAGCAAAGCCAGGCATTTGCCTTTGCATCTCAGGAATAATACTGCCAAACACAACTCAAAAACCCCAAATTACTCTTCGTTTCCTCTGAATATTCTCTAAGTTAAAGGTTTCTCGGTAATTATGGGATTTTCACCATTTACCTGGGAGGACATTCCATGGCATGGATAAAGGATGGCTTTGTCATCCTCTTCGGCCCCCTGGTCCAAGCAGTAGCCACTGGCTTTGCTGTTACGCACCTGTAACCGGATCAGAACGAAAACAGCTGAGTTGGAAATTAACCCCAGTTTTAGTCCAGTCCAGCTAAATCTCAGCTGTGCTACAGCTCTTAGAACAAGTACTCTGTAAAACTGCTCTCTGAGAGACACACGCTTCTCCTTCAGCTACGACAGGGTGCCAGCAGTGAATCTGCTCCAGGAAAAGACATTATTTGGACAACCTGCTGTCTTTACAGACCTTGGGTCAGAAATATATTTTCAGCAATTACTCAAGGATCAGACCTACATAAAATCCACCCTAAGAAACCCAGGCCAAGTTTTGCTCCAAACTGCCATCGTGCAAACATAAATTTTGACCCTTTATGTTGAGAATGTGGCTTTACAAACAGGATAGGAGCTACCCAGGATTGGTGTTGGATGGGACATGCTTTAGTTTCTTCCTATTGCTTCTATAAAACCAAAAAATCATGTGAAAAATTTTTATTTGAACTGAAAATATAGTACATTGTCATGTACAGAAGTGACATAAAGCACATTTTATGAAAGGGCACAAGTTCAGAGATCTAAGGAAGTAAAAAATTCCTGTGCCTCCCCAGACAAAGAGAATTTACAAGTATATAAAACCGGGATGGAGCTCTTGTTAAAACCCAGGCCTTTCTCTTGAGGTTGGAAACACTACACACATATTTTGGACACAGAAAAATCTTAGGGGTATCATAAACAAGAAGTTATTTAGACAGACACTTCAAAAGACTCAACAGGTAAGTTTTGGTTTAGACTGTGAAGTACCTGTCTGGCCACCCCCATAACGCAGAAACAGCTGCTGCATAAGGTGCCAGAAAAAATCAGTATATAATCCTTCATATGATAGTGTACAAGCACAACAGGGAGTCCGATTGGATAAGGGGGCTCACCAACAACCAAATTTCAGGAGGTTTATTTTATGGCTTGGGTGCTATAAAGGCTAAAAGAAGATGAAGACAGCTTTATGAGATGGCTTTAAAAAAATGGGAATTGAGTCACTAGGAAATGTATTTTTACTACTGTTTCAATCTGTTTCACATCAACTCAGTACATTTATTTTCCTTGAAACTCACAAAAATCCAGGCATCTTTTCCTCCAGGAAAACAACCAGAAGAGAAAGTATTTAATAACAAGCTTGGTGTCATTTAGGATGAAGCTTAAAGTAAGACTGAAAGGGACCTAGGCGGGTTTATACCAGCAAAATAGCTTGTGTGGCTCTATTCTATTTAAACTGTTAAAGAAATAGATGTTTGCATCACTGAACTTCCTGTTTGACTCGAGAACCTTCTGTGTGACAGCTCAAGAGGAACAAACTTTATTGTAGAGCCCAGCTTGCTCAGGGTCTGTTATAATTGACACAACATTGGCACTTCTGCCAATGTTCTTCACTGTTAACGACGTCCTCAGGGCTGACAGACACCAACAGCTCCTCCTGAATCTGCTCAAAGTCTTTTCTCAGTTCCTGATGGGGACAGTTATATCAGGATGCAAAGTGATATTATGCAATAAAACTGCACTTTTCATCAGTGTCTCAAGTGCCTGACTGATTTTTATGTGAACTCAATGGAATGGCAGAGAAAGGAACAGTGTCCATTTCGTTGTCTTGTGGGAAAATATATCGCCTTTGGATTTAACTGCTGTTCATATAGACAATTGTTTTAGCTCCGTTGACCACTGATGTTTTCTTCATGATGTCTGTGGCATCTTATTTGGGAAAATGATTCCCTCAAACTTATGTCTCAGTATTTTAAAATGAGGGCCAAGGAGGCTGCATGTCATTGCCATTGTGGATGACTCCACCAGCTGCACTCCAGCGAAAGGAACGGAGCCTCCCAAACCCACACTCCCTGGTGTTGATTAAAAGGAGGGGAGGGCATTTTTGTTGCCGCTGCTGTGCTGATTTGTAATTGCTCTGCACATGCTGATACCTGGCACTGGAAGGAGAGGACTGCTCGAATGCAGCCCCGATGTGCTCCCAAAGACATACTGTACCTCTCCATAAGTGACTGTGTTGTTATAAACCCTCATCTCAGGGTACACGTTCTCCAAGTACCACTTAAAGCTCCGGCACTGCAGTCGCTGTCGCAGAGCAATTCTTTCAGAAACGTCTCCAAAGTCAACTCCGGGGTTCTGCGAAGCAGAAAACGAATAAAGAAATCTCACTGCACTGACTTTATGGTTGCTATCTTTACTGAAATCAAACTGGAGTCCATCTTGTATACCAAGCGGCATTTCCCTCTTTTCCTTCTTTTGTTGTAAGTAGCAACTCATCAAACAGCTGCTGTTGAGTGCAGACGATAAATATTAATGAAAGCCAGTGGAAAAAGAACCATAAAGAACAAGCAAAAACCAAAAATAAATCAAAATAACAAGACTACAATAAGAATGTTGTTACTTATAGCAGTTCTAAGTACTTGCAATCAATCCTGAAGCCTTTACTTTCAGATTAATTTAGAATTTAGGCAGTAATTCTGATCGAAAGTATGGAAGCTGGGTCATGTTTTACTCTAGTAAGAGATTTGGGTATTCAGTAATGTAAATGATGTCAGAACAGAGCTGTTAAAACTTCAGAGCAAAGTTGCTCAAAAAGTCATTAAGTTCCACTAAGCATTCATATAGACCAGCATTCAGTTTTTACTAGAACTGGAGCTCATTTGCAGACTTGAGCCATAGAATGCAGTTAAACTCAAAACCTTTATAAT
This sequence comes from Oriolus oriolus, assembly GCA_013400235.1. Classification (NCBI taxonomy): domain Eukaryota; kingdom Metazoa; phylum Chordata; class Aves; order Passeriformes; family Corvidae; genus Oriolus; species Oriolus oriolus. The sequence goes on from VXBT01009028.1 coordinate 831,414, forward strand.
TCTGCTTCAGAATTTAATTCATGTTGAAATACAAATCCCATGAAAGTCATAGGCTGGAAGATTCAAGTTAATATGAACAAAGTCAGCCATCTAAAACCGGTGGGTCCTGACTTAGAGTCTGTTGATTTAAAGTGTTATAAACCATCACAGTTCAACATTAAGACAGTAAGAGTTACCTCATCCAAAAACCTTTTCTGACACTGTGTTAATCAAATGGATCGAAACTGGGGAGTTTTGCGTGAGATCTCTCTGAAGTTCCTTGTGCTTTTCCTCCAGAAGAATATCTGTACATTTTACAGATTGTTTCTAATGCAGGGTTACAAGACAGCAGCAAATCTCAGCTCAGGGTTTATTAAGATCCCCAACAGATGCCTGGTTTTCAGGAGAGAATACAAGTGTAATACTGAACAGGTTTTCCTATTTGCCACATAAAGAGTTTGCTGTGCTCACTGCTGCTTGCTGATGCACGTTCTGTCAGGAGCCCTCAGTGCAGCATCCATTCAAATGAATGTTAATTTACGTAGTACTTGAGGCTGCGTGGAAGGAGAGCAATCCTCCGAGGCACTCAGTGTAATAAATCATTCAATGTAAGATTCCTTTATCACTAAAATTGTTGAGGAATAAATCATAAGTGGGCATGTACCAAGTATTTGGTTAATTAACATAAAGCCACGCTGACCTGCGGCTGAAGGTTATAGGAATGGGATCTTGCAGATGTGCCCAAGACCATCTGCTAATCTAGATATAAATTATCATATAATAACTCAATAACTCGTGAGTTGTGAAAAAGATGGTGGGAGTTATAAAAGAGTTAATTTGGATCAGTTTCGTGGTATGGGAAAATGCATATATTTTACTTGCCTCTTTCCTGCCCTACTCAAAATGAGGCAATACAGTGCCTTTTTTGCAGTGCTGTTCCTACAGAACACAAGAGCAGCAAATCGAGCAGCTATGAAAACGCTGTGCTCCCCCTCTGTGCCAGCTGCAGTCACCATGGGCAGGTTACAGTGTGATGGTGTAAGAATGAGGTGTCCACAGGATTTACTTTGTGGACACATTCTTTTAACCAGCTGGCAAGGTTTCTAATTCCCCTGCAGGAGGTTTTTGTGATGGCTTATGCCAGTACAGTACTTCTGTCATCTGTACTGAATACTACAGTGAATAATATCATGAACACTAACATCAGCTTCCTGTTCCTGGGAGCTAATAGGCTTATTTTTATGATGCACATTTTATCAATCAATCAATTTATTTTATGGAAAGAAAATTCTAATGTTCAGTACTTCTTCTGATTTTATGTCTTTTATTGTAGATGTGACTGGGGTTTTTTTAAAGCTCTGCTGTATAGCTCAGTGTGGAAAACTGCATCAATAAGTAATCTCAGAGAGATTAAAGGGAATCATGTTTTGGTGTAAATGCTTATTTAAGTATCATCTTTTCTCAGAATTCATTTGCAGATGTCATCAAGCAAGCAAATTTACAGAGGTTAGTTTTTCATCTCCTAATTGAAAACTGACCATTTTTTTTGTTAGCGTTTTTTATGTGTGCAGACAGGGCCAAAATGCCCATAAATCTTTAATGGACACTGCTCTGTCTTCCTCCTGCTCTGTCACAGAAATCTCGTGTGGAAAAGTTATGCTGTATTGTCTTTTGTTAAGGCAAAATCATTCTGTGCAATCACCTCTCGTACCAAAAGAAGTCATCAAAAACACATTTCCGAGACCTTGCACAGAGTGTCCAATACTCAACAGCAGGGAGTGAATTTAGACCTCTAAGAATATCTGACACATTCTGACATCACACGGACAAGAAGGAAACATTGCTTCTCTAGGTATGTGTATTTCAAAAACTGTAAGAGGGAAGAACAAAAATGGGGTTTCACATATTAATTGGGTACCAAAGTATGAATGGATGTTTAGGACAGGCTAAATCTAATGAAGTCTTTGACAAGACTGCCATGACTTTGATGAACTCCAGGTCATAACTGATTATTCCCAAAGACACCAGTGGGTTTGCATATTTTCCTGTTCTGATAGGAACATTCCTGTTTCTATTTGCTTCAATCAGCTCTGGGCAAACCCCTGCTATAAGGGTTAACTAAACCACCATTACCTCCAGATCAGTGTATGCTACCCCTCAGCTGCTCTCCCCATGTCCCTTCACATGAATAATTTGGATGCAAACACAGCTAAGGAACACAGCAACAGCCAGCTTCCACCTGGCTGGGATATAACATACAACTCTTCTCTGCAAGAATTATACTCCATGCAGATGTAGCATGTGATATACTTACAGAAAAAAGTGATAAACTGAACCTACAGTTTATCTAATATTTATATTACATGGATTCCTAGAGGCCCCCACACGCCATCTACAATTCGTACGCGCGGTGAGAAGCAGAACGTGCCCACACTGCACCTCTCAGCCTGTGGACAATAAAGCTATTTAATGTGTGATTCTTTTATTGCATACTTTGTTTTTTATGCTGGTAAGGTCTACTGAATCTCACGATGAATGATGATATTTATTTATGGACGTTTCTGCCGTCCCCCCAACTGTAGCATATGAACACCTCAGAGTTTAACAGCGCCCCAAATTAACGACTTTTGGGGGAGCACATAAACCTGAGACATTTTGCTCTAGTTAAATTATAAATCTGTGTCACTGCATACAGCAATCTGGACTGAGTGCACAACTAAACTTAGACTGAGGGAGCAAGTTCACATGGCAGAACTCTCCATAGTGAGATTGCACCAAAGCACTTCCCCGAGCTTAGCCCGCTTGGCGCTGCTGTGGTAACACCCCTCACCTCGAAGACCTAGTAAGGAACAGCCATCCGCGTTTCTGCCTCTGTTCAGGACCGAGTGCGACCTGTACTTACTGCCATGGGGATGTTCCAGGCCATGTAAACGTGGGACTTGAAGTCATCCATCCAGACCTCGGCGGCGCGCAGGGCGTTGCGCTTTGCATAGTAGTCGATGTCGTTGTTGTAGGGCTTCTTGGTGCGCTCGATGTGCGCCACGCGGGAGCAGGGCAGCACCTCCATGCTCCCCCCGCACTGCCACACCTGGGGGAGGCACAGAAAACAACCACGTGGCTTTTGTTCCCCCTTTTGAGGCAATACAAGTGCTTCTTTTCAGATGCTGTGTGTAGAGTGTTTGCTGTTTGGAGGCGAGGGCTATCCAACAGCTCAAAAGGATCGCCCGATTTACCTCTCACCGCACACTGCAGGTGAGTCGGAGGGGTGTGCAGATGGCTGCATTAGGTACATAAGTTTAGAAGCCATGAAGAGACAAGTCCTTCACCACAATATCCCTGTTCTTGGGACCATTAGGCAGAGAACGAATTGTGAGGTGGTAACCTCTGCCCTGGATGCTGTTTTAACCTAGCGTTTGTTACTGAAACTTCAACAAAAATCAGCTGTGTCATCTGTCTGTGTTTGACACATGAATGGGGTACTGGAAAGGGCTCTAAGGTTGCCCCAGAGCCTTCTCTTCTCCAGACTAAACATCCTCAACTCTCTCAGACTGTCTCCACAGGAGAGGTTCTCCAGACCTCTCATCATCTTATCTCTCTACCCCTGAGCTGATGAAGAGGGATAAAAGGGGCTGAGCGGAGACTGTATCACCCAGCCTGCCCAGACACCACTGTACCCACACTGTGCAATTTTCTCCCTGTTGGTTATTTACTGTCTGAGCTCCACGGCAGGGGACAATGAGGACCTGTCTCTTTGCATCAGTGAGATCTGGAGCGATGCAGAGGGAGTGAGGCTTATGGATTCAGCTCCCTCAGGTCTGCACCTAGTAGTAGAGTCTAGCTGAAGTAAATAAAAGATATTGAAATATAAACAATAATTCAGTACTTTCCAAGGTTGCCTTTTATTGAGAATAAAAACCCATTTTCATAGAAGATGCATTTCAGAACTATACCGGGGAAGCTCTCCACCTAACCTGCCTTCTCAAGGACAAAGTGAAGTGCTTGGGAAGTAGCAAATAAAATCTCCTCTGCTCTGGCTTTTTTTTTTTTCCATACTTTGTTAGGTAATATTTACTTGCTGCTTTCCAAACAGTTCTGTAGTAAATCACTGGCCAATGGAATTTACATTTGATAAATGGAATACACTGAAAAACACACTGCTTATAAATTTGGACTGACAGGTGCTGAGGGTTTCCAGTGCGAAGAGGAAGTGTTAAAAAAATTAAAAAAAGAAAGGAATGAATTGATTTTCACGATCAGAAGGAGAAATGAGCAGTACACTTCAGTATACTGCTATTTGCCCAACCCAGCCTGGAAGTCAGCTATTTAATGCACAGCACACTTTTCTTTCTATTTATATGCCTAATGACCTTGTAACTCTTATTTATATATTTTGGTACCAAGGGCAAGTACATTATCTGAGTGACAGATTGATTTCCTTCGAATGCCAGTGCTCACACAAACCTGAAAAGGAAAAGGCATTAAACTGCAACATTAAAGAAAACAGTTTAGCTCATCTGTAAATTCAACACAAACAGTTATTTATCAGTGATAAATTCTCCACAGATGAAATCCACATGGAACACAGACACCTGGCTTTGAAGGAAACACAACAAAAAAAGGCAGCAGCAGCCTCAGGCCAGATAACTCTCACCCTGTCTGATCCTTGTGCTCAGCTCTCAATGTGGGTCTGCCTGTGACTGCCCCATCCATAATCTCTTGGACTGCTTTCCACTGACATTCAGTCACTTCTCCCCTTTCCCCTCAGCCTCATTTTGCTCTTTAAAGAGTCAACATCTGCTGAGATGTGGAAGGAAGGAAGGGAACAGCCAGGAAATACTCAAGGAAATTTTTCTTCCTTACAAGGTGTTAAAATTTACCCCAGATGACTTGCTTTTTTCTGGGAATATGTAACTTTTACCACCAGCAGGGGATGTTTCCCTGGACAAGGATGGGATTTCCAATCCCAGAGAAAGAGAACTGGATGTAGAGCACAGGGGGCAAGGAGTCAGATAGTTGTGTATCACCAGGTGAACATCATGGTGCCACCATTTCTCCACCTCCCAGACAAATGTCACAGCTGCTCAGCTGTGGGTCATTTATTTCCAGGCCAGACAAGGTCTCCTCTTTTACTTCATGAAGATTAGTTGCTGTTCAGTGGAGCACAGACATGGCCCAGTATCCCCACACCCTTTCAGCACATGGCTGAGAACAGAGGGAAGATCTTGTCTCCTTCCCTTCCAATAATTACTTAAACTTCCACTAAAAGGAAGAGTTTCTGGAGCATAATCAAATATGTGCATCCAAAACTGGGCAAGATCCCAGCAGTTAAGAGCCATCATGTGAGATTTGGATGAATACTTGAGACTTGGGCTCGAAGGAGGAGGATGGGAAGTTCAGCAGCACCTTCTCCCCTCTGGACACAGAGCTGAAAGGCATGTGTGATGCAGAAAACCACTGCCTGCCTGCTTCTAACAGAGGGTGAAAGAATGAGGAAGGTTTTATTGCATGAGTCACGTAAGAGAGAGGTGAGTCAGTGGCTGATGCTAAAACTGGTTGATTCCCCCACTCTTTTCATTCTCAAAACTGTACTTAATGACCCATTTTAACAGTACCAGACAACACATTTCTTTCCACATCAAACTATGAAATTATGCCAGGAAAATAATTACATGCCTCTGTAAAGCATTTATCAAGCAGGATCCTTAAAGTACCTTACTGGGGGAAGCAAACTATTTCTTACTGTGAGCACAAAATGTTGCCCAAGGCCCTCCAAAGTGGCACATTTCAGGCAATCACAGAAAACTGACTTCCATGTCTATGGCTTATCTTCTGGGACAGCAACACATCTCCAGCCCAAGTCATTCCTCTCATATGGAGCTGCCAACATTAAACGTGTCTCAAGGTTCATTTACTGAGAAGGTGGAAGTGTTACAATCTCTGAGCTGCTCCCCACAAGGGTGCACATCACTGAAAATCCCACTCTGCCTGCTTTTCCCCCATGGAGAGACAAATCCCTCGGGGCAAAATTTTTTTTTTTGGCTTTACAGCACGCACTCATCAAACCTGTACTGTGGGGCAACAGCCCAAGCTCCATGGAAGGCCAGGAGCAGCAGCAAAGCAAAGTGTGTTCTCCTTGACTTGGTGCAGCCGAGCAGCCCAGGGACTCAGCGCTGCCTCTCTGAGCATCACACTGTGCAACGTTTTAAGACATGATCAAGTAATTCCAAGAGACACTCAATTTATTTGCTAATTGCAGCTAATTTCTAATTTCAGCACTGCTCTTTAGGCTGCTATAAACAAAATTGATAGCAATTTAAATGTTACCATAGCGGTGTTACCTTACCATTTTTACTGCTAATTATCTCAATCAACTTTTCTATAAACAGACATATTAAGTATCAAGAAGAACAAGTACCCACATCAGGAGTAAATTACAAACTGAGTGATAATGTTTGTGGCTTGCACTATAATGATTTACTGACACTAATTATTAGCTATTCCTGTGCACCTGAGGTGTGGCTGTCCTACAGGAAAGTGTTTATTTACGCAGCAGCCAGCTGGACATCACACTCTATGCATCAGAGAAAAGCTGAGATGAGGCTGTGTCTTGTCTGCCATGGCCTCCACTGTGCACCAGCAAAGTTCTCTGAAGGCAGGTTGGGTACGGTATTTAGAAAGGCTAATAAGGTGCCAAGCTTTAATTCTTCCCAAACAGGAACAAATTTTCTGAGGAAATGCATTTTCCTACAAGTACTTCTGCTGAAGGTTGAAGCAACCATCTTTATCAGGGTTTTGAAAAAAATAAAGTTAAAAGGAGTTAAACAAGCCTGGCCACCACTGAGAAGGGAGTAGAGCTGGCCAGGCTGCTGGGCTAATCAATTCCTAAATCTTGGCACTATATATAGTGAGAACATTGCTGATGTGGTCTTCTGCTCTGCAGGTGAGACCTGTTTCCAACAGCATCATGTCCTGCAGAGCAAATGTCAGAGCTCAGAAACATCCTGGGATTTAATATTTGCGATTTTTAGTATTTTTAATATTATTCCTGGGATTTAATATGTGCCATCGGCAAGAGAGTGGCTGCAGCTCCCAAGAGGCTCTCGCTGATCATAGGGAGGGCTCTTCCCTCTCCATGGACTTGGTGCTCTGTAAATTGAGTATCACATTATTTTGTACCCTGAAGTGACTGCACAGGGTTATTTAATTAGGTACAGATGATCTCACTAAAAGAAAAATCAATAGGTAAAAATAAAAATGGCATCACTGTATGAAGAAAAAGCTGGGGAAACAGTTTTAACTTTGAAAACTTAGACTGGAAGTAAAGATTGTGATCCATAACAACTTTGTACCTTGCTGTGAATTTTGCAGTTTAAACACCCTGGTGCTCAGTGAGAGAGAAAAAGAAAAGCCTTAGATTCTCTGTTACAACTATTTTTTCCATCAAAACACACCTTTGATTTAAGCAGCTGGAGAGATGAGGTATCCCAGAACATATAATAGTGGAAAGGACACTTCAGTGTGTGTGGGATTTGCTTCCAAATAATCACCCTTTGCTAACCCCTTCATACCCTCTTCATAGCCACACCAGTTCCACCCATTCCTCTCAACACCACAAGTTTAGAGATGACAAAGCAGCTCCAATGGAGAGTGACCCAGGCATTTGCAACCTGTTGGTCTCTATCTCTTTTAAAACCTGCTGACTTTTCCAGCAGAGCTGGGGTTAGTCCAGCTTCTCTAATAATATAGAACACTGAGCAATTAATGAAATTTTCAGTACCCTGAGGCTTTGAGCCCATTTTTCGTAATTAGCAATCTCTCTGGAGGTGTCACTGCACAACGTGCTCGGGTGTCGCAGCAGCTTTGTGCTTTATCTCCTTCCAAGAACTTGTGGACATTCCAGTGGTCCTTTCCTGAGAGGAATAATCACAGTCTGTATCTTCCAGCAGTAAGAAAATGGAAGGAACCGGCTTCAAAACACACATGTGGGAGCAGGGTCCCTCATTTCTGGAATGCCCAGCAGAGGATGTCACCTGGCACTCGTGCCACGGCCCTGCCAGCTGCAGCACTTCAGACGGGGATGTTCAGCACATCCTGAAACAAAACCCTTGTGCCGGAACAGGGCTCTCATGTTTTATGGAGCAGTTCTGAACTTCACCTGAGCAGCACTTCACAGAAGTAGCCTTTCAGATTACAAACTTTCTTTTCTGAGTGAAGGCAGCAGAAGAGATGGAGGAGTTTTTAAAGCAGCTCAGATATCCCTGGTTTATGATATTCCAGTGTGGGAATTCTTAAAAGTCAGAGATATCAGGTTTTCTTTGATTTTCAAGGCAAAGCCTATCAGAAACAGATGTCTTCTAGACAGCCTACACACATCTACAGCAGGATTGGAAAAGATTTTTCTATGATGAAAGAATTTCCACATGTTTCAGAAATTTTGTTGACCTAAATTTTCAAGAATAACATCAATTTTAAATGTTTTCATTGGTTGAAACACAAGCTCTTTGTTACCTCCACCTGTGTTTCCCACAAAGGTTTTTCTGAAACTGAGTAACTGATGATTTTCAGAATATCTGCTTGGTGTTAAAAGCTTTTTTAATGTAAGATTTTATATATATATATATATTTTTCAATCTGAAAAGTCAGTTTAAACTGAAAACGCAAAGCTTTGTTGCAAAAATAGAACAACGCAATCTTCTGACAACATTAAAACCAGGTATTTGTTCCCATTTAGAAATTTTGCCAAAGTGCAGAGGGTTCAAAAGAAATATTTTTTGTTTAATTTATTGGCTGGATCTGACAGAGGGATCAAATTGTGGTTCCTTGAGGTGACAAAAGTCTGATTTCTGACAGAAGCTGCAATACCTGAAGGGCAGGAGGACACGTAGTAAATTCACAGCAGCAGGCATCACTGAGCCCTCTTCAGCCCCTTTAACATCATGGTGTAAAATAAAGTCTATGTGTACTGCAGGAACAGGAAAATTCCTACTCTGGTGAAGTCAAACAGAAAGGTAATTCTTAATTCTTAAAAACCTGCACAGGAAGAGGATGCTGTAGTTTCAGTCTCTCTCTCTGCTCAGCCATGAACCAACAAGGTCTAAACCAGAAGCGGTTCTTCAAAGTGTATTTGAAAGATGACAATAAAATCCTTTCCCATCTGAAACATGGGAGCTCTGTACTTATCCTCCAGCCCTTAAGGGATGTGCCAACTCTTCTAGTGCCCACACTAGAAACAAAAATTGAAAATGAATATAGCACACTTAGTGTTCTTGCATCTGTGATACTGACAATTTACGTAGTTCACTGAAAACTGATTTTTCAAAGTAATTTATAGCCTGACATTTTCTTGTTTTCTAATGGAGTTTTATGGATATTTTCTCTTTCACGTATTCTCAGAGCTGCCTAGAGAGACATATTTAATCAGCTGTGCTAGATAAAGTGCTCTCTCTCTGTTTTTCACTTCACATAGGAAGCTGTTGGAGACTGGGGAGCTGTCATAATCAAACACATCATATGGAAAAATTAATCACATGGTCTCGTTTTGTTCATCAACTGCATTTTTATCATCATCTTTAAAGGCAGCCATAATTATGGTTTAAAAAAGTCCCAACTGTCATTTCTCAAAATAGCCTGTGCTATTTAATGGTGCACTTATAGAGCAAAAATCTTTGCTGGGACAAACCAGCTTACATCAGAGAGACTTTTAGCTGCCAAAAAGAGACTGGAAAAAAGGAAGAAATCACATCTCAAGATCCACAGATCTTTGTTTTGTCAGAAGTTTCAGGATAAACTTCTGACCTATGCTTTCAAATTACAGGACCCAAAAGGGTCCTTGGTCGACTGATCCTGACACTGACTTGGTGACAATCCTTCCTTTTTGCTCTCAACTCCTGCTCAAAGCAGTTCGCAGATAATCTGCTCACAGCAGATGCAGAGGGAGTGTGACAAAACCTCAAACATGAAAGCTAATTCTGCCATTAGGAGTCTTCTTATCCTAAGTGTGTCAATACCATCCCTTACTCTTGCTGCCCCAGAAGGCTGGGAACACAAAGCAGTGTTTTTGGACTAATGATTTTGGAGGGCTGAATTTCACCTGGGGGTCTCCTCATGTTTTTTTCCTGGCTCAAACAGCAAGAACTTAATTTGAAGAGAGAAGCAGAGGTAGGGAGGATAGAGTAGATGTAGCCACACAAATCTCCAGGATATGTTTGGCTCTAGTATTATTGCTTTATGATTATTATTTTTATCAATATTCCAATCATCTCAGTGAGGAATACTTGGAAACTTGCTGCTTTTCCCAGAACTATTACAATACAGTTCAAGGGTGTGCTGCAAGATCCTTCTGCAGAGTCATTTAATGTGACTTTCATGGCAGACTCAAAATGATACCTTCACTTTATAGAAAAGTAAAACAATTTTTTCATAGGTACTTTATTAGCCTTCAAAATTTGTTAGAATTTAGCTTTTTTCTTTTAATACTTTGTTAGTTTGACCTCTTAGCTTTGATCCCTTGGGGTGTTCTGGTATTTACAGATGAATTGCTTTCAGAAAAAAAAAGGCAGTGGAACAATAACATTCTTGCAATGAGACACTCAACACACACGTTTTGTATTTGTCTGGTGGCTCTTCAGTAGCAAATTCAGAGGCTGTCCTTCACATGTTTCTTAGCGGTTACGCAGAACCTCAAGCCAGTTAACATCTCAGATGTGACAACAGTGAGAAGATAAAACCCTTCTGTTAACCCTCTTACAGAAGGAAATAGATAAGCGTGAAGAAATTGAAACATGTTCTAGAGAAACTTGCACTCAGCAACTGCTATCTTGCTGTAAAGATAAACTTAGTGTGTAAAGAACTAGGGCTGATAAATTAATAGACTGGCTGCTATGCAAGGGAGGAGATAGGATTTAAAATGATATTAAAAATGCCCCATATGCTTTAACCACTAATCTGATCTCCATAAACCCATATTTTGCACAACTTTTACAAAGGGTAATGCACCTTTGAAAAGACCATATCTGGGGAATAAGCTGATGATTTGATGTGTGAAGCAGATCTCCCTTCTGCAAGGAAAATTCCAGACTCTCTGAAATGTCTTGCTGACGGGGGATGGAAATTGCAAAAACCCCTCAGAGCAAGAAGAGCAGCCCCACCCTGCACAGGCAGGACACCCTGTGCCACACTGCTGGGCTTTACACACAGACTTCAAATGGCAAAGAATAAAATATCCCAAACTCCAGAAGGTAGGGGTGGTTCAGGAATTCTTGTTTTCCACCGGGGGAGTTCAGTCAGTGCAGGGATGCTGGACAAATCCCCCTTACTCTGTTCTCCCTGATATCAGTGCTCAGGAAGGGCAGCAGGGTCTGACGGGCGAGGAAGCAGTGAGGAATGGGAGAAGGGAAAAAAGACAGCCTAAGAGCACGGTTTTAACTTTCAAAAGCTTATTTTTCTTAGCAAATTAATAAATGTTGGCACCTCAGAATGCTCCAGGAGATGTTAACAGCTCCTATCACATAAATGACAGGCATAGGAAAGAGACTGCTTTGAGGCAAACCCTCAAACTTCACAGACTAGAGATAATAACTCTATTTTCTCTGAACTCTCCCCAAGTCTGAAAGAGGCTGCAGATTTCTTCTGGTCTAATACCATATATGTTGTGTTTTGCAAGCACAAATAATTTTTCCTCTCCAAAGTAAATGAAATTTGGTATCTCTAATGTAGTTTGCTAATTGTCCCAGGCAGATGCTTCTCATAAAATATTCTTTAAGAATGGATTTGATGAGAATAATTTTCTGCTTTCTTACAAATTTTCTGCTTTCTTATGAATTTACTCAACTTTTTCCCAAACCAATAGAATCATTGTCAGTCATTTCTGTAAATATGTCAGTACCAGATACTGTTTGTACTGTAACTGTTAAAATTCAGCAAATTGGCATTGGAAAAATACAGTCTGTATGGGATATGTGAAACAGCATTAAAGACCAGCCCGTTATTCTTGTTCCTCACATCTCCTTCATGGGATTGCTTTAGGTTGTTTCTCCCCACTTATCCCAATGGACCATAGAGAAAAATCTCCCTCTAAATTCAAACCCCAGCAAGGGATAAAGTCTTATGTACACTAAGCTTACACGAGAAATCTGCAGCTGAGCTCCTGCAACATTTAAGTTCTTAGGAAAATACCCCTTTTGCCAGACAGTGCTTTATTAACCTGCATCAAACCACCAGGCAATGCCGCCTGCTCAGCTCAGCAGCTGCTTCTGGAACACACTCCAGTCCACAGAAAATGCTTAAAAGAGGCTCAAGATCAGATCAGCCGAGCATGGCAGCAATCTCCAAACCATGTTTAATCTCTGTCAGATGCCAGGAGCAGATCAGCAAGAATACCTTAGGTCAGAGTAGGGATGCCTTGCTTGACATACAGGTGTCCACACAACCACAGAAATCTCTTGAAGAGCACAAAACTGACCCTCCAATAGCTTCTCCCTTCAGCTGTTACCTAAGCTAAGCCAGGGTGGAAGCAAAAAGTAAAACTTGTTCAACTTTTTTTTCCCCCCCAAAGTGAGTTCTGAGCTTTCTTGTGCAACACCAGAAGTTCACACTTTCAGCCTTTTGCTAATGAAATACTACTTACTGTGTGCTCAGCCTTCAGTAAGAAGGCTGAAAAATGATAAAATGCTTCCTGACATTTCAGCTGAGACCACAGGGAGGAAGAATAAAGAGCAGAATTTATTGATGCTTCAATTAGAATAAAGTCTGTCTTGAATAAGAAAATATTGAAACAGACTGACTAATGAAGTGATCACAAAGGGTCTTTTCAAAGGATCCTAAGTGGAGTCATCCTCATTTGTTTTCTCTTTCCACAGCAGACCCTTAAATGATCTTTGCATATTGTCTATACTAAATCCTGCAGGGTTGCTATTTCATTTTAAAGAAAAAAGCTTTTAGGCTGCAAGGGATTCATTCAGTGAGAGCTATTATGCTTATTGTGGCTGTGCTGCAGAGCCAAGGGATTTACTATATGCTCATTAGATCCTGCTTTGTTCCACAACAATCTTTTACGATGCAAATTTCAGCATGCTGATCTACTTAGAATAACATTTTCCAAAAAAAAAAAAAAAAGGCTATTAAAGTAAAAGCTTCTTCCAAATCAGGAACACTATAAACTCAGATTAATTACTAATATTTTAGCCCATGAAAACATCTGGTGTCTCAGCTTAAATTCAGCTTTGAACATGGGGTTACAAGAAGTCCCAAGAACTCGGTGTTAGGGGCATGGAGCAGTACCTTGGGTGGTCACACAGAGCTTAGAGGCCACGTTATGAAGCCATCACAGATGAGGCACATTTGTCACTTGGCTGCTTGGTGTCTGAAGCACAAAAGGCTTGGTTTGTTCAAGCCATGGCACCTGAGGCATCCAGGCAGCAAAGATGTCTCACCAGCAGAGATGGTTGCTCACCAGGACCTCTAAGGAAGACACACAAGATGAGAGGTGTGAGCTCTCCACAGCCCTGCTCCGTAACAATCTCCAGGGCAGTGCTGACAGGAAAAAAAAAAAAAAAGGAAATAAAGCAAGGCAAAAATGGGAAGAATGGCAGAAGTGAGCAAAACCACTGTCCTCATGCTGGATGTTTGGCACTCAGGGTGCTGTGGCTGTTTCTACCTCTTGTTAGTGCTCTTTAAACCCTCACCTGGCAGCTGTGACCTGCAGACGGACGGAGGATGAAAGGGAGCACTCTTGTTTTTCAGAGCTTTAATTCCACCTTGTTCTTCCTCTGTGACCTTCCCGAGGGAGCGGTTGTACGAACGCAGAACGATGAATATTATCATCCAGGACATCTACCTGATAGCTCATCCTGAACAGTTCTATAAACCTTGCTAAGTCTTAGTGCTTTAAGTGCACAGCAGAGGCAATCCTTCCGTGAGGAACAGTGTGAACTCACCCCTCGTATGCACAGAGCCCAGCCAGCCTTGGGACACCCCAGTAAAGCATTCTCCCCTGTGCCCTGAGCAGCACAACTCAAACTGGAGCTAGAATTTACACTGAAACCTGATCTCTAGGAGGATAATTAATAAAATATCTGAGGTGAGCAATAAGAAAAAGATCAGTTTGCCAGCAGAAGTACTAACAAATCATTATGGTAATTCCAGGCAGCCCTTCCCACACGCCCGTTCTGAAGCAGATCAGCAAACCGAACATGCAACTTGTACTTAAAAACTCACAAATCATCACCTGCTTTTAATGGACAAGTTCATCTGGAGCACCTGCTCACTAAAACAACACATGATTACTGAATTCAGCTGAGGTCCTGTTTTACCCAGTAAGTGCCAAATCCGTAATAAACATAAGATGCAGATGTGTGTGAGCATGGCTTTCACTGGGAGTGCTTATTTACCTGGGATGACAAACCTGTGATTAATATTCTCCTCCCAGGGCTATGGGAAGGTGCCAAAGGAGGGGCAGTGCCCATAAATGACTGGAATAGGATATTTGAAACATGTCTGAAGCTTGAAAAATGCCTCTGCCTACACTGCACTCTCACCCAGGCACCATCAGCCTTGGCAGCTACCTGAGCTGCGAAAAGAACATGAAAAAATGCAAAAACCCCCTCTGGTGAGTCTGTTACACCATGCTTTGACTTTACCTTTCTGACTATCAGACAGCAGACGTCTGGAACGGCTTTTGGATACCTCAGAGGAAACGCAAAATGGCAGAGAAAAGGAACTTTTAGAGAAGGAAGTGCTATTATGTCCTAGTGATTCACTCTGCTTAAATGCTTTATTGCTGCTATTAATGGACAGATATTATCATTAATCATAGGCTGTGAAGTGACTGACAAACTAAGCTATTTTGTACATCACCTAAAGAGCTGGTAAGGGGATGCAATTTGGGTAAAACACAAAAGTAAAAGGCTTTTTGTGATTTTGATGGACAGCTCCCTAAAGAATCTCCAAATTCCAGGACTGCAAAGTAGGCTGTCACATCTGTAGATTTGTTGCCTCTCCAGGGAAATTTGAAGTGCGGTGTATCACCAGACACAGCCTTTTACAGGCTCTTTTAATTTCATTTCTTCAAGACCAGTTACTCCCATTTACAATGATTTAGATTAGGCTTTGCTTTAGTTGACAAATTCTTTTGTTTGGTGGATTTTCTTTTTGGTTGTTTGTTGCGTTGTATAATGAAACCAACAGAAGTTTATCAATGGTGACATATAAAAGACTTTGCTAGGCATGTTTTTATTCTTTAAATTACCTAGGCCACACTCCATCCAGCATAAGGATGTGAAAATGCACACACACATTTGGCAGTATTTCTCCCAAGAGCTAGAAGTGTCCTCACAATTGAACTCTGCAAATATTAGCTTCAGCTTATTGGGAAGATAGTGTCCCATATGATAAAAGTGCTGAGCAAATAAGGGATGTTCTTTGTTTGCAATAGATTTCTAGAAGTTAAATATATAGAGATACAGATATGGTTTCAAACTGAGCCAAAATTGTGCTTGGCATTTCAAGGTGTTTGACAACTCAAAGTACGGAATGAAAGTTCATTTCAGATCCAGCAAAATACTTTGTTTCAACAACATCTGAAAATAACCTTTCTGAGGATGTAATGTAATGGCTTCTCCTTTCTCAACACATGAATTTAGATATATTTCCTTGCCAAATCTGTACTCTTTCTCAGATAAATTATTTGGCAAATTAATGTCCCATTATAGATAAAAAGATCATTGGTTGATTACAAAGAAGGCATTAACATTTACCTTCTGCCTTTTCATAGCTTCCCTAATTAAGTCATTCATCACCATTCTTCACTTGTATCAGCGCAAAACTGACCTTAAAAGCATGTCAGATGTGACCAGAAAAACACTGCATTAGAATAAATAGAGCTTACAGAGTGACCCACAGCATTTTATGTTCCCAGACAGTGCCTATACTTTAACTTCGGAATATCCACTTCAATTTCAGCTTGGCTAAAATAAATAAATAAAAACAACTTCTCTGTTACTCCAGTAATTTTTTGTTTCTGTAGAATGGCAGTAATCATTAAATGCTACTTTGCTTCATTAAAGTCTGAAATTCCAAGAACTGAAAGAGACAGTGCCACAGGGTTAAGTAATTCTTTCATCACATGGCTGATGTGTTTTATTCCTGCTGGGTCACAAGTGCTCTTCATTTACTGAGCTCCAGGTTTCATCCAACTATTTATTTGTGGAGCCTTTGCTGTAAACACTCTGGGCTGCCAAAGAAATAATCAAGAATCTTTCCTATTCAACCTAAATGGAGTTTTGTTTAAAAAAAAAACTTTTCTGGTAAAATGGGATGGATGATAAAAAAACCGCAAACCAACAAAATAATTACAGGGGCTGCATCGCTTTGCCTATCATCTGTAAGAAAATTTGAAAAAAATACAGCTTTACATCATTTTTATGAAGGCACTTTTCTGGACTTGCAGTTCATTTAATTTTGCCCTGGAGCGCGTTTGCTGTGAGTAACATGGAATACAACCCACTTGTCTGTCCTCTTGTCTCTAAATAATCTCTTTCCATCTTCTCTCAGAGCCAGGCTGTCACAAGCAGCTAATACCTCTACAGAGATAAAATAAGACAAAAGCAATAACCACAGTCAAGGCCCCCAGGGATTTCTTCGCTGGCTCTAACTACAGTGTCCACTCTATCAAAACCCTGCCTGGTTGCCCTGTGTCAATGTTTACATGCTCTGCTGCTTCTACCGCTCGCATTTTCAGAGGGATTCCGGCCTTATCATCGCCTCTGTCAGCTGATGGCAACAACTATTTCCTTTCCCCATTTCCCCTGTTTCTGTCACCTTCTGCCAACGAGCTCTGGTAACAGCCTCTGCTCTACGACTGAACTATGCCGAGCAATTCCAGTTTTACATGGAGGACGTTGTGTTTAAAAGAATTATTCAAGTACCCTGAACCACAGCAGCAGAAAGGGCCTTGTGGCTGCTTGTGCCCCACTGCTCAGACTAAACTCGAGGTTGGCTGGTTTATTTTGGCTGGGCCAAGACCTTATCCCAGAGGTGTTTGTGCCAGTCCTGGTTCAGCCCTCCTGCCTTCCATATCCCCCATCCCTGCTGCTTGAGCTGGTTGTGCAAACGCTCCGTTAATTGGGTAAATTATAATTCAAAATGATGCAGTCTAGTTTAAACACTTAAATAGTAAGATATTGCATCGTTTTGGGAAGGCTAAGCATGCACTGAGGTTTAAGCAAATGGTGATCTCTGTTTCAGAATGAAGATAAAGAGAAGGCCATATTTCTCGTAGCTTTGCTGGAAACAAAATGCCCGACTATAATTTATGTTGGCAAGGACCTGTTAAAGGGTAAATTCCAGTTTTTTAAAAGAGGAGTACTGTGGCTGTTCATGTGGCAGCATTTATGGAAGCCTCAATTACATCCAGATGCTACATATGCAGTTTGAAATACCAGGAGCATTTCGTCCTCTGAAAGATGGACATGGACAGAAACAAATATTTCCTCCCATCTGCCATGGAAAAAAAATTGAATATACAAAAATAGAATGGCATATTCAAAGTCAAATCTGAACCTGCAGCAGAGTCAGAAAGAATGAACTCAGGTTTCCCAATTTTTTGGAAACCTTTAGCCAAAAAATTATCCCAACACAGCCAGCTATGGTGAGTCCCTGGGCTCTGCATGGAACAGGCAGAGAGCTGTTAATCAGCAGCACATCTCTGCAGGATTTCTGGCTAGAAAACATCACTTCTGCTCAGCATTTCAAAATTAGTGTTCAACCCAGTCTTTCTCACCTTTCTTATTCTGAAGAGAAATCCCCCTTGGTGCTCTGACAGGAGCTGAGGAGCAGTGGCAGCCCCAGGTGAGCCAGGACAGGGCCCCTGTGAATACACAGCCTGTCCATGAGCTTCAGGACAGTCCCCAGAGCCGCTCACGGGGCACTGCAGGGCATCTAAAGGGGCAGCCAGGCAGCAGCAGAAAGCTCTGCAGGTAAACCTGTCCCATGTCTGCACTTGCCAAAGTGCTCAAACTTGCTCAAACTTGTGCAAACAGACCAAGAAAAAGTCCTTGTCTTCCTCTGACAAATTAAGTGTATTTCGCTGGCGTCCCTCCTAGAGAGCAGAAGTGTGTTTTTAAACCTCAAAAATATGCAAGAATGAGAGGTAAAAGTCCAATCTATTTTCTGAGAGAAGTCCAAGCGACAGTTTAATAAGCAGCTGCATGGGAAGAAATTCCTGGTTGTAGCTCTTTAATGTAGCAGAAGAAGACATAATGAAATCTAATAATTGGTAGATAATGCTAGAGAAATCCTGACTTCAGAATAAATTGGAGCTTTTTAAACAACAAAGATAATTAAACATTGAACAGCTTGCTGGCCCACTGTGGCAAATTCTCTACTACTTTGAGGGTTTTTGCAGTCAGAGTAGGCATCTTCCAAAACCTATCAAAAAACTCAAACATAAATGATGGGGCTGTCTGTGTAAGTTGCTGGGTCAGGATCCTGGCCCTTTGTTAGCCAGTTTAATTAAAGAAGCCTGATGGAAGTTGGGGAATTTACCCTTGTATATCAAATTCATAAAGTATTAGGGAGGAAGAAAATATCACAGCTCAAAAGAAAGTCCATCAATTGGCAAACGTTACTTCTACAATGTTTATAAATTATATAAAACTTTTATGTATTAAAAATTAATCAGGCAAGCTTCCTAGACTGGGCTAAATTCAGCCTAATCATCCTTCGATGTAGAATCAGAATTTCTTCAAACAATATTTCATTTCTCAAATTTCTGATGCTACAATTACTATAGTTACAGGGCAAGAGAAACAGGTGGAGATTAACAACTCCTTCACGAGCTGAAAAATAATGAATGCACAGTGCATCAGTTTCTGGTAATCCAAGATGCAAAAGAACAACGTCTTCCTCTGCTTGTCATGACTAAGGATGGGCAGCAAACTAAAAGTTAAGCAGAACTGTGGATGCTAAAAAGCTTTCAGCAGAGAAAATTCTCAGCTTTCCCAGCATTTTGTAAAGATCCTGGTTTTCCTTTCTCCTGTTCTTCCAGCACTTCGTGAGAAACTTTCCTGTTCCCAGACAGACTGTTTAAAAATAAAGCTGACGGTTTTTTGTAAACTAGATTTCCTCTCTCACACGTGCAAACTGTTGTAGAATTATTTTGATATGGCCCGCAGAAATATTTAGAAAGAGGTGTCTTCTGATTTAGCCAATAGCCCTGAGGGGTGGTTGTTCAGAGACCCAGTAATTTTTTCTTTTAAAGGTAAACTTCTAGCTAAGTAACTCTTATAAAGCTGTCTGTAAATTAATAAATAATAGCATTTTCTTCACAAACACTGAAAGTCTGTGTCGCGTTTTCTCTTCGCCTCTGCTACCACTGCGACACAGAACAAACTCACTGCACTTGTGAGTGGTACAGTCATGGTTTTATATTAATAATCTCAAGAGTAGGCAGCAAGTAACAGCTTTTACCAAACAGGACTAATCATGGCCAGGACTGAGCACGCTGTGTGACAACACCTCAGCAGCAAATGTTCTCTAAGTGTCTCTGTTGAGCAGAAAGTGGAAATTTATTTTTAAGCTAGCCCTTGGGACAGCCGTCATTTGATGCTAGGTTATAAAAAACCCCAGAAAAGCTAGCAGCAGAGTTACTGGGAAGAAGCAGGTGAAGTGAGATGCTCCCAAACCCACCCTCTCTAACCAGTAGAGCAAAGCCACCTCCCAGCCTGTCAGGGTGCCTGCCCAGGGTGCCAGGGACTCTGAGGTGTCTCTGCAGGGCAGTCCCAAGGCAGATGTCAGGACTTTCCCTGTATCCCTGTGTGGATTATCCCCACTTGGACCTTACTTCCCAACTCCTTTCCATTTTTAACATCAGACTGCATTTTGCCTTTGCCTGCTGACATAAGAAAAACATGTGGGTAGAAATCTTTTATATCCCTTGAGATCATTAGGAAATCCCTTCCTGCCTTGGCTGCTGCTGCACAATGGCCTTACTGAGGGCAGGAAAGCAATTTGCAATTGCCTGTAGTTCCAGATCCAGCCAAGCACTTGACTGCTTGCCTAACTGCACAGCTCTGTGTTATTCCATTGACTAGAGCAGGACCACTCACACAGTTAAAATTAAATGCCTGGTTAAGTGCCTTGTAGGTTTTTGGCTTGTTAACAATTCACCGCCAATACCTCAACCTGCTTAGGCTGTCGCTCCTTCTCACTGCAGTGCTTCTGTGGAGTTTAAAAGCTCCTTTTAACTCCAAGTTGGACAAGTAAATGTGCTCCTGGAAACACCCATGAGGAGACCTGCTGAAGAGCCTGCTATCTTTCCAACTTATGTAATTATTCATGGCAGAGCTGCACATCACACTTATCTCATTAGCAGTCATCTCCTCAGGCAGTACATACCGTGTGGGTGGGTTTTCCTTTTTTTGGTTTACCTAGGAAGCCTTGCTGTCTCTAATTTTCCATGAATCTCATGAATTGCCACTGAAATCTTTATAGCTACAGTAGCCTGGGATGTAATGTTCTAAACCAATTTTATACCCAATAAAACAATTTAATACCTAATAAACTTTATGAAGAAAGTGGCACTAAGTAGTGCCTCTTGCTAATGAAATCAAGCCAAAAATGCTTGAGGGAGAAAAGCTCCATGTCTGTGAGTAGCAGCCTTGGGTGTGTGCTGATATCAAAGGACATCAGAGACCTCACAAACCAACTGCTACACTCTGATTACCCGGCCAGATTTGGCAAAGCTGCAGCGATGTGTTCATCAGTAAAGAATTACTAATCCTTGTCACAGCAGACATAACTCCCTGAAGTGCTCTGCTGCAGATAAGGAGGGAAAGTCAAAATGCTCTGAGGTCCGGTGAAGGGGCAAGGAGGGCTCCTGTCACTGTGCCACAGCCAGGTTTGAACTTCCCAGAGGCACAGACTTGGCTTCTCCAGAACAGCGAGGCTGAAAAGGCACAGAAACAGCCTCTCACCCTTCTAGCTCAGCTGAAGCCTGAAAGTGCTGGCATGTGAAAAATGAGAGTTAATCTTGCAGGAACTTTCTGACACTGACTACCAAAATTCTGGGAAGAGACGATTTTTGGGTATCATTTAAACTGAGAACAGCGTAAGTAACCTCAGGATGAAATTGGCATTCTTGAAAACAGAACTTCACTTGGGAGAGCAGTCTCATCATTTTGCTCCATAGAGCAGCATGTAACAGATCTAATCAAATAATTGTAATATGCTTCAGCTAGAAGGGTAAGGAAGAAAAACTGTGTGTAAAGGAAAAGAGGATGGGTCACAATAGCAGCAATGACTTATGAGGGTTATTTCTCACATCTGAAAGCCCAATAACTCACAAGTACCCCAGCCATAAGTGAATTATATGAGTCTTTTGTGCAAGTAAAATTTTCCATTATGTACCTAGTCTGATGCACTGTAACAATTTGTCTCTTTTCACAAAATCATGAGGAATATTTCTCAGAGAATGTCAAGAGCCACAGAGAGTAAAAAGCTCCCTTGCCTGAGAAAATGCCCATAGCTTGATCGTCAACACTTCTCTACATTTAAAGCTGCCTCAGTGCTGTCCTTTGGATGCTCTCTAGGAAGTGTGCCCTACAATTTATCATTGACATACTGTCTGTATCTTCTGTGTCCTTCTCTTTTTTCCTCTGTTCCTATAACAAGACTGAACTACACTTTCAGCTTGGCTGTTGTAAATTTACATTGACTCATTGACTGTGGGAAAGGTACTCTGAAACCACACCGGCCTAAAGGCAGCAGGTGGCCGTAAGAACAGCTTTTGTGATCCTCTCCTGTCACCTGATTTGTTATCACAATTGGACCTGGGAATCCTCTGTGATTTCAGCATATTAAAAAAAAAAAAAAAGCGCCAACTGATAACAAAACTAGTGGCATATTTCTGCAATTTGTCTTATGGACCTCTTGAAGTAGTTCAGACGCTGTGCTCAGCTTTGTACTGAGAGGCTTCACATTTCTAAACTTACCTTAAATAAAATGAACTTTAAAATGGAATTTCTACACCATTTTTATCTTATGGAGAAGTATTGTAGAGGGTGATCATGTGCTTTCAGGGATACAACAGACATTAACGTCACTTCTCAGTTTCTCAGCTGACACTTTCAGGGTTTGAAGAAAAAGTCCTTGATGTTAGAATGACTGTAAGAAGTAGGGACCTCTGAGTGACCTCATCCTGGACAGAAAACTGCTCCAGTTCTAACCTCTGACTGCTTCAAAAACTAATTCAAAACAGAAGTCCGTGTTATCTAAACCAAACTAGAAGATGCCAGCCCTGGTTCTTCACTCCAGCTCTGGACACCACGACTTGAAGAAACCAATCTGCGGCCCTGAGACACTCAGTCTTGGCTGAGTATCAGAAGAATGTGCTTTATACTATGGTAACAGAATTTGCCCATGTTCCCTCCTGTCCACATTCTGCTCCATCATCCATTTCTTCATTTGGAAAAGAAAAATGAAGAAAGAGATGGGTGCACAGCCTCAAACATGTTTTAAGCATTTTCCCTGACCTGAGTGGGAAGTTAAAACTGTGCTCAAAAAGCTCTATTATACGGGAATGGAATTAAATCTGCCCTGGGTGCTCTTGCATCTTTGTGAGACGTGTCTCTGTAATCATCTTCCACTTAATCAAAACACAACGCAGCAGAGCTGTGATTACACAATTTCAGATGACAAGTAACAGTCCTCATCGTTTGTTTTGATGAATTCTGAGTTCACTATGCAGATAACATGGTTAATTTGTTATTCAGAAATGGCATTTAATCATTGAAGGACATTCTGAGTCTGACCAGGGAAAAAAAAACAACCAACCGAACAACCAAAGTAACCGTAACCAAACAATATTTGATAAATGTGATATGTTTTGGACAATTTTGTTTAAAGTGTTGAGCTTAGCAAAAGCAGGCTAAGTTAGCAAAAAATGTACTAATCAACAAATGGAAACCCCCCCAATCCTGCCTTGCTTCACTCCTCTGATATTTCACATCTGCAAGTCGCTGCACAGGAGGCAGCTTTTTTCCCTTAAATTACAGTCGTTTTGTATTCTGAACAAATTCACTTGCTCAGCAAGAGAAATGACATTAAACTGCTGACAAAATATACAAAGCAGAGCTGTTTTCAGATATTCATGCTTTAGACTGTGTCAAAAGCACTGCAAACATTAATATCAAACCATGACTACTTCTAATAGAAACTATGAAAGAAACCAAAATAAAGTGTGTTTTCTAAAGCAAGAAGCTGAAAAAAGCATGTCTTGGGATGATAAAGAGACTGTGGAAAATTCAGGTACTGATTTCATGGGTATTAACTATGCATAATATACATATGTAAGAAGACAGCATAACCTTGTGGGTAGGGCATTTTTGTAAGCCTGGGAAGCAGAGCTGGCTGGAATCCTTGGTTCTGCCAAAAGCAGAGTATCTGAATGAGACACCCCACACCTCAGTGTTCTCCACGTAAAGGTCAGAAAATAAAACTGCCTTCTGTTGAAGACACGGGAGAATCAGAAGCAGAAAAAACCCACAGGAATTAAAAGACCCTGGGGTGGCCTTTTTCTGTTTTATTTTTAACAAAACAACACTGGAGTTTTTAAATACTGACAATTTGCTCACACATATTTAGGCAGGACTTTCTGTGCTGACTCAGCGTGAGGGTCCTCCAGACATCCCTGCTTACTGATGTGCCTCAGCTTGCACATGGCAGATTTGGGCCTCCTCAGAGTCAGTGAATGCACCTCTTTTTAGCCACCTGCAGTTATTTCCCAGTTTAGCAACAGCAAGAAGATGCTGGCTGAGCAGCGTGACCCCCCTTTGTGCTACTCCCCACTTCAGCACACTGTGCAGCACACCCCTCCTTCTGTTAGGTGGATCGTCAGCAGTGCAAGGGCACACGCCATTAAATACAACTGTGCCCTAACTGAAGTGGCATCTGCGAAATGGTTACTGCTCCCAGCAATTTGATCAAGACACATATTAGGACAAACCAGTATTTTATGCCTGCAATGGGTGATATCTACACCAAGAATGAAGTAAATTGGTCTTCTTGAAGTCTTTGATCTCTAAGGGCAGCAATTTAAACCATTTATACACAGTGAACTTTTCAGCGTATACAGCTGTCATCCTTTTCGGCCATTTTCAGCCTCAGAATGGGGCCTGCCCCTACAAAGGTTACCATCAGGGTGATCCTCTGCTTTCTTCAGTGTTTCCCTAAGCAAAATTTAAAATGGCATGAGGCTCTGGGAGAGCAAAGTTGACTCCCAAGTAGGTCCAGAAGAGTAAATTCAGTGAAGCTTGAAGGAGAAATTGTTTAGTCTCCAGCTCCCCTCGCCTTTTTGCAACCCTGGAAAGAACCAAAGCATTTACACCCCAGCTGCCTGGTGGTCCCATGGGTAGCACCTGGGGTAGGTTTGAGCACTCACAGTTTGCTCCAAGTTATATTAGTCTGGCCCATCTGTTGGTGTGGAAAATGTACCTGCAAACACAGAAGCGCTGGAAGTGCTCGGCTGTGCCATTAGTGAGGTGATTAGTGGCACTGGCACCCTGTCAGGCAACTCTTGCACTCAAACAGAAAGAAACAAAATACATTTTCATCAGCTGAAATACAGAAACTGAACCTATAAACATAAAGCATCTGCTTTGTGAAAGTGAAAGAAAAGAGGAGAAAAACCGAGAGAAACATCACGGCTTTAAGATGATGAAAGCCGTTCTAAGAACCACACACTGTATTTGCTGAGATGTCTGCAGCATCATTTGTCAGTTATGAAAATTTAAAGTGAGGATCTGAAGGTACTGAAGATGGAGTATGTACATGACACTGCTCTATTTTTCGCTTTCTGAAAGCCTTACAGTGCTTTTAGCACAAGAAAACATTGACGCGGTGATCCCACTTGTGCCAGACACATTTTGGGCACTGACAGGCAGCAGTTAGGAAGCCTGTTGAGTGCAATTAGCAGCCACAAGAGTGACAGCATTGGACATCAGACCACATGTCAGGGCTTGCTGCTGAGGAGGGAACCAGCCTGCTCAAACCCTCTGTCACAGGGACACCAGCACTTCCCACCAAGGTGCCTTCTTCTCTCATACCCACCTCAGTCCTGTCACACCATAGAACTGATGTTTCTACCAGCTGCTTTTCGAAACTCAGATAAACATGCAATGGGTTCAGGAAAACAAGATCTGATATTTCTGTTGACGCTCCTTAAAAGCAGCCCGGGGCTGTGAAATTTTACAGAAAACATCACTTTCATTTTCTTCAGCCGAATGATACAAAACAAGTTTCACCCCTGCTGTAAAATGATGCTGTAGTGATGTTATAACCATGTGGTTTAGGAATAAAAAAAACCTGAGGAAAGGTCTCTGAGCTCAGAAACTTCCAACTTTTTCTATGGGTATATGTCAGCTAACGAAACATATTCTTTCTGTGGTTTCAGCTGTTGAATACATGACTCCCTGTTTTAGCACCACTGTTTCCTTCTTCCACTGTAGTACTTTGGAAATCCAGTCTTGGACCCACAGACCTTTGTACCTGGCACTTAGAAACAAAGATCCTGTCGAATACCCTCTCTTTTCATCCAGTCACACATCTTGGCATTACAGGGTGACATCACAATGCAAACAGAGACATAAATACCATGAGTGGGAATCCGGTCTCCTGGCTCTATAAAGTGCACAGTAAAGACACCACACAGGAATTTAAACAAAAAGTGTGGCTGAAAAACCTAGGAACAACCCAGCTTCCTTGTTCTGATATAACCTGAAGGATGCTTCAAAAGAGAAGGGTGGCAAACTCCACAATGAATGGCTGTAGCAATGTGGGTAAAGTATTTTGCTGCCTGAAAAAAAAAAGTGTTTTAAATAAAACAGAGCAAGAAAAAGCTTTTTGAAGAAAACTGCCACAAAGTGAAAAGAGTTTTGCCTGACAGAATTCAAAATACAGCCCTGCTCAGCCTATCTACTCAAAGACAATGTTACAAAAAATCCAGCTTTTGTGAAATTCTTCAGAAGACAAATCTGATTGACTTGTCAGCAGTTCCTTACTGTTCTGCAGTTCCAATAGCATAAAATATGAGAATCAAATATTAATAACATTGTTTCTCAGGAATGCTTCTGTAATGTAAGGAGGTGTCTCTCATGAACCTGTTGCATAAAGTGATTGTGATCTCTCATCTTAGATGAGCTCCTAAAGCCAGCACCACTAAGTCAGAGGGGAGGAGCATGAGCCACCCACCTTATCAAAGTCCATTCCTGTTTGGGCAGAGCTTTTGCAACTCCTTCAAACCATTCAAAAGAAACAAAGCAGAGGCAGCATTTGGTGACTTGAGTCACTGTGAAGAGCACAAGCTCTAACTGTTCTGCTTTTCAGAAGGTGCACTGGTTCACACCATCACTCCTGGCAGTACAGCATCACATGAGGGCATCGTTGCACTGTAAACACACTGAAAGGGAACCAGCTCCTGCCTCAAAGTACTCGCTGTCCTCTCAGGCAAATGGAGAAAACAGATGAAACAAAGGCAGGAACTTCCCTAAAAGCTCAGTCTTTCTCTAAGGAAAGAGACAGCCATGGAGCTGGTGTACTTATTTAATACCACTTCCCAATCTGAAAAACAGATCTGGCATTTCTTCCTTCCTCCCAGTCAGGATCTCCTTCCTTACTGTTACTCATTTACAGTGGAGGACCACGTTGGTTTGAGCAGCTCCCTGCTGCTTTCTCACAAATTTCTACGTGGTGTCTTTGTGAAAATCAATGCTGCAACTCTTTTCAAACGTCACTGTTTGGTTTGAGGAACTCATTTTGCAGGCTAAGACAAAGAGGATACCTCGCAGCTCACCTGCATTCATCTCCTGCAGCAAAGCCCTTCAGCACGTGCTTGACTTTAACCAGGCACTCAGTGCCTGGCAACATCAAGGGGACTTGCACAAATGCTTCACTGATGGCAAAGCCCCAGAGATGCAGTAAAAGTTTGGGCCCTCTCAAATGTCTGGCTGGTGCACATCCCAAAGATTCTCCAAGCTATTTAATGAAAAAACTACATAAACACAAACTACTGTGCTCTCCTACCCAGCAAATCAGATTAGAAAATTTTAATAAAAACGATTTTTTTCCCTACTGTTATTTTTATATGGGAATGCTGTTATTACTGCAGGTGAATCACCAAGCAGACAAACAGGCTACAGGTGCTCTGACACACCATTTAAATTTTGGGAGCATGTTTCCCTGTCAGTCATTAAAATGACATGGTGGCTACACGTATTTTGATACAAAATATTAAAATCACATAAACACATGTATAATTTTAGGATATGGTTTATATATATTTTTATATATATATATTTGGGATAGATATACACACTCTTGGCATCCTTCCACAAAGTTTTTGCTTGAAG
This sequence comes from Oriolus oriolus, assembly GCA_013400235.1. Classification (NCBI taxonomy): domain Eukaryota; kingdom Metazoa; phylum Chordata; class Aves; order Passeriformes; family Corvidae; genus Oriolus; species Oriolus oriolus. The sequence continues at coordinate 858,791 of VXBT01009028.1, forward strand.
GAAAGTGCCACAGTGCTAACTTCCAGATCCTTTCAATTGAACAAACACCTCACCAAAGGTAACATCACAAGTATGAAATTAAGTCTGAGGTGTGCTACACTACTGTGAGCTTCCTGCAGAGAGGATCTGACAGAACTGCAGCCAAAGTGTTACCAGTGAAATTTACAAGTGAAAATTCAATGGGATTTGGACATCCAGGTCATCCAACATCCTCTGGAAAATTTCACCCTTTTTACTGATCACTCCTTAAATCAGATGCACACCCAGCTTTATGAAGAAACAGAAGTGTGACTGCACATGTGCTCGAGAAGGGGGAGAGAAAGGAAAGGGCACTAAACTGCAAGCCAGAATAATATTTAATATTACAATTACTTTATTGCTTGCACTCCACTTGATTTTTGGGCTAGCAATCAAATCAGAAGGATTTACATTATCAGAAGACCTGGCCCTCATTTTTCTTCTGAATTGTCTCTGTTGGCTGCATGTCAAAATAAATATGTCTTGGGCATTTGACAGAGCAAAGAGCCAAGACTGCAGGTTCATGGAATGGTTTTTTTTGTTTGTGATTTGTTTGTTAGTTTTCTTAAGCTTCTTTTGGAAAGGTTTAGTGGTATTTATCCACTGCAAGCAAGTGGGCAGGGCTTACAAGAGAAGCTTTGTTCAGCAGGCTTTGGTGTCAGGGAGGCTTGCAGCCTTATTTGAGTACCTCTCCTTTGTGTAAGGGATTTGTTATTTGTTTGTTGTCAAGATGCCTCTGGGCATTCGCCCCCACTTCTTATAAAGAGATTATTTTTCTATTATTTTTCACGCTGTTCCCCTTCAGCAGTTTCAGCTGCTGTAATACTCGAGGATGTTCCAACAGGCAGATGGATAATGCAGGGACACTGAAAGAATTTAATGTCGTGGCTTCAGATTTTCTTTCCTGACATCATTTTCCTTTGAAGTGGCTTCTCAGTCCCCAGACAGTGAGTCCCCTTTCCTCGCCCTCTCCTAATTCCTGCTTGATCTCTACTTTAATACAATTTTTAAAGTGCTGCATCTTTACTTGTGTCCACATGGCCCCATACTTCTATTACCAGACCCTGCAAAATAAAGAAGGATCAAGAAGCCTGCCCCTTCAGGCAAGGCTGACCCTAGAAAATGAAAAGCCTCTTGGCATTTTGATGGAAGCCATAAGGACTTTATTTTCTCCAGAGCAGTTAATTTTCTTCTTGAGCCACTTACCTGGGAACTGACCCAGTTTCAGCACCCAGGTCCAATTCCTGTGCTGGGTCACACAGCCCTTCACAAAACCCAGCATGCCTGGTCTTTAAAATGGGAAAGAGAGGCCACTCTGGACAGGAGGCTTAATTTGGAAATAAAACCCCAAGTCAGCAACATGGGAGATGCCATCAGGGTAATCTCAAGGCAAGAGTACGGGGAAGAACAGGCAGACAAGGGAAAAATTAGTATTACAAGGTCCTATTTCACATCTCAGCGGGCACAAGGTCTGAACTTGACAGATTTGTCCTCTGAGCAGGTGAAGGAGCGAATCTCATGCACGAAGCATGAGTTCCAATGGCATAAGGCATTTCCAAGCTGTCAAAAAACCCCAGCACTAAATCCAAGCTGTTCTGATTCACTGGTACATGGCTATGGAAATAGCGAGTCTGGCACCTTTCAGCTTCCTTCAGGATTGCAGCTCTAAAAGGACGACGTCTGGAAAAACATCAACAGCTTTCAGCTTGCTAAGGCGGAAACATTTCACACAAGGCTTTTTAACACATTTGAGAAATAAATAAAACTTAAGTGCTACGTGCCTCTGGATCCAGTACAGCTTCCTGGTTTATCCCCTGAACTGGTGTGGACTGGCATCTCATTACCAGTTTCAAGGAAACCACACTCATCTGTCAGCTGAGAACTGGACATAACCCCTTTATCACTGGCCATAACCAAGTTTGAGGACACATCTCAGAAGTTAAAGAAAATGCAGTATCAGCAGCTTTACACAGGGCAGATAAATAAAAGCCTAAAGGAAGTGATGGGTAATAACTTGCACAAAGGGGTAGTTGAGGTGCATGAAAAAGAAACATTAGATTGCTTCACAAAAATCAGACAGTAACACCGTTCAAAAAAAAAAGTTATCTTGAGATGCTGCACTAAATCTAGTGATGAATGTGCTGATAACTCAATACTTAGCTTTGTGTCACCACTGTAAATCAGAGGCAATTTTTCAAAAGTCTGAATGTTGTTATTTCTTAGTCCATCTTCAGCTGAGGGTTCCCAGCTCTAATGGCAAGAATAAAATTTATAGTCCAGAACTTCGAGTTGATTCTCGTGCTAGATGGAAGCTTGTCTCCAGAGGTTAGGCTAACATATTTCTTACTCTCAACAGATGCTTGAAAGTTTTAAAGGGAGTCTGAGACTGCCAAAAAGGAGAATAAGATATAGCCTAGGACCTGGAGGAGAGATAAGAATCAAATTTGAAACACTTTGTTTTTAAGTCTTTGTCATGCAAATTCAACCTCCTGGAAAGGTTCTCTTGTTCTTCACTACCAGACCAATATTTTAGAGTCCTCAGATATTCTTTTTCATGTCTCATACATAAGTTTATCCATGAACAACAGTCACTGAGCCCAGGTCTCTTCCAACAGCCCAACACGTGGCCCCAGCACAACAGAAAATCCACTTAAGGGCTCAATGGTGCGGGGCACAATATAAAACTTTTCCTTTTGATCCGGATACTTTAGGACTTCTCAACAGAAAGGTAATTAAGACTGGTTAATTAATAGATAGCAAAGTGAACGTATGTAATTAAACAAACACAGTGGACTACCATGAAGGCTCTAACTGAGGTGGAAGTCTCTTTACGTGGCAGATCTGGGTTAGCAGTCTAAGGCAACTTTGCACACAGATGTTCCCTTCACACTTTGAATTGATTCACTCTTTCTGAATCAAATCAGCAAGACATTAGTTTCTTTGACATCTTCACTGAAAGGATGTGTCAAATTCTGAAAACACTTTGAAATTTGTCACAGACATGTAAGTGAGAGAAGTGATTTAGTCTTCAGTGTTGACATGAATAAGTAGTTTAGTGCCACCCTTTTGAAACACTGAAGTGAAACACTGAACAGTGAAAGGCATTTATGTCGGCTGGAGAAGCAATCTAAAGCAATCTAAAACTGGAGTTGGTAAACACAGAGACAACAGACAAGAAGGAAAACAAATCCTCACTGAGGATGCTGGGAACAAAGGCACAGAAAAGCACACTTTGCCAACCTACTGCACCCCGGACAACATTTTTTAAAAAATAAAATGAAACCCCCATGACTATGCAAACATGACCAGCACTGACCAGATGTCCTGACAGTGGCTCACACACCTGACCAGACCAACTAAGCTGGAGCTGTTGTCCACAGAACGTGCTGACAAGAAGTGTGTAATGTGTTACTGGCAGCTTCACCTGCAAAGCAAGGTAACGTTAGGCTCTGATTCCGATCTCATCAGCGAAACCAACGACACAGATCTATTTAATAGGCTCATCAGCTGTACAACCACCTTCTCCCGTTTGCACACAACAAGGAAGCATAAGACACTCGTGATACCAGCTCTGCTCACATAGCTGAATCATTCCATTAGCTTTTTCTCCTTTGTGAAAGAAGAACAGTGCAGATGACACAACACATGCTGAGAAAATCCATCTAATGACTTTATGGATATCTCACACTGGAAGAACTGGCAGATTGAGCCCAAGGTTTATATTACAGGCTGAAATCGACACCTCAAGCAGCCTTTTCTAACTCATCCATTGCCTTTCTAACCCTCTCTGAACGGGCTCAGTTACAGCAATGAAGGCTGCCACTGTGTGGTCAGTTTTTTCAGTATTCAGGTAAACACAATACACTTTTTGTTCTTTATTCCCTTGCCTCAAAGGGGAAACTGAAGAGCAAGTTGGTTCATCTTGTTGTAGTGATGACCTGGATGAAAGGAAAAATTCATGCTTAACACGTGTTTCTCCAATCCCGCTACCTTTGAATGAACAAACCCTAATGATCTGCACAGAAGCAAAGATGAAATAGAAACACAGGTAGATGTGAATAAAGCAGAGAAGAGAGGACTGAAAAAAACCTAATTCTTTTCTCTTTTATCCCGTAGTGATTACTGAAGTTCACTTTTCAATAGAGAAAAGCCAAATTACAGAATTAATCAATGTTTCAAATCTGTCCCATTTCAGAAGAGAAAAACAAATGCATATTTTAAATTACATTGATAACGTGTTCTTTCTTCTCATCAAGCTGATTTGCACAGCATTAAAGACCTAATTCAAGTACAGCCCCTGAATTCTTTCTCTGGAGGACTGGGAATCAGGTGGGACAGGAGGGCAGGACTGAGTCTCAAACAGCTACAGCACCACAGCTTCGCATCTGGCCTTAATCCCAAGCAGCTTTCACAGCGTGAATCACTGAGATATTCTGTCCATGCAGGGCACAGCTAAAATTTGCCTCTCTGTGATAATTTCTCTTCTGGTCCAAGCCCACAAGGCCAACAGACAGAGTGCAATAAACAAATGTTAATGTTGCTCATTCTTGCCAGTTAATTAATAGTTCTTCTCAGAAACCATTTAGTAAATTATTTGGATGATGAATAGTGCTCTGAAAGCATTTTGCAGTTCCTAATAACACCATTCTCCCTTCCTATTCCACAGCTGGTTTTATTAATAGAATCTTTTCATGGGCGAGGGCTGATCTGCGAGAATATTCACTAAAAGAACATCCAGAAATATGTTACATATAGGTCGTTCTGCATCCCTAACCTCTAACTAGCACAGCTGTTTTAGGAAGCCATCAGTTTGCTGGCTGAAGCTGAAGAGAAGGATTGCTTTCAGGAACTCAGACCCTGACATTCCCGTGTGAGAAGCTGCTTGCTGTGACTTTTCTAACTTTCCATAAGACACCTGAGTTCCTAACAAGGAAAAATTCACCTGCTCCATCCCTTATTGAACTCCACCAAGTCTAATGGGCTCTACTGATTCATTTTCACTTAACTGGCTCTAAGATGCTACCTCATTATTAGCTCAGCTGCAGGCATTCATACCATCTTGGAAAGGTAAATTGGTCCCAAAACCAGGGAATTACTCCTTTAATTAGGTTGGATTGATCAGAAAGGCTACAAAGATCACCTGCATTAGCTACAAATCAGCACATATACCCTGCTAAGAGTCAGGGAGTGACAAATGACCACAGAGGCGCTGTCTTGTAGCACCCAGTAGTGTGAGACCAAGCCACGGGATGTTCCAGTAAGGCCATCCATCTAAGGGGCCACAGACTGCAATCAGGCACAGCTGAAATTTGTTATTGTAATGAACTGAACCTTCTCAAAGTAGCAGATGCCAGGAGGGAAGGATGTTATATGGATTTCCAATACCAGCCAAACAGCCTCAATCTTGGAGCCAAAATTCTGTCACTCTGATGCTCCATGGAGTGTCTTGTTTATGGACTTTCATTACTTACTCGGCTTTGTAAACCACTCGTTCCAGAGCTCCCCGTGGTATCAGCAGCTTATCACCACTTGCCATCAGCTGTTGCATATTATGTACATTAGTAAAGCTCCCCACGGAAACACAGAATAATAGAAGCAGTTTGGTTTATTTTCCCCAGCAAGAAGAAAAAATAAAATCAAGATTTCTGCAGAAAAAGGCTCCCGAATATATAAAAATTAATAACAAGGCAGTAAATTTTTCTGTGCCAAATGAGAGAGTGGGCAATGAAAAGCTCATCATTATGTTGGTGCCTGGCTAACCTTATACACATTCTGGGAGGGACTTTAAAAATTCCTTAGTGTTCCTGTAAGTGTCCTTTTTCAATGGCATCTGTTTCACAGTTGCTCAGGTGACTTTAAGGATTCTCCCTTTCTAGCACCCAACCTCTGCCATCAGACAGCTCTCAGTAAGAGCTGAAACACGTAGTGGGGCATGCAGAAAATGCTGTTGTTCCGATGGTGCCAAAATGTACTTTAAGAAGATTCCTGTTGCTTTATTAATTTCAAGTTCCATTGAAAAAACAGTCCTCAGTTACAATACAGATATCCCTGCTTGCAAAAGCTCATAAAGCAATCTTGGTTGCATGCAAAACATCTGTACTCTGTGTGCTGTTATGGCTATAAATCTGCATTATGCTCCTCTGCACACCAGTATTTATCTTTGTTGTTTAGTGCACCTCTGCACACTGGAGAATTCATTAGGAAAACGACACAGTCATGCAGTGTGGCTATAAATTAGGGTGCTGCTGCCTGAAGAAATGCTATTGATTCTGCACGGCACTCCCGGATTTGCATGTTTGCCAGTTAGCTTAAACATCCCACCATCATGTGGCTCAAAACAGCTCCACAAGAGCTGAGCCTGCAGCCCAGCTAAAGGTACATTTTGGCAGAATGTGAAGCCTTCACAGAACGCCAGTGAGGAAAAAGGCCCCCAAACCAATCAGCTAAGTGGCTTAGATTTAACCAAGCATGAACAAAAAAAACGGGGAAAAAAAGGACACTGCTACAGCCCGGCAAAGGAAGGAAGCCCCTGCAGGACTGCTGGAAAAATGTTAACCAGGAGATGGAAGGCAGGAAAATACAAGGAGGAAGAGCTGCTTGCAAGCCTTGGTTTGTCTGCAGAGGCCTTGGCACTCCCACCTGTGACAGGGACACCCCGTTCGTCGTCACTCAGCTCCAAAAGCTGTGAGTTGGCTTTGACTCGTTGGCAATCAATTATTGCAGGAGAGCCAATTGATCACATATCACAATCAGCCAGATAATTTGCTTCATATTTCCATTAACAAGCCCAATGGGCATGATTAGTTGCTGCAGGGGGTAGAATTTCAGCGTGGCTAGTGGGGAACTTGCTTTGTAATATTGTGAATATTGTGAATCCCATTACTGCTAATGGAAATTTAACAGCCAAATCCCCTGTGGATCACTTAGAAAAAAATTACCCCTTAAGGTTAAAGGGGATTTCATTAATAGTATTCCAGGATGCTCTGATTTAAAAGTACTGTAAGCCTTTAGTGTCACACAGAAATATGCATCCCACTGTTTTTTGCATATCCCTCGTTATTATATCTATCACTTTACCCTTCTCAAATGGAATTTCAAAACACAGCTCAGCCTATTGAAATGTAAGGCACATTAAGGGTAAATTTTCTAAAAGTTATTCAAGGAGATTTATCTGCTAAATTCCTATTAATATTAATGGAATTGCCCAGCCACATTGCTAGACACTACTCTGAAAATGAACCCCAACAGCAATTTATCAGGTTCTTTGGTTCTTGATGCCTACATACGGCAGAATGTACAGCACATTCCGGCCCAGATTTGGGCTGGAAATCCAGATACCACATTGACACAGTTAGTGACATCTAATGCTTCATCTTGCACGAGTCTGAGATGTAGACAGAGCATTACAAATGACTGTCCGGAGCCAACACATGGATGTCACTTAAACCTAGCTAAAGGATATGCAGAAAAGCATCAAACTGTCACTCTAGAGTGCCTTACTGACTGTCAGTCACTAAGGAACATTGGTGACAGAGTGCTCCTATTGCTGGGCAGCCAAGCTGATAGAGAGTTAAGTTCCTCTGAAACACAAGGCTTATGCTCTCCAGAAGCCAAGGCCCACTCAGATGGACACCCAAAAGAGTCACCTCCTAAATACATGTGAAACACAAGGACAGCTGCACACATTTGACAGCAGGTCTCAGACTGATACACCAATCCTTTAGAGTAGATTTGGCCACCTGAATGTCAGCAGTATTGGCAGTGTGTGCATGGGCTCACTCATTTAACCTCCACCACGACCACTCAGTGCAAACACAGCTTTGCATGCAGGCAGCCACTCTGTGCACATCTCTTTGTCAGGGTGTCCAAACCATGTGGCATTGAACATCCACAGGAACTGGTCCCTAAGACACCCTCCTGTAACACTTTACTGATGCAAACCAATAGAAATTCACAGGCGATTGCTTAAAAAAATAAATAGTACTTTGATGTTTTGGTTCAAAGTGTTGCACAGGACTGTCTGGATCAAAACTAGTAAGCTGGCACAGTTAGCATCAGTCACAGCTTGATGCCACCACAGCCAAGTTGTTGGAAAAACCCCCGAGTAGTTTGGGAATACTCATGCACATAAGCTGAAACATCCAAATTCATCAACCAAATCAACTTGTCTATGATATAAAGCAGTTATTAGCATTAAAACCACCCCTAAAACAATTTGGCTACACTGGATATGAAGAGGGATGCACCTAGCCCAAATATCCAGCATTTAATGATACAAGGCACTGTAAGAATTTAAAATTTGTTTTCTGTTCCACTCCTACACCCCACGATCGTTTTTGTACTAAACCCATGTCCATATTATACAATCTGCTCCTCGTGCAGTGTGGGGCCTCAAGGTCTGTTTTCATCAAGTGGGAGAAAGGCAGCATTGGATTCTCATTAGCATGAGATAATTCCGAGCTACTTTGTCCAACTACCTGAGGGGAAAAAATGGATGAAAAGAAAGAAGGCAGCATCAAAAACAAGCAGCCACACAGAGAAAGGGAGACCAAAGGAGTAGAAGAAACAATCAGGCAAGAGATAACAGAGGTATAAGGGATACAGCAGGCAAACCTCAGAACGGGATTAGTTCTTGAGACCTTGAGGGTTTCAGGGACTTCTCCCTGTGCATCTGAATCCGGCCCTCCTTCGACTCATTAATCAGATTCTATTTACATTCACCTCTGTGTTTGTTTCCTGAGGTCACTATTGCAAATTTCAAGTTTTTCTTTCAAACACATAACACCTCTAGAAGTCTTTGCTCCACCATCTCTACAGTCAGAGGGGATGTCAAAAGAAAGCTCTGTGATCAACAAAGGCTAATTTCCTGACAAAACATAAGCCTCTTCTACTGTTCCTCGGAATTAATTTCTGTTCAAACTAAAACATTTCCTTTACATTCTCACTTCATGTCACAGACAGGACACCTGGTTAGTTGCTCTTGCAACTAAAAAAGGCATCTATATTTTTCTACCCCGAATAATAGGTTTTCCCCTTCTCATCTAGTTTAGGCTTCTCCTATTAGGCAAGAAACTCCTCAAACCTCTAATGCTTCTCTTACTTTGAACATCCATTGTGAAAGACATTTATGAGCTTTCCTGGGAGTTGCTAAGGTACTTAAGAGGTCTGGTGTCCACAGCAGCACTGAGCTCATAAGTCACTGGCACAGCTAGAGGAGAATGTGTAACATCAAGGCCTGGTGGAGCTGAGCCAGGAAAGGCGGAGAGGAGGGATAGGAGAGTGATGAAACAGAATGAGATACGTTGGCAAGAGCAGGAAACAGAAGGTGGAGAAAAAGTCTAAAGACTTGCCAGAAAGAAAGGATTTAAGACTGGGAGAAAAGCTGAACCAAGGTGGGAAAATCATACGAATTTTCAACACCCCCCTTGCACAGCTCAAGATGATTTGGTCATGGCCATTTGTCTCACACACTTCAGGGGCTCATCTCCACCATCCCCACAAAACACTGCCGCTGTTGCCAGCTCCATGCGTGGGTTGCAAAAGATATCCAAACCCCCAAGACTTCCCTAGAGAGGATATTTAATGAGTGCTGCTTGCACACCACACCTGCCTGCCAGGGCTGACAACTGAGCAAAGTCAAACATGTACCTCCCTCATGGTTCTCGAGCTGGGGCCTCACACACAACCAGCATGGTTACATTTACACCTTCCTTAGCCCTGCTCTGCTTCTGTATGTCGAAACACTACCAGGCAGAACTGACAGCAGATCTATGTTTACCCCAGAGACTGTTGTGAAAGCACCTAGAGATAAATAGGGATGTGGCTGACAGTCAGCCCTTCGCATCCAGACTCTAGAAAAAACATCAGTGCCCCACAAGGTATGCAGGATGACAAAGTTTTGTGTAAAGATCTAAAAAAGCCATCTTAATAAGTCTGAGAATTTGCTATATTCTCATGTAGAAATTGCCTTTGACATTTGACGTGACAAGCAGTGTTGCTCCAGTAAGATGGACAACAGGCTATGCTTAATTAAAACAGGCAGAGGGAATGGAAAGGCAGAGAAAGTAACTTACAGCACACTGCCACATCACTGCATCTTCCTGAAGAGATACTGAATAGTTATTAATGAGGAAAGAGAAAAATGAACCACATTTCCCTCAGCAATTATTTCTGCTGTGCTTCCAGCTGGAGACAACCACGAGTAACCTGTAGGAGTGAAAGCACCTACAATGCTGCTGAGCACAGAATGACACAAGCCTGGGTGCGAATGCAGCTTTCCCAAACTCACTTCCCACTTCTGCTGCAGCCCAGAGAACACCTCAGCACAATTCCAGAAGCAAAACACATTGACCCCCAAGTTAAAAAATGGCCTAGGGAGGAGCTGGGTACGAGGAGGCAAGGCAAAGTTGGAAAGTTAATGGACTGATTCAGTTTATACCGGGTCTGGCTTAGCATTGAGGGTGCTCACTGCACAACACTCAGGGCTTGGCTCCATGATCTATTATCCACAACTCCATCCCCTCCAGGGATGGGCCAGGTTCATTTCAAGCAGCTGGTACTACCACAGGTAGTTTCCAAACTGGCTCTACCAAGACTCCACCTCTTGTCTCAGGAGGTGCCTGGCAAAGCTTGGTTTGGCACAGAATCATAGCTGTGCCCCATTCTGCTGCCCTGCCCCCAGATCAGAAATATAACAGATACTACGAGTGGAAACAGGGAAACAATTTAGTAGGCATGCAAAAAATATCCTTAATAATCTCTGCAGCCTTTTTGACTGAAGATCATTCCACTCTTTAGGAGCAAATCCCTCCACGTTTCATTTGGCACGTGTTCAAGAAGCCCCAGTTCTAGCAATACTAATGCTTCTCTCTTATCTATTTACTTCAACAGCTTTTTTTTCTGCAGTTCCTAAGTCTGGCACAATACTTCCCTGGCCCTCAAAATATAATCTTCATTTACCTCCCCATTGCTTTGTAAACATTTTTTTTTCCCTCTAATACCAGTAATCAGAAAAGCACACATTTTGAGGCTTGCAGACACCTGCCTGCATTGGCTAATCTTCCCAGAGCTCCTCTATGATTCTCAAAATCCTTCTTGCTAGGCAATTTGCTTCTTACCACTCAGCACCAGGGCTGACCCTCCTTTCTGTCATACACCCCATTTTCTCATCATTGTTCTTAACACCTTCCTTAGCACAGTGTGTACAGGATGTCATCCATCTGGGGAAGATGTTGTAACAGGAAAGGCCCTTTCTCTTTCCCAGCCTTTTCTGTCTCGATCTCTGTCTACTCCACCTTATTTTTACATTAAAAAGGCATTTCTATACAAGAAAAATCCTTTTTAGTCACTCCTATTCTAACGCTCCACATGTATTAAAGATGTATCAGTTCATCACAGAACCCAAACATTTTGGCATATAAACAACAGATTTGTAATAGTCTCTTTTAAATTATACATATGCTATTGATTATGTATATTAAAGGGACAATTTATGTGCACAATTGTTGGCTGTATATGTATAGTTAAGACAATGGAGCTACGCAGAACATTCACAATGAAAATTTAAAACCCACTGAATTTAGACTCTGTTCTGCTTTCATTTTGTAAAATCGACTGAGGCAAACCCAGAGCTTCTCTCTTTAATTCTCTTGCTACAAAATTCAGTACATCCATACCTTTCTGCTTTTGGAGAGAAGAATGCTTCTGCATTTGAAATCGTGCATTTCAGATTAACTGTACTGTGAAGCTCAGTGTCTCAGCATAAATCCAAGTATTTCACAGAAGCCCTTGTGAGGAGGAATGGCCCAAAATGAGCACTAGTCCATGATCTCTACTTACATATAAATATGTATACACAGGCTTATGTACACAAACACACGGATGAGTTATCCAAGATGGGGAGACAGAATGTGTGCATGGTGCTGCAGAGAGAGGGCATGCTTGATTAAAGGATATCAGTAAAAGAACAAGTCTAAATGTCTGTGATGGAAAGTCTGGCTTTCTGATGTGTCTGATATTGGAGAGGATTATAATATTTGAATGTAGATTTAAGAAAACTGAGAGTTCTTAGGTGGAGATACATGAAACAGGATAAAAAACCCCCACCCTATCCTCAAATTCTTTTCACATGCTCATTTAGCAATCAAAAAAAGAGAAAAATCTCTTATTAAAAATAAAATTAAGTAGTGATTGGCATTGCTAATACTTATGTGTAAGAGGGAAATGAAGCATCCCAGTTATGTTTTACAGGAAATCACAGAGAAGAAAGCATGTACTCTGTGTCATGTGAGTTTCTCTGAATATCAGCACTGGTTTCTAAATAAAAAGACCCTGCAAAGCCAAGATCTGACATGCAAATTCAGCTGGGGTTTGACACTGTTCAGCATAGTAGGACAACACATCCAGAGCCACTTCCACTGCCTTCTACTTCTGTTTTACTGTAGTTAGAGACCTGTTCACTGTTTGTCCCCTCTTGGGACCCAGAAAGCCCGAGCCCAGGCCATTTTACCATCCCAGGAAGGGTGGGGAGGGCAGTGGGTGGGAAAGGCAGCCGAGCTCTCTCACTCCACAACGCACAGCAACCCAAACTCCTTCTGACAAAGGAAATCAATACGACAGGCGGAGACGTGCCTTGGCTTGGCACAGAACCTCAAATGAACAAAAGGCCTCCTCCCGCTTGAAGATCACCCCCTGAGCACTGTATCAAAGCTCACCTCATTTAATGCAAGCATCTGCAGAGGGTATTTTCCCCTCCAGGCCTTCCACGTCCTTCTCTAACATTTACTGTTGGAGATCAGTAGTCTATACAATTTATCGCACCTGTCAAGGCTAATTTATTCATGTGATCTGGCAGTAATCAAAAAGACTGAGATCGATGTGCCAGCAAACCCTGACATTTATTCATATTTTAAAGTCCCATTTGACCTTGAACTGCAGCTAACTGGAGCTGAACTGTCAGCAGCTCTCTGAGGCTCACGGGGTCTGGCAGCTCGGCGCCTCTCGGCTAAAGGCACGATGTCAGGGCAGCAGACGCTCGGGCCAGGAGCAGGAAAGGCTGAGCCACAGACAGAGGGGTAGGGAAGGGAACACAGCACCATTCACAGCTCAGTGGTCACAGACTCACCAGCCAGCCCAGCACATGCACCAGTGCAGCTTGAGACTGCACAGCCCTGCACTACAAGTGTTCAGCAGCCAATGGATTTCTTGATGAGGGGTAAGAAGGGTGAGGGAGGGGAGTGAAGAAGGAATATGGCACGTGTGTGCACAAGCAGGACACCCCACGTTGTCCTCAGCAGACTGCTGCCAGACTGGCCCCAAGGGCTGTCCTTGGCAAGCTGAGGGGAGGCAGAGATGGAAAATGACACCACCTGCCCTCCCTGGGGGAACAGGGACAGCAGTGGTGACCTGGCCACAGAAGATTTATCAGAAACTCTGCAACCCACCAGGAACCTGCCAGCACAACGTGGCAACATCAGCTGGAAACAGGCATAGAAAAGACAGATCTCAAGAGGATTGCTTTGAATGTGCTCTCGCACTCCTACTCAGACCCAGGATTTAGCAGTCACTCATTCCTTCTGAAGTCCATCGCCCTTGTCATTTCTGCACTCAATCAGGCCCTAAAGGAATACAGGAATTTCAAGCAGAGTTCTTACAATGTATGCACGTGCTGCAACCTCCGGTAATCATTTCAGGTTTTGAATTCAGACCAATTAGTAGAGAAATACAATAAAGTTTATTTTAAATAGTTTCAGCCTGGCTCTGCCATCAAATGACTCTCAGACGTCCCATGAGGACATCTTTGGAGCCTTCTGCCTCAGTTTCCCCTTGGTTTAATGAAACCAAATTAATTTACCTGCTTCCTCAGAGCGTGCCAGGAATTACAGACAGGATATGCTCTGAGGTTATTGAATCATTTGTTTTTCTTCTGATGAGAAGGTATTTGTGCAAATGACATTCTCTCAGAGACACAGAGGAAATCTAAGTGGCATTTCAGGTAGAAATGTGCAGCTACAGTTTTACCAAAACACGTGAATAGATTATTTTATCACAGTCAAAACACTTGACTATGTGATATGCAGTTGCACCCAAAACAGATTTTGCAAAGGTATTTTGTCACTTCTCTGGGTTCTCCTTGGCTGCGTTTCTTATGCTATAAATTCTGTATGTCATATTAAATATGATTTTTCAGTGAGATCTGCTTTTTCTAAGCCTAGAATACAAATGGAAATGACAGTTATGTCATTTTGTGTTTGTTTTTCCTCTCTTTTAAATAGCTAACACCTTTCCACTTTGTTGAAAGAAAGCTACCAATGGAAAGCAATTGGCATCTTGACCAATGCTTTTGTGCACATTAAATACGTGTCCAACACTGCCATGAAATCTAATCTGATGCTCATGGAAGAGAAACAATGACATATGAGGATGCAGAGGGCATTTGTCTATGTGTGTCTGGACTGGCTGCAGCATGCAAGCAGTGAAACTACACACAGAGCTGTGTTACAAAATATGTGTTAATAAAGCTCTTCAGCCAACCTGCTTCCCTGTTTTTCCTATGCAGAAAACAAAATTCGAGAGTATCTTGAAATTTTGTGGCTGTAAGTGTTTTTATGAAGTTTTTTTCCCCTGCCTGTGCTTAGCCAAACAGCGATCTGGATCCCTGTTCCATACCCTGCTCTGGCTCCTCTAGAAGGAGGTGCCAGGCCTCACTCCTCTGGGAGCTCCTTGGGAGAGAAGCACCAACTGCACCTCTCACTGCTGGCTAATCTGCTGCTGCCTTCCACAGAAAATGCTCTTTCAAGCACAGTGTTAAGCTGCCTTTTCTCCATGCTTTACACACAATGCAGATAATGATAAATTTGGCACCAAGCAGTGGACCTTTATCCAACAACACAGCTACATGCATTATTCCTTCCCTGCTCCTGCTCCTCAGCTCAGAGGTTCCTGTCACACGGGCCAGCTCAGCATGCTTTGCCTTAATCAGGTGTCACTAGTGCAAGGATAATTATTAGTCAGTTAGAGATTTCCTTAGCAGACCAAAAAAGGTACAGCAAGAAAAATGTCATATTACCTCCCAAAGTCTTCCAGGCAGAATTAAAACAAAGCCAAGCAAACCTAAGGCCCACAACTCTTAACCCTCTAAAACTACAGCTCTCAAAGATCAGCTCTGTTACCCTCATGTTCCCATGACAAAAACACTTCCATTTGCCAGTGGTGATGACTTAGATGTTTAACATCATAAATAACGGTGACCTCAACACTCCTGCAAGGGTAACACCTCAGCTGTACATTTAAACTTCTACAACCCCACCTCCAGACCCTGCACTCAAGCCTGGAGGAGCTCATAAATCTGACAGCTCAGCCCTAAGGCTGAAAAGCACCTTCCCAAATGAGGTCATTTACCCGGAGGTACCTGGGGAAACCAACACAACCACACACAGCAGCCCTGGTCACTGCCAAGGGAAGCAGCTTGGGCTGTGACCCTCACATCCACCAGCTGCTCCTCCAGAAATCTTTGCTCCAACTGCAGGAACCTGGACTGCAAGGACTCCTCCTATCTTAAGAGCCCTTTATATTTCCTAGGGATTCCTGATTAAACCTCTCATCCCCAGCAAAATGAGAACCAACTGGGGAGCTACTCAAAAAGTCAATTAGGAAACAGGCATCCCCTGCTCTGGGAACAGCTGGTATCCTGGAGCACTTTCACATCTCGTTTTTCAAGTGGAAAAAGGATGCTTTCCACAGAACTGATTTTTCATCTTTTTTAAGAGTTCTCAAAGAGATTCAAAATGGTTCCAGAAAAACTCAAAGAAATCTTTTGCCAGGTGTGCTGGGGCCAAGCTAAAGATCGACAGCTGGGCACCTCTGCGTACAAAATAGCCCAAGCCAAGCTTTCAGTAATCAGCATCAAAATTTAGAGCTCTGCAGACCATTTGGAGTTCTGGATGAGCTGTTATTTTGCAACACAAAATACGTTGTATCAGAAAATTTCTGACCAGCTGTAGCTCATCTCTAGTGTTTGGTTCAGACTCATCATTAGGCAAGTGAAACCTATTTCAATCTCAACACAATTAACACACTCCTCTTCATTTCCCTCTCTCTCTCATTCAGTTCACACTTGCCTCTGAAGAGGAACCCGTGTTAGATTTAGATCAAACCTGCAGGAAAGTGGCTGAGAAGAAAGTGACAAAGACTAAGGAAGCATCTTCTTTCCTCAGTTCTTTTGATGTTGATCTGTTTCTGAAATTTCCAGCCCTGTGCTTTGATAATGTCCTAGTACACGAAAGAGTTGGTAACATAAAATGTTACACTCGATGGAGCGTGATGTGATATTGGAGCCAAATGGCCAGATGCTCTTTTCTGAGCTATTTCCAGTGCTCCCACTTTAGAGAGTGTTTTTAAGGGTACTCACAAGCTCTAGTCCTGTAGTGCACTGGCAATTTCATGCTAGGGCACTGCTGTGCTGTGTTCTGATGAAACCATTGTTTTCCATGCTAGGTTGAAGTTATCCTCAATTTAATAAGAAAGAAAAATAATGAAGAAAATAAGAAAGAACAGAAAAAAGGACAGTGTGGTTCAAAGAAATTGCAGACAGGTAGGGAGTTGGGTTCTGTCTCCCAAAACCAGGATCATACATCCTATTAAAAGTACAATTAAGACTATATTAATGATCTGGTCAGAGAAAAACCCAAGTACTCTTAACTTCATCAGAACAGGCCCAGGGCCACGTTTTAGCTGTTTAGCTTTGCTTTGCACTGTTTGCGCATCCTGTTCTTTCATGTGGGGGAAGACCCTTTACAGAGAAAACCCTCTGGTTTCAAACGTGGCTGAGGTCAGACATTTGAACCATGTCCCTAGTGCTGGTTATCACTGGAATCAGCCTGTCCTCATCTGCTTTCCCACCATTTTCCTCTTTGCTGGCAGCACTGGATCTGTTTCGGGGCAGAGATCTGACCTTGGAGCTGGGATCAGAGTCCCTGGGACTGCTGACAGCTCCCTCCCAGCTGTTAACACAGTTATTGCCCTCTGCAGCATACTGGGACTGGCCACGGCACACTTTGGCCTTGGGGAACCACCAGTGGTGACTCCAGGTGGCTTTGGACACTCCAGGGTCCAGCAGCCTGGGATTTAATGCCTGCATGAGCTCCTTCCCTTGCCACGAAGCCTGTCTCCCTTTGCAGACGGAATGCATTACTGCTGTACACAAATGTCAAGCCTCATCTCCTCCTGCCTGAATCTGTGCAGCTCCTGTGGAATTAGAAGATGCTGAACACTTGGATGTGCTGAGGACCTGGCTCATCCCTTATGCACACATCACCACAGAAGCAACTGCTCCAACCCCTGCTCTGAAGAGGGAAGGGAGCTGCGAATTAACGTGATCCAGGCACCACGAATTCAATCCTTTCATGATTTCTTAATGCTTGGCTTTACAAGCTTAGCATTCTTTCACCTTAGGAAATAAATAATATAAACCAGCTAAATTAAACTGGAGATGGAAAAAGGGGACACCTTCACTTATACACTTTATGTGGAGGGTGAGACCTGGGAGATTTATCACTGAGATCTTTGCAACCTAAGCAGTGGGGCAACTTCCAGTAACAGCAGATTACATCACTTACTAGGATTTTGCTTAGGCAGTATAGAACTGCTCAGAAACATTTTAACAGTATTTAACTTCATGCTGAAAATGCTGATTTATTGCACTCCAGTGTGAATAGGCATGTCTGAGGACAGAGCACACTACATTTTCAGATGTCAGCAATTGCGGGGTTTTGTTAACATCATTTAAGTGATTAGACTTCTTCAAACTAAAAGGCTTTAAGACTTTTAATTCAAAATGGAATTAATTTATACTAAAAATTACAGCTTGGGAAAAGGTTAAAATAAAAATGAAGTATTTTCAGATTCACCAAAATAAGGCACTTTGATTAACCTCTATTTTTGTATAATTTTCACTTGTATTTTACCACAGCATGTGTGAAAAAATGCTGAAATTGGAAGTAACTCACCAGAACTGGGTTTCTATTTAGCTCTAAGACTAGGGACCTGGCCTCATGAATCACACAGAGCAAAAAGCATTGTCCAGAATTCAGAATTAAAGTTTGCTATACATAAACCTTGTGACATTTTTATTAGAGCATACCAGTCTGGAATCTGCATTTAAAACACTGACTGCTCAAAGGAATCTAAATCTCTTTAGCTAAAGGTAATAAAATGAGGTCAAAAATTCACTACTCAACAATCTACCATTAGCATTTCTGCTCAGAAAAAATGTAGTTCATCTATTTTTAAAGAAAGTAAAGGCAGGTCCCATAACATAAGTTTGGAAAGTATAATGATTTGCTTGTGTATGGAAGTCCATTAGGTAACGAGCTTCATTTCCTCACAAAGAGATTTTGGTGCATCTGCATCACGATTTTTCTTACAGTACACACAGTACTTGTGTGAGCCAGGGGTAGGACTGCACTTCTGTTCACACAGCCCATGGTTTCAGCCTGGCAGCCCAGCCTCCACCACCAACTAAATCACAGCACCAGAGAGCACACGGGGGCTGAGCTGGATCCTGGTTTGGGTCAGCTCTTTTCAGGCCTGATGAGCTGTGTGTTCCCAGGGACATTCCACTGACAGTGGCCACAGAACTGGCCAAAGTTACCTGGGACACACCTGCTGATGCTGACACGGCGCTACTGAGAGCAGAGCAGCCTGGCCAGCTGGTGCTGGCCATAAAAGAAAAGAAGTTTTACTTGCAGTCATTAAAATGGTGAGATATTTTTCTATTCAATTTGCTCGGATTCTTAACGGTGGAAGCAGAATTTAATTTCTGCTAGAGCATCCTTTAAAATACTTGATCTCTTCCCACCCACCATTCCAGCTGATGGGCACAAAGTAAAAAGAACAGCAATTCATTCAGCTCATCACTGGAGCACCAGGGGAAGCAGGGGATCCTTAGTGCAATGATTAATGGCTCACTATAAAAAGATGCATCATAAACTGCTTGTATTAGCTTAAATCATGAACTAGGCTTTTAATGTTTATACGATCCCCTTCTAAATAATTAAGTGTGTCTGTGACTCCCACTAGGAATGGAACTCACATGACGCTTGCAAACCATGCACTTTCTTACAGGGTTGTAATTTGGGACCCTCACTTAAAGGGATCCCTGTCTTCCTCCACATTCAGGCATGAATTTCTCTTCCTGTTGGGACATCTCTCTGTACTACAGAGAGATGTCAAAATGGTCAAAGAGACCATTTGATGTTCAGGAGCAGCAAAGATGATCTACCCTGAATTTAGAGTGTCCTCTTCAGCCTGTGCTCATGAAGGGCAACTCATCCACAGAGGAGTCAGCCAAGACTGGATGCTGTAATTTCCTGTGTTTAGGTGCTAATAATAACTCCCATCAGCTTCAGTAGCTGGTTGGTGAACAGTGAGAGAACAGCAGCATTTGTTCTAACAGAATTCCCCTGGATTTATCCACCTTGTGGTGAAACTGTCACCTTTGAAAAATATAGTACAAGATGGCATTCTGTAAGCGTCCATCTATTTCCTTACTGTCACAAGCCTGCAAATGTGTCCATCTCCCTTCTATTTCCCAGAACAGCTGGCTCTTTTTCTCAGCCAAACCAGAATCTCCCTCTCTTGGCAAACAGACATTGGCTTCAGTGTAAAGTTGCCCCATCAGGAGAATGTTGCAGCTCTAACCACTGTGAAGTTTACACAAAAAAATAACAGGAGCTTAAAAAAGAGCTGCAGAGCCCTAAATAATTTCAGTAGGCATAGTAGGTAGCCCCAGTCTGTTGCTGCACTGCTTATTCAATACAGAAAATCACTTAGGTTAATTATTTAAATATTTCCATCTATGGAATTTAGAAAAGGGCAAAGCCGGCTGTGGAATACCCAAGATCATGATTTTTTAATAAACAATAGATTTCATGGGAATTAGCTGGGTTATCAAGCAGCATCCTCCCAAATCAGCTCATTAGTTTCACTGAGTTTCCCTATTTCACTTTATTAAAACAATTTAAACAAGGGTTCACTGGATGCAATGTAATCTATTTCAGACACTCCAAACCTAATCCCTCTTCTTTTAGCAGTAACATGATAATAGTTTGAAAGAATGTTTAAAAGGATTATTGTTACAGCTATTTCAAATAGGGACTGTTTTCAGCCAAGCATGCGCCACCACTTTCCCTATGTCTTATTATTTATTATTATATTAATTTTTGTTCTTTATTTATGCATTCATTTATTCCTTCCTTTTGCTGTCTTTCACTGCTTCACACAAGCAGTCACACATGGCCAACAGCATCCCTCTGTGCAGGTGTGGGGGACACACCAAATATCCCTGCATGAGTCACTGCACCAGGCCTTTGGAAAGAAGTGATTTTTTGCAATTTACTTGGAGGTTCTGGAGTTAAAAAACCCCAACTTGGTAAATTCACAGCGGTTTTATAAATAGCCTGGAGAGAAGGGAGAAGGTTCCCATGCATTTTCACACTGTTAGTTTCTGACAGCTCTGAAAGACACACAGGAGGGGATCACACATAGGATTTGCAAATTAGGAGGCAGACACTGTATATTACTCACCATGATGGATCCAGGCTGGAAACACAGAGTAACAGACCCCTGCTATGGACACACAGCTTATTTCAGATTGAACAAACTCAGACTCTTGTACTTTCATAAAACCTTCTCCAAACAGAAGGGTTAGTTTTTCTCACGATGCAGAAAACCACCCCTCCAACCAAAATAAAACCCAAAGAATGAGAGCTGGTTTCTAGATCCAAGGTTTCTGCAGGCTTTCAAAGGTTCCCTATCCCTGAAAACCTGTCCTCGCTCACTTCAAATCCTCGTCTCTTCAAGCAAGTGCCATTTCATAATCCTATTAAAACCTCTGCCTCTGTTTACCAGGAGCCCTAATCGGACTCAGCAACTTCTCCTTGTCTAAGGAGGAGCGACAGCTTTCAGATTTCTTAGGGGGCTTATTCATCAACCACGCCAGGGTTTTGCCAGAGCGTTCAATCTATTCTGGGAGCAGCCATGTGGAAAAAGTTTCAAACAGCTCAAAGCCCTGCACAATGATAAAGGAAAGCTCACACAATCCTGGCAATAGCCTGACCCTCTTAAGGAAAATTGGATGATTTGTGGCAGCAGTTTTTCCGTCCCCTATGTGAATTCTGAACCTTAAAGTATAAGCAGTGTATTCACACAGCCCCATTACAAACCCCATCCCTCTTGCAATGCTGGAATAACAAATACACACCCATATGTGAAAATAAAGTCTTGCTGCAGTGACCTTCCTCCTCAGTCCAGTGGTGTGAAGGAGTTTGTAGCCATTTTAGGAAAAAAAGAGTCAGATAAAGAATGGACTAATTTGATGCTCAGTGTTTCACCACGAGCAGAATATATGCTTTAATGAGCACATTACATGCACCAGGGACATGTTACTGGGAAGCATGGGATAAAGAGTAAAGGGAAAATAATTAAACAGTCAGCTTTATAATGAGGAAACTCTGTTCATGCAACATTAAGCGGCCTAATTTTCAAATGCTAAGCGAAGACATGTTCCTTGGACTTCAGGAGGACTTGCTGGCAAGCACCACCTTGAAAACAAGGGCAAGGGATCACAGGTATCAAACCTCCTTTAGGTCCAGGCCACAGGGACTGATGTTGTTCCAAAGTCACCTGTCCACACTTGGCACTGGTCTGCCTGACAGGATTGAACACCTGCGCCCTGTGGTTCTTATTCTGCAAGGAGGATCCTTGGAGTTGTAAAACATCCCAGCATTCACAATGTGTGTATGATGAACATTACAACTGACTTCTACCAGCCTGGACTCAGTTTTCTGTAGGAATTGCATCTGTTAGACCACACATGTACAACATCAGCTAAGGGCAGTAAGCACGTGGAGACTCAGAGTGGCTGTTTGCATGAGGAAAGATACTGGGAAAGGGGAAAATCTTTCTCATTGGGTTCAGACGCTGACAGAATGAACCAATAAAGCATATTTCTGACTGTTATCAGTACTCTCACAGCCCATAAGGCCAGGAACATTCATTTACTGTCACTGTCACCTCCAGATAGTGTGTCAGCATCAATTACTCCAGCATAATAGCCCGTCAGTCAGACAGCAACTCTGCTGGGCCACAAGCTCCCCAGCACCCTTTGCAAATGGACACTGCACAAGGTCTGTTCTTTGTTACTCACTCTCATGCCTAATTCGATGTTTTCTCCTCCATAGACCTCCATTCCAGGGTCAAGCAAGCCAATCTCACCAAAATACTCTCGGTCCACCACGAAAGAACATCCGATCATGGCTGGTGTCCTGCACAGAGAGATTAAAGCAAAAACTTAAGCCATGGATTAGCTATTACAGACCCCACCTCATAACAAATTCACACAGATTAAGCAGTTCTTAGTCTTCAAGCTTACATTTTAAATTTACCTATTAGCATCATACATAGCTCTTCACGTGTGCAAGAAATCCCAGTACTTCTCTGTTTGGGGCTGTAATTTCTGAAGACTTTCTGTTGAACCATTCCCTAGTTGGAAGTGGTCTCAAGGCTCTACAAAAACCACCCAGGGTATTGGATACTCCTGGCTGGGCACTTCCATCTGCTGATGATGCATATATTTATGCACCAGGATCTTTGCAAGATGGATGCATTTATAAATTCAAGTTATTTGATAAAATGCAGCTTCCCGATTATACTTCCCAGAGCCAAGCCTGGAAACAGATTTGCCTAAAAGAGCTGAGAGCTCTCCTGTACACAGGATGAGACATATCCTATATACACCTTGATTCCACATCTTGTATCACGGAAAAGCGTATCTTAGGCTAACAAGGAATAAATTTGGTCTAGAAACTGAAATAAAAGGGGACACAACCAAGGTAAGGAAATTCAGTACCTTTGCAATGAAATAAGCCTTGGAGGGAATATTCCAGGTGTATTTTTTAAGTTTTACCCATGATAAAAGAAGGAAGGCTACGGGGGGAAGAAACGCACGCCACTTCTTTCATTTTCCTTTTCATATATTTAAAGCTAAACACAGGCTTCACTGGATCCAGGCATCACTGCTTTGCAAAACTGAGATGCCAGTTTGGGCTTAGACTCTTTCTCTTTCCAGCCCTGCCTCCCCCACAGAAATCCTCTGGAGGCAGCTCCTTACAGCAGTAGGATGCTCCCATGAGGACGTCTCCTCCCTTTCTAATGAGGAGCAGCACTGCCAGGCTTTGCAGACTGCTCTCAGGTGCTGGAATCTCTCTCTCTGGGGGATGGATTCCTGCAGCTGTCGGCTCTGTCCATTAAAACACTGAGCTGTTAATTGAATGGGGGTGGGAAATACATTTTAGATGCAACTACATAATCATCACTCACAGACGAACGCCACTGAGGACAGTCTTTGCAACTCCCTCTCTCCCTTCTAGGGTTTATTTCTGCTCATTATGTATATTCAAATATAGACTTCACAAACCTTCATGCCTTTTTCAGAAAAAACCCCAAAACAACAGCAGCACAATGACAGAAGGAACCACATCCAGCTTTTATAATTTTATACTGGACTACAGGGTCACGCTGACACATTGCAAACACTTTTCAAAAAACCTGCTTGAAAAAAGCTCAAGACCCTCACTTGGTGTTGGCACCGGGTTTTTTCAGTACCTGAAATACTCCAGTCCATCCACCACTTTTAGTGCAGTGCAGCAGACTTATCTTGAAAGCTAGAAATGGCTACATGAGCCAAAGCAGCTGTGTTAGCACCTCTTACCCACTGCTCACTGCCCAAGGGGCAGCCCGTGAGAAGGTGAGTGCCCTTAGCACTTCACAGCTTCAGAGCACAACATACTAGCCTGCTTTACATAAAACAACCTTTTTCCTTGATCATGCACCTTCCAGTAAGACAGCAATTAGGAGTGTACTGGTTTTTACCAACACCTCAAAGGTGTTGTGAAACTTAATTGATCTGTGGAATATTCTTTGACACAATGGAGGATGTTATAAGCATTAATTATAATCAACAGCAGCACTCAAAGGGTAATGTGGGAAACACAGCAAAATGGGTTTTTCAGCCAAAAGCTTAAAATGCAGCCTAGAATTGTATTGATCCTGCACTGAGTAATATACAGCACAGTCAATTTGGGGGAATTACCTGATAGCACTGCTGTAGCGAGGGAGACACGAGAGAAACACTGCTCTGGGTAATGCCCTGGGGAAAGGGAGGAAGCACAGAGAGGCTTCTGGTGGTGAACTCTCCCTCCCTCCCTGCCTGTGGCAGCAGGAAGAGAGTCCCTGTGTGGGGAGGGCAGCGCCTGCCATGGGATGGGACACAGGGAATAGAGGGCATGTTGGCCAGGGAATAAAGGCACTTGCTGTAGGTCTGAGTCAGGACTATTTTGTGTCAGTGAGATCCCCAGCAGCACAGCTCTGCTGCTAAAATTCCAGCAGGTGCTGACACCCATTTCTCCAGCCAGGTGCATCCCCCTCCTTCCCTTTACAGACAGCTGAAGGGAGCTGCCTGGGGGGCTTCAGCAAGAACAAGTGAAGGAGAAAGGGATGGGCACTAAGCTGACATACTGCATGTGATACAGTCAGTCTTGCTCTGCCTTATGCATCTGTCTCTCCTGCCTTAAGGTCAGCATATATATTTTTATATATTTATATATACATATGTGCACAATGCAATCAGGTCACATTTGAAACAGTTTCCCGAGCAGCCAACTCCAATTTCCAGGAAAACTGACACATGCTCACAATAAATACATAAATTCAAATGCAAATAGAACCATAAATAAATATATAAGCGTAAATGTATATATACAGGCATAAGGAGAGAGACAAGGAGCGTCAAATGACACATCACACATCGTATTTCTGAGTTTTCCACCTCTCCCAGTAGGATGTTTCTTTGACTCAGGTTCTTAAGCAGCACCTCAGCCCTGGTCTGACATGTAAGTGGGGAAACCTGCGTGGTACCTGCATAAGTATTTCTATTTTTCTTACAACTCATGTCTTCTGCAAGAAAGTCACACCAGGCCTTGAGAACAGAACTCAAGGACAGATCTGCTGCTCAGGAGATACAGGGGAAAAAATGACAAGATGACAGGCTAATGCTCAGCTGGAAAGGCAGAGCAAATACAGATGTAGAATAACTCTCCAATGCCCTGTGGAAGTAAATTTTTTGGAACAGGCAGGACACCCATCAGAACCTGGACAAATAAAGCAAAACTGCTCTGTTACAGGCTCCCGTGAACCAGAAACTGGAAAGACAGCCATAAGCACTCAATGAACAGTCACCAGCTTTATTATTACATGACAGCATGGTTTATCCTGAAAGACTTTACTTCCTAAGCTCAGGTACACGGGTGGATTTCTTCCCAGAGCAGTGAGGGCCCAGATTGGCTTCATCAGTATTGTTTCTGCAGACCAGCACGGGGCCTGACTTGCACGTGAGATGGGCACAGAGGAGGCAGCACAAAACCCTTCACTGGGGGCACATCATACTCTGATTTATGTCCATGAGCGAGGCCCTGGTGCTTTCTGGAGCGGCTGACGCGGTGCGTGTACACACACGTCCCTGCCGGCACCACGCTACGGCGTATTAAAGCAGTAAGTGAGAACATATGCAACAATGAAATGCACCACTGCCGCTGGAGGAAGATAAAATGGAAAGCTGTGCAGCGCTTGGCTGGGTGAGGCTGACTAATGACTCTAATGTTAGTGGCTGCTGATCAAGAAATCAAATGCAGAGCAGTCCATCATCATCACAGCAGGTGAGGGAGGACGAGTCAGAGCCGGAGCTCAGAATACCAGAAACCTTCCTTGCTGCTCCAAAACCCAGAAAAAAAATGCAGCTCACATTAAAAAACCCAGCTTGTTTCAATGCATTGTCAAATTCATTAGAAGCCCTCTGAAACAGGATCCTTTGTTACACAGTTTGTTGCCAGATGATAAGGACGTTCTGGGGCAGCGTGCTCGCAGGAACACAAATGGAAAATGACACGATGGACACAGCGTGTCAAAATAACAATCCTCATTTAAATCTTCACGTTACAGACATCCCACATCTCAAATGTCAAACATGTAAAATGGATTGCCTGCAGAAGCCAGCTTGGGGACCATCAATTGTTCTGAAGTTCTGACTATTAACGTGGGGGGAAAAAAAGAACCGACTTTAAAGTGCATCAGAAATCTTTACAAAATCTGACACTTTGCTCTTGCTATTTCTTTACCTTTGTTAGCACTTCAAGGCCATATCCCCTTTGTCACTTAGCTCACAACAGCTGATGTGACATTTTATGGTGCACACTTGACATGACTGCCTATGAACACCCCACTGGCGTGAGGGACAGTTCCTGCTCTTTCCCAGCAAGGCTCGGAGTAGAATCACACCATGGTCAGTATTCAAGAAATTAGAGGATCAGGCTTCAAACAGAAAAATTATTAGGAAAGAAGCACATCTGTTGTGCAGGCTCGGAACAGGAACTGGACCCTGCTTTCCAAATGCCTCATGCAATTCTGCACATCGATGATATTTATTCATACAATGCAAACATGAGAAATGCCAGGGCTCTGATCCTCACTGATACCAGGGTACACATGTTTTTTAATGCTGAAAATCTCTAATCCCTTTGGAGAACCAGCAGGAAGTATTCAGCAACACCAACCACAAAACCAATCACAGGATTATTTGTTACCAGCCTTTTCTTTCACAAAACACACAGAGAGGCACAAACCAAACCCAACACTTGCTGAAGACAGTGTCAAAGAAAGCCTTAAGAGGGACAGTGTTAGTAAGGACTACATGAACTTGCAGTTTTCATGCTGATGAACAGCTTTGCAATCTTATGAATGCACTGGACAGACACATGGATTCAAACACCATCAAAGTGCACCCATTTGCATGTCTTGCAAAGTGGACTGAAACAGGAATCATGGTTGCAGAATGTGGTTTGGAAAACTAGTGACAAAACCAAAATCTGTACCAAACTTTCAGAGATTTTTTTTTAAAGTTTGCTCACTAGCCTGACTTTGCCTTCCTTTTGAAAACACACTTTAAATATTCCACAGCTACTAAGTTCCCATCATGAGTGCTTTAAAATCTCAGTCCTAAGGACAGGCTTCCTGATTGTTTTCATCAATAACACTCACACAGTCACTCTTTCCATTACCATAATTACACTGGTGTATCACTTAAAAGCCACAAAATTGCATTGTATTTCCATAGGCAGGAACAACACAACAGCCAAATGCTTTAGCAAATCCACCCAGGTGCTACAGCTTCAGAGGCTCCTCAGCAAGCAGGGCAGTGTGGCCAGAAAGTGGGTGCTCTGCTCTCCTAGATCCCTGCCCTCAAAGAAATTTGTGCCCAGGGAGGCACAGAAGTGTTCAGGGTTCGATGTGAATGCCTGCATTACATGCATTTTGGGGCATGTAATTCTTAATCTGCAGGAGAGATGCTCAGGCAGTCGCAGTGTGTCAGTGCTCCTGATATCTGCCAGCAAGGGCTGGGTGTTCTCCTCCTCCTGCTGCTTGTCTCATCTGTCTCTGGGCAGTTCATGCACTGTTGAATGGGAAGGTTTCTTCACTCGGGTTCAGAATAAAATTGCTGCTCTTGGGAGCCAGCTACTCATGTGCATCAGATTTTAACACTGCTCAGTGCTTGAGTTTGGATTTGTTCACTTCCGTATCAGTCCAGCTCAGCGCCAGCGTGACACCAGCAAGAGCTTGAACGTGAATCTGAGGGAGGTCCGTGGTAAATCAGGCCCTTTATTATTGAGGCTTAACCTCAGTCTTACCTGTTACGTGATCATTGCCTCCAGAACAGAAGATACTCAAATACTGGAGCAATCCATGTGAAAATTACTACAGTGATTTCACATATAAACTGTGAGTCATGAAGTGTGCAAAACCTTTCAGGAATGAAAGCTTTCGATGATTAATTTTCCTTTATCAGTAAACTTTCTCAGGGCTGAGTGAAACAGGCATAAAACATCTGCACTTTTAAAACAATGTGAGGCGAGCAGGGCATGTTATCCAGGAAAACTGATTTCCTAAGTAATTACTTCCCTGCTTATTGAGGTTTCGAGGCAAGCAAAAGGTCAGTGATGATGGACTGCGCTGTCCTGTAGTAAATAAGGTTAATATTACTGTATAGCTCTGTTTTGCAGTCACAGGGCATGAGAATGAACCTAAATACAACTTGCAACACTTGCTCAAATACAGATTAAAATATTACTCTGCGTAAGGGAAGGATCCTGTGAGGTGGTCCCATCGCCACTGATCATTTAGAAATGGGATCAGTTTGTCAGTGTCTTTTCACTTCCAAAGGATCACTTGCATTTTTTCAGGTAGGTGTGTTGTTTGAAGTGCCTGGATGAACTTTTCAGGACCTGACAACTCAAGCTTTGCACTGGAAGTACATCAGCTCCTCTGCCAGAGCCCACACAGGGACCATACAGTAGAGTTTTAGCTTACTTTAGGATGAAGCTGATATACATGAAAATGAAGACGACTTTAAGGTGGTAATTTGTGTCCTTCTTAAGAAGTCTTAAAAATAAGAGCATCCTAAAGTGCATACTTGGGCTTCATATTTTTTAGCATTTATTTCTAGAGCTGGTAACAACTGTACCCTTAACCCAGCACAATGTGTCCCAGAGGAGCTGTTAGACAAGAATCTGCACTGGAGATGAAAGGCTAGGAGATGTGAATGTTCAAATGAAGGGGAGAGAAAGCCCTTTTCACATCAGTTCCCGTTTTCCCACTGTAACGATTCTCAGAAACACCTTCACAGTTCCTGTAACAGCATTTCCTTAGAAAATTCCATTTCTCTAATGTAAAATGTTCTCTTGTAGGGAAAAGTAAATTGACACGCTGACTACATGGTCTGGTGTAGTTTCATTTTGAAATTCAACCAGTAGGAAAACTCTGAACATGTGCAAAGTTCTCAAAAAAAAAAGAAAGAAAAAAAGAAAAAAAGAGCAACTCTCAAACACAGCTCTTACTGGTGCTCCTGGGAAGCTCTGGTTTGGGCTGATGGCCAAGACTGCTGCCCACAGAACACGAGTGATGATGCCTTTTCCTGCTCTTAAAATTAAGAGAGCTGAACACAGTTAAGAGGGAAAAAGGGTTTTACCTCGGTGTTTATTTAAGGACCCTCAGGTGCGCCGAAATGCACATTGAAATGCACCTCGAAATGCCCACCCAAGAAAATGGCCCCACACAATGTGATGTGTGTGCAATTATGGGCCTTGCTAATTAGCACATCTATCAAAGATTGCCCAGGGAGGGACTCCAGCAAGACCCCTCAGCGAGGAACCTTCCCCTGGCTGGGCCTGGCTTTGTTTACAGAATGTGTTCTGGAGAGGCCCTCGGGGTCTGGGGTTTCCAGGGTGTTTGGTCTCTTGGCTTAAGGGAATATTGGGTTTAAGGGAAGTTATCAAACTTGAAGAATTATAACTGTGTGGGCTAAAAGCACTAAGAATACATAAAAGCCATATAAAAGAGTGAATAAAAGGGGTATAAAAGAAAAAGCAAATAATCATCATGGCATCAGTGATGCCAGCCTCTTTGTAATCATATACACAATACCTTTATTTCTCATGCACAAAAAGGGCCAGAGTCCACTGGAAAATAAAAGGTTAGATGAAAAGGATCCTGCTATCCTCCTAAGGGCGAGAAAATGTGCTTGAAGCACACACTCAGAGCCAGAGTACTTGTGTATGTTGTGGGGCAGCTCTGAGAGGCAGCACATGCATCCAGAGCTTTGCAGAGCCATCAGTTTTCTCCAGTCTCATTCTGTTATTCCTGCACAAAGCCTGCAGCCTCGTTCACCCAAATTCCCGCTGGGCAGACAGCCGACATGGAAACGCCGCTCGGCCCGAAGCGACAGCACAGGGCAGATTTACCTGATGGGAGCCGACTCATCCCCTTTATCGAGCCAGTCCTGCGGTGGGATTATGTACATGCACCAGAGCCCCCAGTTGTAGCCGTGGGCGGCGTTGGCGTACTGCTGCACTTCGAAAGTGTTGTACTTGATATTGTCAATCGCGGGCAGGATGATCCGCTTGCGATCCTCCTTGATCCGGGTAAGCGCAGGTTCCACCCTGAGAGCAAAGAAAACAGCACAATGTTTTACAGCCATCCAGTAATCCCAGGTCCTGCTTGGCAGGCTGATAAAATGAGGTTCTCTAATCCTGTGAGCGCGAATCCGGCGGGATGGAAAACCCACGGCACGGCAGAGAGGGACAGGGTACGGATCCCAGCCACTGCAGCTGGTGGGGGACACTGCACGCAGCACCTGCACGTGAATGCACCTCTGTGAAGCTGTACCAGAGCCTAACAACACAAAATCTGACCAAACACTTATTCTGAGGCCTGGAGACTGTTAATTCATTTCACGATGGACAAATGTTGAGAGACACCATCACACCATCATCAGCTAAATGGTCTCCTGCTGGCTACACCACCAGGATTCCTTGTAGCAATTAAATACTGGCTGACGTGGCCTGAAGAACTAAACACACGCCAGGGGCTGCAAGAATCTGAAGGTTACTCAAAGGTTTTAATCCTGTTTTCCAAGACTGACCCCATCAGATCTAGTTTGAATGACAAATGTGGCTGCATTATGCCTGCTAAAACCTCTTTGGTGATGAGAAGATTTCAGGTGCCAGATGGTGCAAAAGCAGCGAACTGCAGGAAATGTTCCATCATTTCAAAAGGCTTTAAAACATCAATGTGCTTTCCACAGAAGCTACATCCCAAAAGGAAAGTAAAAAGCTTCTGTGCAAGCACTCATTTCTGACCAAGGCAGTCTGAGTTTGCTATGAATTTACAGAGAAACTGATCCAAAGAGGTGGCAGACTTACATAAGGGTGGAAATGGTTCCTCAAAGCAGTATTAGAAAGAGCCCCTGGTTCACTCCTTTGTAAGTGTGTTTCCCCTTGAAACGAGCTTTGAAGATTTTGCAGAGCTCTCACACGGATCTTTAAGGGAACGGTGGTTTGCTGCGACTCACAGAGGCAGGAGGATTTGAACACTGATCTTTTCTCATTTTGCTTTTGCTGTTGGTCAGAAGGCAATTGCTCCTTTGGGGTTTCAAGGTTGTTACCTTATATTTTGTTTGTTGTATTTAGTTTGTTACCATGAATTTTCTTGTGTAGGTCAGCAGAAGATACTGTACATGACTGAGACTCTGAATTCATATGGATTTTAGGCCACACTTGTGCACCCCCCTAGAGCCAGTGTGACCTCCCAGATCTGGATAAGCCACTTCCATTATTAGTATGAGATTATATTTATGAGATTAAGTGTTTTAAAAACCAGTGGGTGGGCAGCAGAAAAACTCTTGCAAATCCAGCAAAGCAGGGACAAATGCAGAAAAGCTGAATCTGCTTTGTTCTTTCCAACACGTTCTCTCTGCTCATCAGCAGAAGAAAATACAGAACGATGGACATGTCATCACAAATCCAACTACTCCATGCACAGACACAGTAACCCTTGGGCATAAAGCTCCCCATCTCCCTTCTAGACTCTCAAACAAAGGATTTCAAAATAGCAGACAACAGGTATAGGTGTCACTAATTGTTTGCCTGGAAGGAGAAACCTCCTCTTCGAGGTTGTAGAGGAAAAAAATGGGCTTGGTGCTGATCACTGTCCATGCAGAGCACCTGCAGCAGCACCCTCGCTACAGAGCTGCCTCTGAGCTCCCTTGCAATCCAAACGCCTCCCTGGGAAGGGGTCCCACTCCTGAAGCCCTCGGGCACTGCTTCCAAGGTCTGGTGCAGAGGGAAAGTCACAGAGCAGAGGGATGACACCCTCCAGTGAGACCCGGGGCACACGGCAGGACATGGCTGCACCAGTGCCTCCCACGGCATGAACAAATTTATTATGTTTGGGTCTGATTTCCAGATCTGCCCTGCAAAGCAGAAAAGGTGCCTGCATGCCTTCTGAAGCAGAAACCTGTAAATGGGTTCCCTTTGTAAGAATCAAATTCTGCCATTCTTATTCACTACTGTCTGATTCTGGAAACAGGTCTTGGACAAACAAGGAAAGTCTGGGAGTTTTCCAAACTACTTTTATCTCTCTTGGTGGGAATTCTTTGGCCACCAAATCCTCAAGCCCTCAATTAATGGCATGTTTATGTTGATACAAAGCAAGACTGTTTAACCATCACACTCAAAACTATCCTGAAGGTTCCACGTCCCTTCTACAGTTCCTCCTGGGGTGTTCATTTTCCAAGTGTTTTACTTTGTAGGGTAGACTGAGATTGTGTAATGAAAAAGCTGAGGAGGTAAGGAATTCTTCTCCCTTAATGTCAGATACCTGCAATGGACCCCCCACATGCACAGTAATTGCCTCAAATTTTCATTCTCAGCAGAGAAAGGCAGAGGCTGGCACTTTTATAGTCAGATGCTTCTCATAATAATGTAGACACTGAAACTGGGTGAGATGAATAATGTTCCAGAGGAGCCTATCTTGAGTATTAAGGGAATTTAGCCTGCTACTTTGCAAGACATCTCAGATTTGGACTGCTGAAGTGTATCCCAAATAATGATTAGAGAAAGAATGTGAAGAAAATATTCAACAGTCACATTGGTTTTCAGCCTTTAATCGTATTTGGGATTGTGTTAACCCCCAGTACTTGAGTCCTGGAAATGCTAACCTGTGTCCTCATTTTATTCTTTACATGAAGAACAATCCATTCCCAGCTCTGGTGCTGCTCTCACACCAGTTATCACCAAACTGCTCCTGTCACTCTACACCTGAGGAACTTCTGTGTTTTCCCATTTGGGTGGCTCACATTTATTACCACCTGGCATGGTGTTTTGCATCTCAATGGCACAAGGGGACATCTCCGGAGTGTAATACAACAGCTGTGGTCAAAATACATTATGAAATTCCATTAATCTCTCTCAACCTATTAATGTGAAATCACAGATTCTGAACCTTCATGAAATCTGAGGCATCTGTAAGCTGTCCATGTGATGGAAGTTCTGTTTAAGTCCCCTGAACTCAAGAATTGTAAATATTTAAGACACTAGTGCTTCAACAAGTGTTGATTTCTCCACCCTCAGGTTACAGATGAACTTAAATGCCATGCCTGGGTTATGGAGTCAATTGGTATGAAAGCAACAGCTGGAACTTCATCTTCTAAACCTCCCATCTCACCCATGGAGGTGATTTCCTAGCTCTGTTGGTATCCACATGTGTGGAAATCACACCCCTGGCGTGTATTAGGAACAGGAAAGGTTCAGTATCTGGACAGACTGTGCAGCTACCTAACTTCCAAAATATTTTCACACCCACAAGTAAGAAAGTAGGCTCTGAGTCACAGATGGAAAGAGAAAATCCAGGGCAGAGCTGTTCTCTCAGCAAAAACTCAGAATGGAGAGTCTTTTAATTAAACATCACATACCTGAGAGATTTCACAGCGTGTCCTGCCCTATAAAGGACAGCAGAGCGAGCAGTGGGGTATTCAGAGGCTCAGCCCAAGCTCATCTCAGTGAGATCTGCAGGAGCACTCAAATCCCAGATCTGCCAATGCCCTCTCACTGCCAACACTGCTTGTGGGCTATTTTTCTGCCTGCCAAGATCCCCAGGTAATGGCCAATAAAGAAGGACTATGAGCTTGAACAGGACTGGGCAATGGACTGTGTTTGCACTGCTTACCTTGAGTAATCCATGAAATATGAGGAGGTTTCATTGCTATTCATGGGTAGCAAAGTTCAGCCTCAGAGTCAGTCTGTAAGGCTGAGCTGAGCTCCACATTCATCAAATCTTTCCTGGTCACTCTGGCTATTGCTTCATGCTTTTGAAAGGATAAGGATTAAGTCTTTCCTAGTAATTTCTAATTTTTTTCCTAATTTCTAACTGCTACATTATTGTGTAGATTTACCCATCCTCTTTACAGACACCAGCATTATTTCCATGGGTTTTTTTCCCACTTTATCTTGTTTTTTCTGCTGTGCATCTGCAGAAGTCAGGTGCTCCTGGCAGCTCAGAGGAATGAAAGGATAAGAAGGGAAGAGGCTGCTGAAAGCCCAAGTATGTCCAACACACTGAGCTGATGAGCTGCAATGTGTTGTTGGGAGTATTTCCTTTCCACATGGCCATCGCTGGCAGTGAGGCAGGATTCAGCCCTGCCTGATTAGGGGCATAAGCCAGATGTGAATTTTGGGATCCACCTCCATTTTTCACTCAGATGCAAAAGGTTCCTGGCTTGCATCTGAGTCAAGGTACTTCATGGGCAAAGAGCAGTGTGCATTGTTGACAACTTATTTACTGGAGCAAGAGGGAAAGTTCTCCCAGGCATATTCATAGACATGATGGATTTCAGTAAACTAAATATAATCAAAAGATTCTGCTTTAAAGGTAGTGCCTCACATCATCTAGTGGGGTTTTTTCCCACTTAATAAAAACCAAGCAGACAATTTGGACTGGAATTTGAGTGACATATGAAGATACTCTCCCTTCCCTCCTCTCTAAAACTACGTATTTGTCAGTGTCCTCCTCCCTCTCTGAGTGGATTGTTGGTGAATGAATAAAACCAGAAGAGAAAGGACAGTAAATTTAGTTCTCTTACAGACTCCACTAAGCTAAAGGGTATTTTCACTTCAATTTTATTCACTTTGATTTGTCCAAGTCTGTTGAGCACATCACTAAACAGCAGATGCATTCAATGCTTTCGCTCACCAATGGAAAGATTTCTTCATTAACAGCGGATTTTCCAAGGTGTTGAGCACCCATGATGACTTTATTGGGAGTTCTAGCAATGCTGGTTCTGTGAGATTCAAAGAGTAAATGCTCCCAAGATAAACACTGGAGGTAGGAAAAGAATTGGAAGGCAGAATTTAAGCCAGAGTACAGAATAAGCCTGTAAGAAGATTGGGAGCAAAGGCAGGGGCCATACTGTGATCACACAGGCCTCTCTAATCCCATTGTAAGTCTATCTCTGAACATATATGCATTCTGTATTTAACACTAGCTTGATTCAGAGCAGCTCAAACCCCATGGGGAACCACAGCAAACAAAAACTCTGTGTTGTCTTACATCCTTATCAGATTGCTGGAGAATTCATGCCAAAGGGGAAGCCTGATTTTTCACAATGCTAAAAAGAACAGCTTCTTCCAGATAAAGAAACCAGATAAAAAGAAGTTAGTAATGAGCTCCTCAGTGCACATGATTATATAATTCACCTTTTAAAATATGTAAAAACACCTGCTGACTTCAAGCAGACTTTTAAAAAGGCACAACATCGGAATAAATGCACACAGTCCAAGGGAATCCATATGCATGCCACAGGCCAGATCCTCTGCTGCCCAACTCTGCCACATCAATGGCCTTCACAACTTCAGGGATGCTTTGCTAACATGCAGCATTTGAGAAGCAGACCTTACCTTCCAGTTCTTAATTAGAATGGCTGCACAAGGCATTTGTCAATAAATTCTTCCCTGCAGCCCAAATGTCACTTTTTCTAAATTTGTTCAGAAGTAAATCCCTTCCTAAATGACAGGAATTGCATGGGGAAATGTTTCTCCAATTCTGCCCTGTCCCAGGTGGGTGTCCAAACACCCTGATCTCTGGGCTCTTTTGAGATAAACATGCCTCTCTTTTTTCTTCTCCACCATCACTATGCTACTTTTTACTCCAATAAAAAATGAAGAACTTAAATTAAAAAACCTCTGACCTTCTTTGTCCTGCTTTCACAAATCAGAATTTCCTTTTCATGCAAGCAGTTAGGGAAGAGTCCTTACAAGACATAAATGAAAGACAACATGGTCTCATCTGCTAGATTTTATGGCTCAGTGGGTCTAACCCCATATTTTACTCTGGCTCTGCCACTGTCAGGTACCATGAAGTATAAACTTAACAGAGAAATGTAGGAAAAAAGAAATCTGTGTAAACTGAAAGCTTATTTTGCATGACTTTACACGCTACCTCACATTTCTCTGACAATATACATTTATCAGATGCAGACAAGCAGATCTACTGACATACATAATTCTTCACTGAGGCCATCTGCGGAATATTTAACGTGGAATGCCTTTCCTGTAAATAAGTGTTCAGAGAACCAAAAAAAGAAATAAATTTCATTCTCCCTTCCTCGGTCTCTAAGAGAAGAGAGAAGTTCCCCATCTGTCCTGCCTGACATCTCTATCAGCATTCCCGTGTGCCCAGGCAAGTTTTCAGACCCACAGCCCCCAGCCAGGACGGAGGCAATGCGGCACCAACGCCTGCTGGAGAGTTAAAGATCAGCTCTTTGGCTGCCAAACCTCAATAGCTCTTTTCTGCACCACTGAAAAGCAATGAGGATGCTTCAGTGGACATTCTAGGTTGTTGAGGTAGATGGACAGCTGAAGCTGCTTTTCTGATACATCCTCTGTGTGTCGACTGGCACCGTCCCATGGATCCCAAAGGCCCACACGGCTTATGCTGCACGCCTCCCTCTCCACTCAGATTATATTGGTTCACTTTTCTACCTAAAACATGCATTCCATTAAGTTACCAAAATGATCCTAAGGCTTTGGATGAGGAGGAACTCCCCTAATAAACACACACCCTTTCCTTTTCATTGGGTTTCCCAGGTCAGCCCTGGCCTGGTACAGGGGACGCTGCAATGAACGATGTCCTGAGCAGGAGTGACGTGCTGGAATGCTCCAGAGGGGAGACACTGCACAGGAGAAGGACTGCAAGGTAATTTCACCTTCACCACTTCTCTCATTAGAAGGAAAGAGCCACCTGAACCTTGGCATGTCCCCAGAGAGCCACCTGAGCTTGAACAGGGAGGACAGATTACCCGTGGTAGAGACTGGCTTCCAGTGCATTGCATGAAAATGTTACCAGGGAGCTCTCACAGGGACAAAGACCCTGTGGCTTTGCCCCAGAAAAGCACAACCACATCTCTGTTACAGAGTACTTGGGATAACCAAAGTCAGTAGAAGATTAGGAGGAAATCAACTTCCTTTCTCCTTTACACACCTTTTTGAGAATCAGTTGCTTATGGCCACCACAGCAAACTCCACCTTACACTATAAAGTAGCATCTGTAAAGCGCCATCCACAGGTCTAAGGATCTTGATCTTTAGCTCTTCTTAGTTCATTAAAATACCAGTTTTGTATATTTTTAAAACACTGACAACTTCAGGGATAATCCATAATGATGGGATGTGTGTGACACAATCTGATGGCTATTCAGCTTATATTTCATGTTCTCTTTCTCATGTTGGGCTCTGTCTGTCTGGTTGCTGAAGCCCAAGTATGAAATCTTTTGATTAAATCCTCTTACTTCACTGCTTTCTTATTGATACTCGCCCTTCGTCTGGCAAAATTTTAATTACTACAGGACTGCATAACTCCATTCAGTGCTCTGATAATACCTCTGTGATAGGAGCAAAAGCAATTCCTAAGATAGAATGCAACTATAATACTCTATCATTATGTCTTCTTTTATGGCTCCTAGCACCCCCTTTATGGCTGCTAATATATTGTGGTTTCTGCCTTTCACGTACTGATTTCTGCTCTCCTTCATTCAATGTGTCCTTTTTCTCACCCAGAGAATTAACGCCCTATCTCTGTAATCTCCTTCCTGCTCCCAGACATAATGCAGGGAAGGCCTCTTCTCCTTGTCACGTTTTTCTCTCCCATCTCTCAAAGGCATGAGTCTGTACAATGCTCTGCATGTTCTGCAACACAATCAGCACCCAGGATGTGCTGGTCTGCTCTCAGTGTTACTGGGGGTGGCTTCAGGCACACTGGGCGGATGTTGAGGCCAGCAGCTAGTCTGAAGGCTTCACAGATCCTAAGTTGGAGATGGTTAGCTTCTATTAATGAGAAAAGCCCGTGAGAAGAAAAACAATTAGTTTCTACCCTTGAAAATGCAGTATCAACAGAAGCAAGAAATCTGAAACAATAGAAGGAGAAAAGCAGCAACATTTCTGCACCTGGTATTTTTCTGCCTTCTTGAACACCTATGCTGAGGGTAGCCCATGACAGTATATTGTAGTTAATATAGCCAGTGAGTCTATTGCAGTAACTTAGCAGCCAATGGCCATGTAACACGAGTGATAACATACAGAAGTGTGTAAAAAGAAGCTCCTTTGTTAATAAATGGCCTTTGGCCCTTAACCGAGGCACTGTCCGTGTGTACGTGTGTCATTCGGCCGCCCCAACAGCGACAGGCGGCCCTAACCCAAAATTCAGAGCAGCAATGCTGAAATCCTCCGAGGACTGAAGGAAAACTGAACTAAACAAGTTTAAATATGCCCTCAGAGAGGAAAGCACAGGAGCTTTTCCTCCCTCTTGTTTCTGCTGGGTTGCTGACTCCCACTGGCATCAAGTAACCATTAGAAACAGACCAGGCTCTACAGTGGGACAGGTAGAGTTTTACATATGACCTGTACACATACATTACCCTGTAATTCTAATTTAAAATTCCATTTGAGAATTAATAGCAATGGCCTCCCTTTCAGGCAGTCCTCTCCACTTCCACTCTCACAGCAGCAGTATTGGCTCACACTATCAAAAGCCTTAAGGGGAACAGGTCAGTCGAAAATCACCGCTCTGAGATAACATATTTCTACACCTGAGAAGCCAAAAAGCAGCAATTAAGCACAGCAAAATAAATAATTCAATAGCTAATTTGACCTGCCAGGTTGTAGAGTATTTTTTTATATCCTACCAGATTGTAATTTAGTTTAGAAGAAGTGTCCCTGGAGAGCAATGCTGTGAGAGCCCATAAAATGCTATAGTGCGATATCAGGCAAAAAGCCACCTGCAAATGGGCCACTATTGTTTAAAGAAGTTTTTTTGTTGTCAGTCCTGCATATTTCATGAGAAAGTGATGAAGTCCTTCTTTGATTCTTTATGAATTAATCTGCCAACTGATTAGGCAGGTAAAACAGCCATAGATTGGGAAACTAAATTGCACTGCAGGCACTTGACTTTTAGATGGAACACAAACCAAACAGAAAGCTAATGCCCTTTTCTGTGGTAAAGGAATTGGCTTCTTTTTAATTGCCTCACAAATAATCCATAGACAGCTTTTAGTGGGAGCAATCCATGTGGCCTCTGAATACATAAATAAGCATTGAAAATGGGGGGAAATGTTCATGCAAGGTGCAACTTAGTAGGAGAATAGAACAGCAGAGCTTTAACAAGAGACTCCCACCTGACTGCTGAGTTTATAGGGCTGTGGAGTGGGGGCAGTGCTAACCTGGTGGGAAAAAATAGAGCAGTCCAGATGGAAGGACTTCAGTTCTTCCCAGTCAAAGGAGATGAGATGGAAATGGAGACGACAGGCAACCACATGTGCACAGGTGGACAGAATTAAAACTAGGAGGAAGTGGGTGGGACAGGGTTTGAGATGGCTCTGAGCAGCCACAAAGGTTGAGTGGAACATGAGGAGAAGCACCAGCAGGGAACACTCGGAGCCCACAGGTGCAGCTGTGAAATGAAGGGATACAGGATGCTCCTGGTGCACGTCTGCTGTCCCCACTTACCCACCCAGCGCCCCACAGCAGGGGCAGAGCCCAGCTCAGCACAACAACTGAGACCTGAGTGCCCTGCTGGAGGAAGGGTGCACCAGGGAGGGGCAGGAAACATAAACTCTTTATCTTGGATACACACACACACTCATTTAGTGAGCAGGCCAGGTTCTTGCTACGCTGACTGCAAACCTTTCTGACATTAATGCAAAGCAGTACAGTAAAAAAAACAAACCCTAACAAACCCCAAAGCAACCACAAAGCCCTTTCCTGCTTACTGACACCATTGCGGAGCTTCCTTGGGTACAGTACATCAGCCACATCTCGATGTCCTTATAAAATGATAACAAAATTCTCCTGAAGCCTCAGAAAACTGCAGCTTGGGCAGGACAAGCACTGGGGACAGCACCCAGAGCATGCTCTCCCCCGTCCCTGATCCTGTCCTGCAGCTGACATTACCCTAGATGAATGTTTGAAAAGATTTGAAAGGTCTACTTGCTTTAAAAGCAAATAAATAAATTAAAGCAGCACTTAAGCTTCTAGAAAATTAACTACAGCTGCTATTATAGTCTAACATAGTCCTAAGGAAAAAAAATGGGATGAACATAAAGCAGGTGCACTACAAGACTTATTTTATTGCATCTTCCATTTTATAAAGATATTCATGATCATATAAAAATAAACACTCTACTCCTTTGCAATTAAGTTTCTCTCTAGTTGTAAGTACAGCTATTTTTAGTTTTAATTTGAGGATATCTCCCAGAATTGCAGAGCATAATCATTTCCACCATAACTCTGCATCATCGTTATCAAATACCAGCCTATCTTTGGAAAATGCACGTTTTACATGCTGAAGGTCCCAGCAGCCCTTTTGCAGCTGATGGTACAGATCAGCTCCTACAGTCCCGACTTCCAGTAGTGCCAAATATTGGCCACCAAGTGGTGCTACAAAGGTTTATTCCAAATGCAGTTCTGGCCCATTAAACCAAAAGCGGATGGGGAAAGGCACGCTAATTTCAAGCCCTATTAAAATGTTCAGGCAATAATTTAATGTTTCCCTCAAATGTAAATGCAAGAAAATTTATGAGGAAATCAGATTGCTATTCCAGTTTCTAAGAAGAAATGATAGAAAATGACAAGGAGGTGAAAAAAGCATTTGAAATCCTCCAGCCCAGAGCCGCCCTAATGGTGTCTCCCCATTTGACTACTTTGGGATTTCTCATCCATTGTGGTTCCAATTACTGCTCTCTCCACTGAGCTATGCTAGACCAGGCACAACAGCTTTTTTATGGATCTTGCAGGAGCCTGTCAGCGATGTTGCAATAATCAGGAACACAATTCAGATGTAATTGCTGATGTGGTAACAGCGGCCTGCAGCCGCCTCATCCCTGCGGCTGAGCTGAGCAAGGCCTCCCACAGCCTTGGAGCCCCGGTGCCACTGTCCCAGTGCCACTGTCCCTTTGGGAATGACGCCTTTTCCTGCTCTTAAAATTAACAGAGCTGAACACAGTTAAGAGGGAAAAAGGGTTTTACCTCGGTATTTATTGAAGGATCCTCAGGTGCGCCAAAATGCACATCAAAATGCACCTCGAAATGCCCACCGAAGGAATGGCCCCCCACGATGTGATGTGTGTGCAATTATAGGCCTTGCTAATTAGCACATCTATCAAAGATTGCCCAGGGAGGGACTCCAGCGAGACCCCTCAGCGAGGAACCTTCCCCTGGCTGGGCCTGGCTTTGTTTACAGAATGTGTTCTGGAGAGGCCCTCGGGGTCTGGGGTTTCCAGGGTGTTTGGGCTCTTGGCTTAACGGGATATTGGGTGTGAGGGAAGGGATCAAACTTAAAGAATTATAACTGTGTGGGCTAAAAGCACTGAGAATACATAAAAGCCACATAAGAGAGTGTATAAAAGGGGTATAAAAGAAAAAGCAAAAAATCATCATGGCATCAGGAACAGCCAGCTCTTACCAGCCAATGTTGAACTCCACGTGGGCATCGAAGAATCCGACCACAGGAGAAGTTGCTGCTTTCCAGCCCTGGATCCTGGCTCGGATCAGCCCCTCCCGTTTGTTGTTGCGCACTATTTTCACCAGGCCCGGGTACCTCTTATGGACATACTGGTCCAGATTAAATTTTAGCTCCACTACAGGACAAAAAAACCAAACCACGCAAACATTTAGAATGAGAAAGGCCCCGCAATGTTGTGTTTTACTCTTATTCTGCAACAGAAAGGGAAAGGAATCCTTAAATATTCTTAAACCCCTGGTCAGTGTCACAGATACAAACCCAGTACCATAGCTGAGGCACGGACCAGTTCCAGGGGTTTCAGCTCAGAGAAATTCCCTACACACCAGGGACTTGCCCAGGTTTAATATGGCCTGATGGATTTGAGTATAGTGTTGAAGAGGTAGTTTGTCTAAATATTTTTAAATAATTACTGTTCTAATTCTCTGGGGATTTGTATTAGGTTACAACTGGCCTCTGGAGGAGCAATTCTGACCATAAGGAAGTGTAACATGTCAGACTGGTGATTTTTTTTTTCTGATTTATGCTGTTCAGTAAGAGTTTGAAAAATAACCTCAATGGATTTTGGGTCAAGACCTAATTCAGATCACAATTAATTTCCCCTAATTTTCAGCGTTTTCCCTTAAATATAATTAAGATTCCTCAATACCAGGCTTCTTTCTTTTTTAACTAAATGGATAATGAAGATCTCAAAGAGACTTCTCTTTTGTTCATTTTCAGGCATTCAATCACAGATGGAGCAGAACTCATTCACCCTTTCCCAGCTTCATTTCAAGAGGCTTATAAACAGGCAAATTACCAAAATGGTCTCTCTGGTTTTTTAAATTCAGTGTAGTTCGGTAATTCATTTACACTGAAACTTATTCATAAAGTGGCTTTTGCCCCAATGTATTTATCAGGAAAACTAGTAGAAGCTTCCAGGACATTAGGAGCCTCATTTTTCTGATCTATATTAGACAGTTGAATCATTATCATTGGAATCAAAGACTTGATAAATCTTCAGTTATTTAGAAGAGTGGCAGAGAAAAGCCATAGAAGAGTTCACTGAGAAATGATGAGTTCAGTTCTCCTCGGGATTGCCTTGACTCAAACACTTTGCAATCTCATGTAATTACTCCACAGGTTACATTGCCATAACTGAAATCTGAATTGCATAAACATTTTCTTAAATCTACAGGTTTTGGAGCTTATTTTTGTTTGAGTTCTCTCTTCTCTCAGCTCTCCCTTCTCTTTGGGGATCTCCAAGAGTAAGAGCAACTTAAAACTGAAAGAACTTAAAGCTGTTGATGTGAGCAGGAAACACTAAATTTTAGGCTTTTTGGAAATAAATATGATTTCAGAAGACATGTCAGTTCCAGAAGTCTAATGTGCAACAACTTCTAGCACTGCTAGTCCCTTGTATCCTGAGAGTTCTTCAAACATGTCTGCATTTTGATAAATGGTTATCAATAGCACCCTATATGCTCACCAGTATTTTGATTTTGGATTAAATAATGAAGAAACAACGTGCTGCCATGTAAAAGAGTAGAAACTATCTTTAAGGAGAATCTGTAGCCTCACTTCTCCTTGGAAACAGAATTCAGAGTTTTATTCTATTAATGATTATATTCCTCTGGGTCTGAAAATTTGGAGAGAAGTGTCCTATTAAGATTGCCTACACAAATGCCATTCATTCTGTGAGAGTTTCAATGAAATCAACAGGGTTCATCCACATAATGTTTATTTGTTACACAAACAGTCAATATTTACTCACAGCTTTGCGCAAATGGCTCAATCAATCCTCTCATCAACAAACACATTTACATTGCACATCTAGAAATCACACAGGGCACGGCACTCAGAGGCAAAGTGACAAAAGCTCACCATTGTCACTGTTGTCATCCACCAGGATGATCTCCTTGAGCAGGTGGGACGGGGTGTGGTTCACCACGCTGTGCACAGAGCGCAGGATGACAGAGAGAGCCTCGTTCACAAATATGAACACCACAGAGATCTGGGGCAGGTCATCAGGGTACGTCATCTGCTTGCACCTGCAGGGAAGAAAGACACAATTACAACCCAAGCAGCCACTGGGAGGCA
This sequence comes from Oriolus oriolus, assembly GCA_013400235.1. Taxonomy (NCBI): domain Eukaryota; kingdom Metazoa; phylum Chordata; class Aves; order Passeriformes; family Corvidae; genus Oriolus; species Oriolus oriolus. Next base: position 902,392 of record VXBT01009028.1, read on the forward strand.
AAACAGACTGAGGAGCATCCTCTTCTCCTTGCTCTCCATCCGTGTAGGGATTTGCAGGCTTTGTCATTTCTAACCCCAAGGAAAGATGTGGTAAAGGCTTGTAAGAATCCCCCTGGTCAGGAGCAGGAACCTCTCCATCAGCCCAGTATAAAACACAGGGCGTGTGCATGCACATGGATCTGTCGCAGCTCTCATTCCCTGTGAGGTCACAAGCATCTCTTGAAAACCAAAGGAATATCAATGACTCTGCTCAAAAACAACCTGGAGAAGGCCGACAATGCCACACCCTGGCTGTGCTCCCAGGGGAACCATCAGCAGCTCTGCTGCTAACTCACAGCTGCATCTCATACTTTTAAAACCAGCATTCACTCGAACAAATTTTGTATTTGCCCATTCAGAGAGCACTTGCCACCCTCTCTGAGGGCGCAGTTTGTGCAGCAATAACAAACACACGATGGCTGTCGCACAGGCCTGCGCGTGCTGAAACATCTGCAAACAGGTCGGCTCCCTCTGAGATGTCGCCTTGCTAGGCTGCTACGTCCTGATCCACAACTGGCTGTTGTGCTGCTCACCAACACGTGTATCTCACCACAGACCATTTTGAGAAGAAAAATTGAGGCCTGGAGAAGTCACACAGCACAGAGCAGAGCTCCTGCTTCCCAAGTCCTCGGCCCGTGCCCCTCTGTAACACCATACTGCTTTACTTCAGTGGAATTCTCTCCCATTAGCAAAGATCTAATTTAAAAAATACCTACGTGTTCTCACAGTCAAAAGCCACTCAGAATTACCATAGCAATTACTGAACCTGCTCTCTAAAATACTGCTAATGATATCACAGAAAATGACTTCTCCTGCTCTTATCAAACTTTCTGACCTCTATGCTCATTACTTTGGCATAACAATCACTTTTTTCCCCACTATCAGCAGTCATGGGGATAGGGCAGGTGACAAATGCTTGACTGCTGAGTAACCTCTGGAAGTCAGTTATGAATTCTAGTAAAGTGTAATTATTCATAATTCCTGATCCCAGCACTATTTGCTCAGAGACCTGAGCACTTGTCATTGATTCCAGTGTTACCATAGCTACTTACTGGCAGCTTGCTGGTGGCCTGTACCCCACAGAGGACCACTGAGTAAAACTTCTGGCTAAGCAGCATTCTTACACAGCCTAAAAATAAGCCTGGAACAAGGAGAGAAGTTTTCAGGAGGTATGAATGCTCTGGCACAGCCCCCTTGTTTGAATTTCTTTTTTGAATGCAATTTTCCTCTTGAGCACACTGACATATCAAAGAAGCCCATCAGGAATACTTCAGTAGCAGGAAAGAGCCATCAGCTAAAAACATGGACTTTGCAGGATTTCCCGTGACGAGGGACATCTTTTACCTGACAGCAGCTTTCTCCAGAGTCTCACTCGTATCAACGCATCACAAATTGCACCTCAGGAAATCAGACCAGTCCTCAGGGAGTGGGTGCACTGCTGGTGGAGGTGAGGCAGAGCAGGAGCCCACCCCAGGCCACCCATCCTCGTGGGGTCCTGCAGCAGCTCTCAGAGCTGGCAGGAAAGGAGGGAGGGAAAGAAATGGGTGTAACCCATCTGGAGACAAAAAACAGAGGTTGTGGCACAGGAGGAGGGATTACAGCAAGAATGAGAGGTCAGTCAAAGCAGCACTTGCTACAGAAGGGACAAGCAATGAAAGGAAAGGTGAGATCACCCCAAATGTCTGAAATAGAGATGCATGTATGGAAGGACCAAAGTTGCCTATGAAAAGACAGGGAACCACTGGAATACTACAAGACCTCAGAGAATTAAGAATTTTGCTGAACACCTCTGAGTAAAAAGTATTTGTTTTATTGACAAGTGAACTGAAGCACCTGGGCACCCAGCCACGTGCTCCTGGTCAGACTGACAGGGTGAGCAGGACTAATTCCAGTGCTTTTCTGCCATCCTCCCACTCTCATTCTGAGAAAAAGAAAAAATCCAATTCGAGCTTTAAAACCATAACACATAACCATAAAACACCTAAACCATAACCTCCTAATTTTTATTTGTTCTTCATCACATTAAATCAATGCATTATTGTCCCAAGCGTGACTCCATGGCCTTGCTGGTTCACAAGACTTTTCATGCCTTAGCTCTCAGTGATTACTTACACTGTAGGGCATCAGGGACTGCTTTAGATAAAGAGCTGGTTTGAATTTCTTATTCCACCTGGATGAAGTCATCCCTATCACTTCTCACTGCAACCTTCTGTCTATCAGTTCTCCCCCTTTTTTTTTTTTTTCTATTAGCAGGACATAGTTGAAAAACTGCATTTTGACTTCATTTGGAAAGAGCACTCCAAACAATATATACTGGAATATTTTTGGTAATGCCACCGCAACAGGAACACCTAGATGGGCAAAAGCAAACCTCAGAATTCAGCAGCAGTTCAAAAGCTGTCATAAATTTATTTACTGCAGTGAAGATGAAGAACAGCAAAAGCAGCTGTCCATCCATCTGAGCACTTCCCAAAGTACAGCAGTGATTTAAGGGTTTATTTCCAGCAGACTTCAAGTCAACCTTGAACACCCAACTCCTTAGGTCACTTCAGAAAATGAGACCGATGTGCTGAGGTAGTCAGGAGAAATTACTGGTCCACTAACAAATACTTGTGACGATGTTTGAGAGCATGAGCAATCCCAGTTAAGGTGTCTTTCCTTAAAAATCAGTGGGTGCTTAAGTGCTTTGCTGGATTGTCGCCCGAGTTCTTCCCAACGTGTTCTCTAATTAGACACCAGCCACAGCAATTTACAGTTAATACTTCCTTCATTCCAAGAAACTCTAACCAGAGCTCGACACTCTGAGCCAAACAGTGACATTAGCAAGTCTCAAACTGCCAAAGCAAACCCGTGGCTGTCACCTCTCACCACCCCTGCTCAGCCAGAGGCTGACAATGGACCAAGTGCACTGCAGTGGGTCAGCCAGTGGTGCCTGTATGCAAAGGACAGAAAATCAGAGTGTCAGACACACAGAGTCCTCCTCGGAGCAGCCCTGGACAGCCCTGGAGCAAGGCAGCAGGGGACAGTTCATTACAGATTAAAAAGGTAAGGCTGTAACAAACCTATTGACTTTCAATGAGCCAAAGGGCATCCTTGCAGAAAATGGTTGGAGCAGCAGCCTGGACACAGAGGAAATCATCAGCGAGAAACCTATGAGCTAATGATGAAGCAGCTTAGCACAAGACTAGTCACTTTTATTATTTCCTTTGAGAAGAAAATTACCAGAATATGAAGAAATCAAACTGTACAAAATGTACTAGCACGGCACACCTTTATAATCCTTCAGCCTTACCGCCGACAGAACCATAGTAAGAAATGTAGAAATCATCCCTTTTCCAGCCCTGATGCTGTGCAGTGAAGTACCTGAGTGTTCAAAGCACCCAGTGCTCTGCCAGGGAGGGGAGCTGGGTGCCAGCACAGTCTCCACTTCTCTGCCCCAGGTCTGACCACGCTGTGAACTGCGGCAACCGGGCGAGGGAGGACAATTACAGTAATTGATAGCTGAAACTTGGCCTCGTTAACATCCAGCACTCCTGAGCTCAGGAAGAATTCAGAGTGCACATGTGACCTCTGTGGTAGCTAACGATAGTCTGAGCTGGGCAGGCACAGCTTACATTCAACATTCCTGTGATTTTAGACGAGCATTCCGAGCTGTCAGCAGCCCCCACAGCGCACAAGCAGCAGAGGAGCTCGGGTCTCCAGGGCACACAGGTCCCCTGGGCAGGGACACTCCCCTGGATGTGTGCAGGACTAGGGGCTCCAGCCAAGGCTGACAGTGCCATGGTTAATCACTTCCATGGGCCAGCTGAGCACGGATTAGACCTGAAATGTGAAACAGCCCTTCAGGCACCTTTCACACAACGTGCCAAGCATCAAACCTGGGGCATCCTGCTGTTGTCTTGGGAAAGGTCTTTGAGTGTTCTCATTCTGTATTTGCTACTGCAGAGCTCGGCTGGCAACCCAGAGGTATTTCCTTTGTACATGACAGAAAGCTTGATGTCAGATCATTTTTCTCTATTCCAGAGATGATTTTCACTCATTCTTTCCCTTACACTGAACCGGTTCCTTAAATGAACATTTCCCAGCCAGCCTCCTGAGTCCAACTGTGAGCACTGTCTTGCAGGCATAAGAAAACAGGAAAAGCTCTTTGGTTGGCAGACCAGAACCTTGGAAAAAAAAAAAGAATCATGTACTAACATAAAAAGGTCATAGATTAGAAACTGGGAAATGAGAAAACAAAAGGTACTCAGCTGCAGATGAACCTGCTCATGGCAACACTGGAGCTTGGAGGCAATAAAGGGAAGGAAATTTTCTTTTGTCTGAACCTTCACTCCCTGATAGATGTATTTAGTCTAGTTGTACCTGATCCAAGAGAAACACGTGAAGTCCTCTATTTATCAGGCTGCTCTAACAGTCCATTTGGGTTGCACTACTTTTCATGAAGGACTGACACTGCAGCCATGCAGGTAGTTCAGTGCATTACCAAAGAAAGAAAAATCTTTCCTGCTCTATTTCCCCTGCCCTTCTTTCCTGTCTGCAAACTTGCTAAACTCCAAAAATGAGTTTTGCTTGCAGACCTTAATATACTGAGTTTGGAAATGGATTAAGCAATGCATTTAGAGATTTCTGACAGCTTTACCCTTCAGGAAGAAATGCAAACAAAATTAAAGCTGCTTCATGAATCTTTAAAGTGTTTAATACAAGATATGTTTTCCAATGAACTACTGGGGTGGAGATGACTGAAGGTTTCTCTCCTTCACAAACTTGATGAAATTGCTGGGCATGAAGAAACATCTGCAGTTTGGGCACAAAAAATCCCTACCCCAACATGCTCTGTACCTTGAAAGCTTCAGAATGATCTGTGTTCATATTTTATAGCCACGGCAGGAGAAAGAGTTGGAACAGCTCCTTACTTGGTACATGATCAATGAAAGGACAAAGATAAATATTAAAAAAGGTTATTGAACTCTTGCTCTTTAATACTAACAAATACTACTTTTAATCACCATGTCAATATGTATTTTGAGCCCTGTTAAACCAAAGGCTCAGAGTAATCTTACCTACATGGTTACCTTTTAGCACCTGAATGCTGCTGTGACTTCTACAGGCACAGACGATTTACCACAGCTAAATCACTAAATTTAGTGTCTAGCTCAATGCCTGATTTCTTTCTCCAGAAACGTACTGAGGCTTTACAGCTAGTGCTGGATGTAATAGTAACTTTTGAGCTGCAGAAATAAACTAACATTGCGTTCCTGTTCCCCACTGGCACAACAGAGGAAACGTGACAAGCCTCAAACGTCTCCTTCCCCAGCATGGGATCCAGCTGCTGACCAGTCTGCAGCAAAAGCAGTGACAGGCCACAAAACTGATTAGCTTCATGGATCATGAATCTGTCAGCCAGAGGCTCCAACTCCTTCCTAATTAATTCTCCTTCTCAACAGAAGATGTTAACTGTATTATGGCACAACATTCTCTTTCTGTCGAGGGTGGATTTTCCTGCCCCATCCAAAAATCCAAATGGAAAATTTTTCAGTTCAAGACTTGCTTTTACTTTCTCCTTCTGTTTTTCACCTCAGGGACAGCATTGCCTAAGAACACATAATATAAATACAGCCGTGAACAAGAGAGCAGTGGTACAGAACACTGATGCTCTATGCACCTTGAGAAAAAACAGCACATTGTATTTACAACTAAGGTAAAAAGAGAAGTGAGCCATTTTCAGAAAAAGCCTAGAAATTATGGTGATGCCAGAAGATACATTCTTCACAGTCTGTGTTCCTTATGGAACAGCCTCCATTTTGAAATACCCTACAGAAGAAAAATCATCACCTTCTCCTTCTTCCTTAATTTGTTTGGAGAAGTGCAGGTACAAGACATGGTGCAATTCTTGTTGGTGCTGTAAGTCAGAGGAAAACCACTAAAATAACCTGTTCTCCATCTTTTCTCACACACAGTGATGTTGATGATCATTTTCTCATAAAGTGAGATCTTAAATCTACTCCACACTGTGGGAATTCCCAGCAGCTTCTTTCACATGCTCCTTGACATATTTTTTCTTATTTTGCATCCAAAAGTCTAAGAAAGAAATCCCCCACACTCATCAGAAAGAAACCAGGCCAAGTCCTTGTACCTGAGCTAACCTCAAACACTTCCTGTGTCAAGGAAAAACGTCCTTCGATGTCAGCCACCAACAAATTATTGCAATGTGCCATGAGTTTTCCAGAACACATCTGGTCATGGGAATTTCCCACATTCCCCGGCTAGACAACTGGATTTGATGTCTGTAGGATTTGCAGACTGAAGAACAGCAGCAGCCTTCCTAAAATAACTTTGTTTTGTACCTTAGTACTCTCTCTTCACTGTCCTATTTCCTACAGGAAAGACCAAATTCACAGGAATGTCTGTCCTGTAATATTTCTGTGAAGGAGAAAGCCCTTTCAAGCTGGACACAGGTAGGTTAAAACTCCCCATGAATTTCCAATAACACACACTGGACAAGTATTTCCTGAGAATCACAGATTTATTTTTTGTTCTTCTTCCTTTCTTTTAAATTCCAGGCCAGTACGACTGTGACTAATTGCTCTGCACATAACAACCCAACACATGTTTGTGCCTTTTGTTTTATAACACATTCACTCTATTTGGTTTAATTCCTCCTTTCTCTATGACAAATTATTTTTATATTTATAGTAGAAAGCCCTGAGAACTGTCAATCAGTGACTGATAGTACAATATATATGCAGAGTTAACATATGCAGCATGGAGACGAATCTACTTGTAAAGAATATTAACCCTTATATTTAAGATTATTAGACTCTTCAAAAGTAGCTGCTGCACACATAAAATAACAGGCTTTGTATTTCAGTGAGCTATTTCTGGTTTTCCTCAGGCAAACAATACCAGAAACATGCCATTATGTCTAATACCCTTATTGATTTATAAATATAAAAATGCTAAAACCAGTTTCAATCACTTTTAAAACAAGCCTCTTTATTAACATGAAAAATGGCTAAAAGCTCACGCTCACATCCTTCTGTAGTAAAAAGTCTTTGCCTTCTTTTTTGGTAGCTTAACTTGAGTCACTAATATGTTTTGAAATACCATCTGTAAAAAATTTCCACTCTATCCCCCAGTGTGCCCGTCCGGATCTGCCTCTGGCTGTATGCATGGTGCATCACAAAGCATTAGGCTCACTGGAAATTAATGGAGAGGCTGAAATCTGCTTTCAAATGCTTTCCAAAAATCCCCAAAGAAAACAGATCCCCCGTGCAACTTTACTTTTAATGGTGCTGCACTTAAATTTAAGGAGGAGCTCAGCTAAATTCCAAGTGACATGTATTCTGCCTCATTTTAGGTGATTAAAACAAATGGCTTGTTTAGTGATTCTCAAGATTTTGCAAATATCCTCAGCCCCGTTCCAACTGGATTCTTAGCTTGCATCCTTTTGAAGTAAAAACTAGAGAAGAATTTTCTTTTAAAAAAGCCGTAAAGGCAGTGTTAGAAAATTCTGCTTTGAGATTGGAGATCTCTTTGAAGTTAAGTGAAATATAAAAATTGGTGAAACTGATGAAGCGATATTAAATAAAGGCCAAACTTCATGTCAATTTGATTTGTAGTTCTTATCAGCAAAATACAGTCAGGAAAACACCACCTTCTGTGCAACCTTCTCAAACTTAATTCTGGAACCATGTTGTCTGTGGGGAACAGAGAATATGCACTCCCATTTCTGCTTTCCCAAAACTGAGACCTCGTATTTCAAATAGGGAAGGTTCACAAAGAGCCATCCAGAAAGCAGGAAGATGTTTTCCAGGGTGCATTCACAAAATTGACTGCTGCCCAGTGGCAACACTTCTTGTTGCTGCCACCAAGGGTCCTTGCTCTCCAGCAAGCCATGTGAAGCCATTTAGCTGCACTTCCAGCAGCGACTGTCAGCACATTTCCCATTAAAGAAGTACTTTTCCACTCAAGGTGATGCATCAAGATCCGAGAAAAGGTTCTTTATGGAAAAGGAATAATGAATCCCAGCATGTCTGCAGGCAGTGAGATGGTAAGAGCCCAGATATCCAGCAGCAGGTTACATATCTGAAGATACCACCTCCTCTGAAGCACCTCTCCTGTTGCCTACTGAGCCCGTGCCAGACATAAGGGAAAAGCAGCGGAGTTGATGAAATCAAAGGAATTATTTTCAATAAATAATGCATAAGAGTAAACTCACCCTCTTCCATTTGCACAGAACAGTTTGCTGTACCCTTGAAGCTATTTGTTACTCAGATAATAATATGTAAATACAGGAAGTTATCCTTGACTATTAAAAAATATACTGCAAGCATTTAATATTAAAAATTCCAGGTACTTTTGTTTAATTTTGACTATCTCTCTGCCTCAGCTGGTGTTGCTGGTGCTGGACAGAGGCTGAATATCACAGTGTTACCTGGAAATTTAGGGCAATAAAAAAGTTTTCAAGGTAACTGCTGGAGAGCTCTTCATGAATTTCATTACGGGTTTGCTGTCACGTTGCAGTGTAGTGGTGAGGAGGAGAATAGAGGAATGCAATAATTTTCCACTATTACTTCAGCTAACAACGTTTTTTATGGTCTTGGGAGGATATACAACAACGTTTGGCAAACAATCCCTTCTTTAATGGGCTCCAGTGTATTTCACAGGAGACCAGCTTTAATCTTTGGTCAAATTCAGTTATGCAGCAGAATGTTTCTTTCTGCCTATGTACAAATACAAGATGGTTGGAGGAGTAAACTACCAAATGGGAGGTCAGCCATAAACTGAATAAACCCACCCCACCACTGCCTGTCAAAAGTGTAGCAAGAGGCTCTTTAATCTTGTTCCAGTTGCTGCAAGGCTGGTTGTAGCCCAGAAAGGTAATGCTCCCCTGGTAATCAGAGCACCTTGCTGAGGTGGTGCACAAGCTCATTTGACTAACCAGCAATGGCCTTGAAATGTTTGAACAGTAGTCACGGGCTTCCTCTAACTTTAAATGATCAATTCCTATCAGAGTGAAAACACAACCAAGTTTATGGTATGTGGGAAGAGTTATGGTTCAAACAGAGCAGTGTTCCAAGAACAAATGCATAAAGAACATTGATTTAGCACTGAAAATGGGAGTATTAAATCCATGATGTTTAGATGCTTTATGTGGGATTGAGGAGAGAGCCTGGTGGCAGCAGCAGAGTGTTTGTAAAAGGACTGAGTCAGGCAGAGAGGACAAAGGAGGGTGCATGTGCTGTGTGTGGGTAGGAAGCTGCCTGACAATCAGATGATGGAGCACATCCAAAGCTCTCAGTGAACTCTGGCTCAGGATCCCACAGGATAAATCATTAGGCAACAGCAGTCAAATCCTGAAGTGCAGATGGGACTTTACTCCTCTCTACATCTCCCCCAGTGATACTTGCAGCATTGCTCTCTGTGCATTATAACTACTCTGTGAAATGTCCTGTTCAAGTAAAGCACCTAAGCATGTCTTAACGTCACTGGGGTTATCCATGCACTTAAAACTCGGAACATATTTAAGTGCTTTGTTGGACTGGAGCCTAATTGCACTTTTATAGCTTTTGTTTAAATTAAAGGCTAATTAGAGGTGAACAGCACAGAATTTGACAATTTCATGCACTTAGAAGTTAAATGTTAACAGCAGTTCCTTGCTAACTATTTATATAGCTTCGGTTTATATAACTTGAGAAAACTCTTGTGTTTTTATTTAGCTTTGGTTACATTTTGAAATGAAAACGGTTTTTAAAAGTCCAGCCACATTTACTGTCTAGCACACAGCTAATACCTAAAACACACGCTTTACAGCAGCAAAACAGTGCAATGTATGGGGATTTTTTATATTTATGAGCTCTTATCCTAATTCAAAAAAAACCCAGGTCAACATGTGCTTGCTTTTCACTCAGGTTGACAGAAATCAGGCACACGTCCTAGACCAAGCACCGCACTTAAGTAAGGCTGTGAATTTGAGCAGGCCAAGGACACTCAGAGCCTTTTCCTGGCTCTGAGAAGATTTGGCCATTGCAGCACTTCACTGCTCCTGCACTGCTCCTGCCCCAGCCAGCCTGAGGAAAACTCCTTCCCTTTCCACTCTAGGTTGTCTGGTATCTGTTCACACTTGTCCACAGATCACAAGCATTTTAAATTCACATCCTCAGTGTTTGCAGACTTAAATTAATTTGCCACCGCAGAGAAAGCCAGGAGTGAGCTCTCTGTGCTGGGGGAACGGAGCGTTGCCATTAACTGCGTGCCCAGCAGGCCGAGGCTCTGTTCACGGCCGTGCCCTTCCTCATCCCTCATCTGCAGACTCACAAAGCTCCTTCCAGGCTGTTTGCTCAGACCTGCACTTAAAGAAGCTTTCCCCCCAGTGCCTCCATAGATTCCCAAGTCTGTCAGGCAAAGGAGTGGAGTGCTCCTCTCTGAGCAAACAGAACACAAATTCCCCGTCTCTTGGTACACGCGGGTTAATAACACCAAGGCAATAAGCCAATGGAGTAGCTGGAGGTCAAGCATTTGTTTTCAGGCAGTGTAGGAAATGCAGGAGCAAAGCTTCAATGTCATTTTTATCTTGAGTTTAATGTAAACTGCACCATGACCCTCTGGGAGAAGTGTGTCCTAATGAAACATCCACGGCGGGGATGAAAGCTTACTCCAGTTGCTGAATGAGACAACTGTTCACTTTGTGGATGGAAACAACTAAAATTTATGCCTTTCCTCTGAAATTTTAGGGGTACAGACTAACTTAGCAACAACACCCCGGGGTATTTTAGTGCACTGTTTTAATTATTATTGCTGCTATTAATATTCCACCATTATTCAAGTCTGAAGTATGGTGTCTGCCTGAGAGGTGTGCTTCATACCACCCCAGAGGCCAGCCCACTGCTGGGGCCTTCACAAGACAAAATGCATAAATGCAGACTAAAAAAAGTCTAGGAGTGTAGAATAAACAATATTCTCATCCCCTGCAGCAAAGAAGAAAATAAAACTAATTAAGGAACTATTTGACAACCTGAAGGCATCTCACACAGGTAAAATGCAATTCCAGAGGGTTTTGTTTCCAGAAGCTGAGAAACAGGGAGCTTGTGCAGAAGTAATACACAGAGGTGATATCTCCAGTAATTTAAAGCTGCCTAGTGCCTCACTGATAAATCCTGACACACCACCACCACCTGAAATTGTGGGAGCACAATTAGGCCAAGCTCCTTTGGAGGTGCATTTGGCAAGGTGGCCTGCATTGAGTGTGGTTTGTTTTTGAGACCACAGCAGAAGGTCGAGAAGCAATGTAACAGGAGACAAGAACATTTCAGAAAGCTGGAGGAAAAGAAAGTAGAGTCCCCACACTCCAGTATCACAAAACTTTCAAACAGCTTAACTGGCAGATGCTGTTTCAGAGAAACCAAACCTTGGAAAGCATCTAGATCAAGCTAACCAAGACAGGGAGCTAACACTTGCCAGCCTGTATCTGTCAGGTACTTCTGGCTCTGGCTACTTTTAAGAGTCTCTCACTTTTATTAGCACTAAATTCACTCAAAACAGGAGACACAGGCAAAACAAGCACGAACTGACACTATTAAAATGAAACACTGCATCAACTTGGAGTTCACAATTCAGTTTTATTTCAGACAGAAGAGTAAATTGTCTGACATTCTGGCCTGTTCATGTTTTTATCACAAAGACACAAACAACAACAACTAGAAAACCTTGAGGTTATGTGACCTGAAACCTTGACTTTCCTATACTATGAAACCCATCCAAATAAAATAGGAATCAGAACTCGCTAAATTTTAAAGCTACATCAGGAAGACATCTGGAGATAATACATACCTCACACTGTCAGCAGAAATAAATTTGCATCCACCTTTTAAGAAAGAAATGGGAAACATTATTTCAAAGCATTAGAACTCCTTCAAAGCCCTACAAAGAATCTCAGGTGTAGTGTAACAGAGGTACATGTAAGGAAACATAAAAGGAAAAGAAATACCACCCTGAATTCATTGCTTGTCTTGCTCTGTTACTTCTTTTTATCCTGTAATGTGATATCATGGAGTGTAACATAACATGACAGTTCAGAAATTTACAGGAATACCCTTTTCTCCCTGGAAGTGATAGCAAGCAACAATCAGCCATGGGCTCAGGGGAGGGAAATGACAGAAACTCTAAAATGCCAGCACACAGCTGCATGTCCTGGCTGGATCTCAGCAGTGCTTCTCAGTACAGATCGGCATTTACCTATGAAAGAACAGCTCACACAATTTGTAGATGGCACCCCACCACTGCTCTTCTTTAGGAGGAAGTACTCTTTCTGCCATGGAAATATTGTGGCTTTCTGTTTTTAAGTTCAAGAAATTATTGCAGTCTCTAGAGCATACTTTAAAAGAAAAAAAAAACAACAAAACAAACATGTTTAAGGTACCTGTGAATGTGCAGGTCACATGAGACACATTTAGTCTGAGGATTGATAAGAAAAATTGAGGGATGCAAAACAGAGCATCTTTGGTTTTCCTCCCAGCTGACCAGGCTGCCCATGCTGGCAGGTCATTCTTCAGGGAGTGCTGCTAGTACAGAAATCCCATCTTGTTTCTTGTTTCCCCTTTGGGCTGGATTCACCTGAAATCCCATTAAAGCTGGCTGCCCTGGGTTCCTGAGGGAGTGACTTCCAGAGGACAGTACACTCTGTCCATGATAAGCAATGCTGCCGTGGCATCTCCATCGACCACACAGGCAGCCAAGTCGATCACCCTAAATTAGATGTCTAATTTCCAGTCAGTGTTATGCAATCCACCTTCAGTAAACTATTCATGTATTCAGGAGTACATTCTGGTGCAGACAAATTGCAGGGAATGCCTTCCAGTCCCGCTGCATTTAAACACAACATTGCAATCAGTTATTTTTCATACTCCCTAGTTAATCAAATTCAGCTTTCACTAAATCTACATTTATTAGTGCTGACAGTCATGCAGAACTTGTCTTCAACAATTAGTATACACAAAGGTACTGCAAAAATGTAGAAGAGGAAAATGACTGCATTTGAACATAAGGTGGCTTTTTGGAAAAGGTTGTTCATTTTTATGGTTCTTTTTAATTTAGCCTTTCGGGTGCTCCTTTCATCCCACGGGTCAGTGTTAATAATCAAGACCTATGTTATACACTTTGCAGTATAATTAAAGTCACTACTTAATTGGAAAGCCTAGCACTAAACAAAAGGGAATCAATAATGAATCTAATGGGAAAAGCCAGAGAAAACATCTATTGAATATTGGAAATAACTGTGAGATACTGCCACGTGCCCAGCACTGCTGCTATGGAGACAGCCTGGAGTCTGGTGATGGGGAGGCTCTGCCCATGAGCCAGGTCCTGCAAAAAACTGTGGTACTGGCCTCCAAAAGGGGATGGAAAGGTTTCTCAATATATTTTTTTATTATTATTGGGAAACACAGTCACTGTGTTAACCTGTTTCTCAGTCAGGCTTCTCACTGGAGTAATTTAACATTGCACAACTCACTAAATATACAAAGACCTAAAGGTGACCTGGGACTTGGGAGACAAATGTTTCAGCAAGGTGAGCAGAGCTCCAGCAGAGGCTGGGAGAAGACCTGAAGTACCTTCATAAACAGGGTCAGGGCATGACTCCAGGACTCAGCAACAGCTACAGACTGTGCTAATGCAGAGCACTGGGGTGTAGGTGCTGGCAGTACCTATGACTCTGCCTCAGAGTTTTCTTTCCCAGCCAAAGAAACAGGTGATTTTTTCCTCTCCTTGGAGGGCTTTGCACAGTTCCAGTCAGAGCCCTTTACAGCCAAACAAGAAACATTTCCCAAAATGCAGTGATGAGCCTGTGGCGTACACAGGGATACACAAATAAGCACAGCTGGCCCAGAGGCGGCAGTGTGAGTGAATTTAGGTTGTCAGCTGATATCCCAAATGATCTGAGTCAGAACTACAACACCAAACGCTGAGGAGGAGCTGGTCAGAGCCCAGCTCACCGCAGAGGAAGCAGCACAGGGATTTATTCAGTCCACACCAGCTCCTTCTGCTCTTGGGCAAGGCAAAAGTCAGCTGAAACTTGGCTACACCTCTCTGGGGCTGTGTCCCCAGTTGTTCACACAGATAATATGCATGCAAAGGTGCTGTTTGTAGGGGATTCACAGCCCGAGGAAAAGGCCCAGCCCTTGTAACTTGGCAAAGCTGGTCAACAGCTACAGAAAGTGCCAGAGCACGTGTACACACCCCCCTCCTTCGGCCTGTTCAGAATCCACATCTGGACATTGATTTGGGATCTAATTACAACACTCCAGTTAGTTTCATCTCTTACTGAATTTCCCTCCAATAAACAATCTTAATCTGTTGCCCAGAGGTAATTCTGTCTGCTCCATTTTCTGTCTATGTTTTTCCTTCTCTCTGCTTCAATTTACATCATATGTTCAGAGTGCCCAAAAAAGGGATTTTTCAGAATTTTAGCATGGTTTTTTAGATTGATTGAGAGTGGCTGCAAAAAAAAAAGTCAAATGCTTTCCTATTAAAAAAAAGCCTAAATGAAATCAAAATATCATTCCTGTACTTTGATTGTGAAACATTGCTCTGCTTAAAAAAATTGAATTCTTAATTTCAGCTAATGTTTCACTTCACTGTGACCTGATATTTAATCTGAAAGTATTGGTAGAAGCTAGTAATGGAAAATTCATCATTTCAAGACTGATTTTTAAAATGGGAAACTATAGGTTTCATTGGTCTAAACACGTTGTTTAAACACACATTTGACAGAAGATGTTCAGGCTAAAACAAGGTATTTTTAGGCGAATTTTTTTTTTTTTCCGCTTGTCATTTTCTGCTAATCAGAAATTCTGATTCCTGGAAAGCTCTGGATCTGTTCCACTTCAAATATTCCTTGTGAAGAAGCCCATTACACTGCACTTTGGTTAACCTGGAAAGAATCCTACGGGTCTGTTTCAATTTGGAGTTTCTTGTGTCGTTTCTCTAAGTGGCTCAAAGAACACCCGGCGTCCCCAGAGGATCTGAAAAACGGGTCACGAGGCAGAGCAAGCAGCAGAGGTGGGGAAAACGAAATCATCCCAGACCCAGCCTTCTCCAATGCCCTGATCCAAAAGCTGATGCTCTTTGAAGGCCGTGTGCCTTCACGCCTTGCTCCTGCAGCCACATCCAGCACGGCCGCGGGCAGGGGCCATCCAACCACACCACCCACCCTCCTCCCAGCACGGAGAAACTGCAGACACACAGATGGTGTGGCTCGAGAGAGCTGCTGACCCATGGCTGAAATATCACAGGGACTCCACAGAGATCTACCACCAAAGGAAAGGGTCAGAATTAAAGGGGATGGTTCTGCCTTCGCAGACGGCTGCAGCTCAGGGGTCGCTAAGGACCATCTCTGACAGCAAGGCTGCTCTCCAGCTGCTGGCCTCACTCGAGCTGCTGTTATTAAACCTTTGAATGAACAAATCAGAGGTCTATTTACCAAGCCTGCCCCCTTGATAACACTATTTGATCAATTCCAGAATTCTCTTTGATAGGTAATTAAAAAAGCTTTTCCTTAGGTATAGAGTGGATTGAACCATTAATTACACTTCACAGCCCCAGAGATGCAATTCTTTTGCTATTGTGAAGTGTCTGTAGCAAACCACAAAAATGCTTGCCTCCATAAAAGAACTGAATAAATGAAAGCAATTTCCTCGAGACCCAGATTTCTCTGCGTTTTATGGCTAAAGACTTCAGTTGCCACAGCATTAATAAGTTTGTTCTTTAGGGCTGAATTTTCTCAATACAAACATCCCTGACCGTAACACAAAGAAATATTTTCTTTGGCTGATAGAGCCAGCAGACTGAATCCGTATATTAATATTATTGTTATCACTGAACTGCCACAATGCACTCGGCATCCAGTTGCACAAAAAAAAGATCAGTTAAATTAAAGATCCTCACCAAGCAGCGACAATTTCATGTAAAAGCCAATTTAGCCATTATGGAAGCTCCAGGATCATATTAACTTTTCTCAAAAGTATGCATAATGCATGACAGCAAGTGGTTTTGACAAGTGCCTGAGTGCGTGTGTCTGTGTGTGTGGATGTGTCCTGCATGTAAAGAAACGCCTGAAGTTATTTAAGTTGCAAAGTCAAGTGATAGAAAGATAGAAAATGCCAGATTTGCAGGTGTTGCACCTGTTCAATTCAACCCCTTGCTATCCAGCCTGTGCATCAAAAAAGAACAGGGGAATTGATGTTATCCTGAGAGACAGTTCTTATGTTTGAAAGCATCTGGTTGGTTGACACTTCCCAATTTTCCAGTATGCTATACTGGAAAACAAACAGCTTTGGTAAGTTTGGGGGCCTTTCCCCCTGTCTTTGAATGACATTCTGTAGGGTTTTGGACTTTTTCTACTTTCTTTATCTTTGATAAAGTCAAAATCTACTGTCACGTGGGGCTCTAGCACCACTGCCTTCGTGCATGGCTGGGAAGGATTGAGTCTGATCCTTTGTTACTGGAGCAGAGGCTGATATTTTGTGCCTGAGCTGGCAGCACTGGAGGCTGTTATTCCCCAAAAAGGGCAGGAGGATGAATTCTGGCAGCCTGCTGTAGCCACACAGGGAAACCTGCTCTCCTCTGCTCAGTGCCTGCAGGGGTTTGGGTGTGCGACTCTGGGAAGTGCAGAAACTCCACCAAAACCTCAGCTCTGTTGCTCCAGGTCTGGTTTTGACTATTGAGTCAAACATTATCCCTCTGGCATTATGGTGAGAAAGGCACGGACAGCCCAGCAGATTTCACAGCATTCCCAGGGGCAGGATTCAGGACTATCCTACACCTACACATATTGGGAGGCACAACTGACACCAACACATGTTCTTAGGCTTTCCCACACACAAAACTCATTGGCACCAATGCATTATTTTCACTAAGTGCTCAGGTTTTTTCTATCACGACACCCATTTTATATATGGAAGAACATATATGGAAATTAATCCAATAACACTTCACCATCAAAATAACACTTTTCATGGAGAACTACAGAGCCAGCTCTAGCTTAGCTGTGTGCTTCCAAAACAAAAATAACCCGTTCCTTGCAAGAAAGGCTTCTTTTTCTTCCCTTGCATGGAGGAAATAAGATGTGTTAGTGAGGGCTAGAAGTCCTGCTAATACTTTACTGCTGGGAAGAGAAATCAGGACATCAAACATTCTGAGCTCTCTGCAACATATTTTCTACAGTGGTATAGCCTTTAAAAAACTTCCAAGTATTATATTATTTATACATCTCTGATAGATATTTAAAAATCTCTGATATTGAGAAGAAAAAGCTGAGATACATTTATTATACCACGCTAGAATCAAACTACAATTTTGTAATTATTGTGTGATTTGTAATCACAAGCAAGCTGTTTACTGCCATTGCCTCTCTTTGGCACACAAACACAATATGCACAAAATTTGCTCTTGTCTCCTGTACCGACAGAAATTCATATCCTAAAGAAAAGGGGTCTGAGCTAAAAGGAGTATCTGCAGTGGCAGCAGCAGGTAGGAAAGCAGAACAAAATGTGAGAAAAGCATCTCGAGGGCAGGAGTACCCACCCAGGCTTGAGACTCTGCTGCAGTGGAAGGACAGGGAGGTGACTCCAATTTAGGAGCCTTCACGGTCATGCTGGCTGACTGTGCACCTCTGTAGTGCAACATATTTTTTAATTTGCCGCATGGGGATGAAAATATCTCCTGAAAAGCAATTAAACTGCCAAATGTTTACGAACCTATGCTTGTAGAAGGAACAGAAGGCTTATTCTATCAGAATAAGATAGTGGACCACAGTAAGAGGGGAGTTCAAAAGAACTAAAATACAATATTTCTCATCAAGCTTGGAATATTACAAGTCCCAAGTTTGCACACTGAAATCATGTTTACTTTCATAAATTGTGCCTATGCAATGCAAACTTGAGTATAAATTCTCCCAGTTCGTATCTTTAATACCTACTGGTGTGTGCAAATACATGGATTGAATATTTTAAATGGAAGCCAGAATGGAGAGAAAGTAGAGTTTAATACTTTGGGAATGCAAATTCAGGTAAGTGTTTTTATTCACAGGCTGGCCATGGACTTTGTACACGGCCTTGGACATTGATTCTACCTTGCTTCTCAATTTAAAAAGGAAAAGCTCTCTCTTTTTAAAAAGGAACAGTTCTGGGAATTACATGAATATAAATCACAAGCAAACTGAGAAGTGCTCGGTGATGGAGAGGGGAGACCACTGGGCAAGTCAGCATGCAGAGAAGCTGGACAAGCAGGCTTTTTCAAAGCCTGTCTCGAGCTCCTGGAGGTTCAGTTCTCTCCAAAACGTAATTAGAGCAGAGTGTCTAAACCAGTCAAGCTCAGCTGTGGTACATGTCCTTCTCATGCTGAGGGCCGCACAGCTGCATGCAGGTCCAGGTGGGCTCTCACAAGAGTGGAGCAGAGGGGCAGAATCCCCTCCCTTCCCTGCTGTCCATGGGGAGGGATGAGCCCAGGACACGTTTGGCTCTCTGGACTCTGAGTGCACAGGGCCACGTTGAGCTCCATGTCAACCAACACCCCCATGTCCTCCTCCTCAGGGCTGCTCTCAATCCATCTCAGCGGGCAAAAGTCTTCTTATACCAAGACCTTTGACGTTCTGCAAACCTTCATTCATTTTCCATAGCAAATTCAGTCTGAAGGGCTTTCCTGTGACTCATAAGCATCTAGAGACAAGTGCATCAATTGCAGCATCTAGATCTAACTAGAACCACCTCAGAAGTGTCAAAACATGACAAGGAAGGCAGTTCTCCCAGTAACTCAGATATCTGATCATGTGGCACGGCCTTATGAGATACCCGCCATGAGAGAATGGGAGAATGTCAAAAAGCTCATCTGAATGACACGTCAAAGCTTCCAAGTAAAACTGTGGGAGAGCATAATCTGAAGTGAAACATCACTGCCTTGCAAATGCTCTCGTGCCTCTGACAGCTGCTGAGCTGGATTCGAGCTCTGCAGCCTTTGCTTTGGCACTTCCTAGCAGAACACATCTCATTTCTCCCCATCCCCCTGACCACAGCAATGAGTAACAGCCAGGTCAAACCTCACCGAGCTCCATCTGGGAAACTGCACTTTGCCTTTCAGGGTCTCTGGGCCAGATCTGATGCACAACTCCAGTATTTGCATAACTACAGACTCCTTTTCCCCCAGCATAATCCCATGGTGGATTTTTATGATACATCACGAGAGAAGGAGGGATGAGACCATTGAACAAGTCAGTGTACTTGCGTCAGATGTGGTATCAAGGTAAATAGTTTTCTCTTTGCCACTTCTGTTACCCGGGTTTTCTTTTCTACAGCAAGGGTTTGAGAAAACAAACGCTGAGTCAATACTACTGAGATCAGATTAATATGTAACACAGCTAATGAAATTTCTAGTTAAGCTGAAGTTTTGTTTTTGGCAGCTTGAACTGCCTAAAATCCTAATTCAATTGCAATCTACTCACAGAGCACAGCTGTTTTGCTTGGCTAAACTTTTCTCACCACTTAATAAGATACTTTTTTATTTAACTTTCAGTTCTGCCTAGGAGCCCCAGTGGGTCTTTTAAAACAGAAGATTATTATTAGAAATTAATTAAGTATTCTTTTCAATTCTGTCTCCTGAGAGCAGCTAGGCATTGTTGCTGATCTCCTCCGCATTAAGACATTACTGATTGTCATTCATGGGATGGCAGTGCGGATGTCTCATCTGGAAAATATATAACTCCATAAATATGAAAGATCTGAAAGTTATTTAATACAAAATATAATAAATCAGTGCAAATAATAAACATGTAATTGCAATGTCAAGCATAGCACAGGCGTGTGAAGACTATAAACACTGGAATAAAAATAGACACACATTCCAAAGACAAAAAAAATCTTACTGCAATTACAGGACGCCGATGGATTGCACTTAGCCCACGTTTCAGCACACTGCAAACCCTGACTAAACAATTCTAAGAATATCAAACTCAATTAAAGACAGTTGATTTGATAAGTTGGGGTTATTTTTAAGGGACTGGTGACTATAAAGTGTTTGTTACACTGCCCCACTCCCACTGCCTGTCACTACAAGAAGCTCAGACTAAAGCTGCCACCTCTGAAGGCTTTTTCTAAATGAACCAAACCCAATAAGCACTGATATCCTGATGTAGTTTTTGATCTGAGGTCTTGAGCGTGCATATTAATGCACTACTGACAGAATTAGCTATGCATTTAATATGGCACTTCCTGCTTGAGATGGCAGTGGTCTGTTTAATTTTCACTCAGCTCAGGGGTATCTGTACAAGTCACTGCTGTCATATTCCAACCAGGAAGGGATGTGAACAGAAGAATGCCTTCATGGGTGAACAGAACAACGATCAATCTCTTATGCCCAGTAATAATGCAGAATTCAACTTACTTTTTTGGTCTGTAGTCAGGGATGGACCTGTCCAGTGATATCCTGTCACTGAGTTGGGCATTGTAACCATATTCTTCATACTTAGTCTCTGATTCATGGCTATCGTCTCTCAGGGTGGCAGCCATTCCCCCCTGGCCCAAGCCTCCTGGACCTTCAACTAATCCCATGGGCTTTGCCAGACCTAAATGAAATAAATACAAAAAAAAAAAAATCAAATTATTAATATAAAGGATATGGATAGAACCTCTTCTGTGACCACAGAATATTTTCAGATAAATGAGATCTGAAATCCCAGGAAGCTCAGCTCTGAAACCCTTGCAGCTCTGTGGAAATTATCCTCAGCTTTTCAAACCAGAGTCCAAGTCAACACATCTTGTAGTATCTGTGTGTAACGAGCAAACTATAAAGAATCAATTAGCAGCTTTCACGATCTCTTCTTTTTCCATAATGCCTAATTATTGTTAAGATAATTAAGAAAAAATTTTCCCCGTAAGAACTGGAGGGTTTCCCCGTGCAGCCCATAATAGCTCTCATTTTAAGGGAGAGACGTTGAATTTCTACCACATGTGGGTGTGCCAGTTTAACTCCACTATAATGTCAGTTCTGGTATCTGCTCTGTGACCCCAAGACCACCGCAGCTCTGGCCAAGGTTTGGTTCCCATGTTGGGGACACAGCTATGGACTGGTCACCAGCTTCTGCTGGGTAGGAAATACAGGATAAATCTGATTTCACTGCCTGAGTCCACAGATGGGTCGTTTGGACTCAGCTGCACACCCTGCCCAGCCTGCTCCCACAAAGATGTGCTAAAACGATTTTAATGGAGCTGACACTGTCTCTCAACTGGGAATCACTCCAGATTTCCTCTGTATTTCACATCTGACAAATAAAATATGCAAGATACTCAGCTCTGGACAGCTCATAGCAGCAGAAAGTTTGCACACTTGGTAAGCGCTGAGAAATTAGCCAGTCAACAATGCATTTACAGGTTTCATTCACTGGTCAACTCAAAAATAAAGGTAAAACAAAACTAAACCAACATAAAAAACATCCATATGATCACATCGCCAAGAACCTCTTCCATGGCAACAGGCATTTAATTTGGTGCTGAATTCTCATAAATAAGCTCCTCAAATATCCTGTGTTTAATGTCAAAGCTTTCCTTTCCAAAAGGCTCGCTATCAACAAGTCATTATAAGCAACAAAGCTATTTATAATAATCTTGGGAATACCATACAGGAATGTGTGACTCTCCCCCAAATCATTTATGACACCAAGTGAAGCAATTAGAGTTTGACCCGCTCAACATTTTTCAAATCAAGACTTTTTCAAGAGGAAAAGTCACTATTTCAACGAAATGATCAAAACCAAGAGAGAACCCGTCAGCACTTGGCAGCAGCAAGCACACATGGCAGTACAAATGTGGGACTGGCTTCTCCAAGTCGCAGTAAGGAGGGCAGCTCAGACCCTCATGGAGGAATTCTCTTGCCCCTCACTGCTAACAATGTCCTTACTGATTACAGCTCCATCACCATCTCTGTTTAATGACAGGACAGACCAGAGAGACAGTGGTCCATTGCTGGTCTGAAAGAGTAAAGTTGTGCATTTTTACTGCAGTGCTTATGACAAAATACCACGCTAATATAAAGTGCAACTGTACAAACAGTCACAAATTAACAAAAAAGGGCTGAGTACCTGCAGTGCTCAGGAATTCTGCTACTGAATTTCAGACACGGCCTACAAAAATACATAAATACTGCAATCAGTGGTCCTGAGTCAGGACAGACCTTGCCTATGTTTGTGCCTTTCATATCTTCTTCATGCTCCACATCACCATGCACTGAAACAGGACTAAAACACAAGACTTGTCTTGATTTCAAACCACAGAAATTCTTCTAGCTTATTAAGTGAAGCACTTCAATCCATGTCCAGTATTTCTGAAAATATTTTAGGGAGCTTCATTCTGAAGAAAATTTTAACATTTGTCCTTTTGTTTTTTAGGATGAGAGGCTACTCGGCACTTTGATTTCCTTTTGGAAAAATTAGAAGAGAGGGCCCTCCACGGCTGGCAATGACTCCTTGCTCAAGTAATTACAGAAATTACATGTCTGAGACTCTAAATCTCTCCCCATCCAAAAGGAAAAACACAGCAGCCTAATCTTCCTGCATGATCCAGTCTTAGACTAAACAGACACCACCAGCAGCGATGCTGCAAGCTCTGCTTTACGTGCCCAGTACTGGGAATCTTAAAGGGGGCTCAGTTTCAGAGAAAAGTCAGCAGATCCCTCCAAAAAAAAAAGTCAAATTAGGCACTTTAAAAGTCAAAACCCCAGAAAACTTGACAAAGCCTATGTCCTTGAAAGACCATAATGTGGAAATTCATTTGATGACCATCTGGAATCATCTGGGCTAGGTTCTGATATAACATCAAAGCAAACTGAAGATGACTTCATTAAAATTAACTGACCTGCTTTAATGAAAGGGTCTCCAAGATGTGGTGAGCTCATTTGACTTGAAGTAACAATTTAATTCCAGTAGTTGAAAACTTTATTCTTCATACTACATGTTCTTGCAGTTTATGGAACAAAACACTTGAGTCTTTATGGCACAAGTAATGTGAGAATGAAACTGCCAACCCACAGGAAGCATCAAGCACTTGGCTATTTTACTTCTGAGAGAATCAATGAGACAGCCTGCCAAACCATGCATAATGACAATTATCTCATATACCTTTTTCTACTTCTCATATTCTAGCTCCTTGTGCTGCTAATCTGATCTTGTTCTGGGAAGGAGTGATCATATGTCTGACTTGCTCTCAGAGCATACTGGCTGTGAGGTTTTCTCTCCATTCCTTACCCAAACTGTAGCTTAGTCTGACTGACATTTCTTCCATCAATGCAGTAACACTGACCAGTATATAGCAGCAATTAAATAAATGATACCACGTTGCTTCCTTCTTCGAGGAGAGCACTAAAGTGTCTCTCGAAGTTCTCAGGAACAATGAATGTACTAAATTTTATATATGTGCACGTGTGTTAGATGCAGCGATTACAGGCAATGTTCCTCAACACATGGTTAATTAGCCAGACCCAACATAACCATGTCTCACATATCTGCATTGCATTTTCCATCTCAGAGTTGATTTGCTGTTCCTTCAGCCAATGTCTCCTCAAACAGAAAGCTTTTTCCCATCACTCTCTAAGCCAAGATGATGACTTGCTAACCCCCAAATCCACAGTTCCTGCATTGGTCAGCCTTCTAACAAAACACAAAAAGAGGTCTAGTTCAGCAACATCTTCCCAAAAATAGGTTGGTATTAAGAGGTGGGATCAGGAGACAGGTGATGGGATGAGCATCCTCCAGTCTGGCTGAAGCAGAGGCTGCTGGTGAACACCTTCCAGCACATCCTCCAGGCCCTCACCTGAGAGCACGTTTCTGTTTTCTTCTTTTTTTGAAGCTTATTGCAGACTTCCAGATCCTCGCTTATCTTTGGGTTACTCACCTACAGTCCTAACTCACACCCATTTTTCCATGGCATAAGAAGCCAATGAGGGCAAGGCACAGCAGCTTTGCTGACAGCCAGAGACAAGGATTGAGATCACAGGGCCAGCTCTGAAATGGGGATGTGCAGAAAAGGGATGCCCAGCGAGCTGCTATTTTTAAAGCTGTCTTTTCTTTAAAATTTCTGGACTAAAAATATCTGCAGCTGATACACTGGGAATGGCCATAGCCCATTCAACACTGCAGATGACAATGAGGTCACAAACAATTAGTGTCTGTCATTCATTTCAAATTTATTGCTCTCACTGCAGAGATTTCTGTGTAGGACAGAAATTGTTGGGAGAATGGAGAGCAGAACAAACCAGTCTTAGTTCCTTAACCAGATTAATTACTCCACAGGATGCATAATTTTCTAGGAAGAAAAGAGGTCTTCTATTTTTCATCATAAACCCTGTCACAATGGGAAAAGTACTAAGGAGATTTATACGAGAAACTATGGCAAAAGCTAGATCAGATTATGGCTGTGATTATTTCACTATCATTTTTTCTTATTTGCAACACAGTTACAGGCAGCTGTAAATCAGGTTCAGCCAAGGTTCCCGGACAAAATTAAACTTCTGACAAATCAAAATAAAAATAAGCGATTGAAAATAATAATAGAATGTCGGAACACTGACAGAACTGCTGCAAAATCTCTGAAATGCCCTTGCTGGCCTGTCTCAGCCTTGGCTGGAGAAGGGCTCCAAAGCCAGACTTCTGAGCTTTATCTACACTTAGATCATCTGCACATCTGAACAATTACAGGAGAGTATTTCAGTTTCTAGCACCTTAAAAGGAGGGAATAAAATATCTCCTGAAAAACCTGGCATAGGTCAAAAAACCATAGTCACCCAGCAGTTCTACCTGTGACTCCTGAAACACTTCTCTCTTAAACATGAAACAAAACTCATCAGCAAAACAGTTGTTCCCTTCCTTTTCCAATTATTATTTCTCAGCTGAAAATATCACTGCATACCATGTCAGGTAACAAAAATCTTTGGATCCTAGCTTAACCAAGAAAAAAGAATCAAGGACAATAGCAACTCCACATAGATTGATAAAGCTGACTTTTAGCATTTCCAGTTACAGCTTTGGAAAGAAAAGAAAAAGGTTCAGAGATTCTGGAATAGGTTCAGTAACAGCTTAAACAAGACTCAGCTTACAATGTCTTTTAAAGCTATTTTTATATAAAACCACCTGTTTAGAGGCAGGAATTAGAGCAGTTGCAACTACTGAATCAGCCCTAATGCTTCCACCTTGAATTACTGTATTGTGCTAATTTTGCAGTCTTGTTCTGTTGCAGCTAGAAACTTCAGATGAAGTTCTAGCTGCAACAGAACAAGTTCTGTTGTTCTGAAGTTCTGATCTTCCTCCTTCAGGAGCTACGTTCTGGAGTGAAGCGGATGCACAAGAAAAGCAGCTGGTTGGAGGAGGAGGAAGAAAAGTGCAATACCAGTGAGCCATTCAGCACTAAGCTAAAGGTCTCAGCTCACCAGCTGTTTATAACTTCATTTTAGTGATCCCTGAAAATAACTGTGGGCTGATAATTTCTAAAAGAACACACACACACCAGAGAAAGGCTCGCTGGTGTAAACAGCCCCTTGCCTCTCACACACACCCAGCACAGCCCCATAGCCATAAACTCAGTGAATGCACTGGCACTTCAGTGCACCAATATTAAACTTGAGAAAGTCAAAGCATTCTGCAGTTGCTAGAATGAGGATCAACAATATGCAGAAAAAAAAGTCTTACTTGGAACCATTTCATTATTTGGCAGTGTTTCAGCCAACTTTGCAAACAGAAGCATGCAGCAAAGGGAGCTGGTAGTGTCTAGCTCATGATTCAATCTAAATGTTAAACAGAGCCTGGCCCTTAATTTCTGCATATCCCAACTTTCCATATCCCAAATCAGCTTCTCCCACCATGACCCTGAAGCAAGCCTACATAATACGTAAGATTTGCTGCCCAGAGAACTGATCTGAATTTTGCCCATATCAAAAGGTGCTCACTTTCTGAGCTGGAAGGAATGCTGAATGTGGAGGAGATTTATCTTACATACAGAAACATTCAGCAAATCACATCCCACAGGGATACAAGCTCCAACTTTTGGAAATTGGAGAACAGCAAACAAAACTCCATCTAATTTAAGTGACTCCAGCATTTCCATTTACCTGAAACCCAAAATACAGTCTTTTTTTTTTTACAGTTGTAGTCAAGTTTGCTGCATCGTTGCTTGAAAAGTTTATGTCTCCTGGTGCCTGGTATCAGCCCCAAGTATCACTGCAGATATATCAGGGAGAAGACAAAACAGCTGGTGTCTTGAAAAGGAAAAAAGTACAGCAAGTTGTAAAGCTGAAGCATTTGATATGCAACTTTTTGGCTCTAGAAACAGGAGGTGCAGTGGTTTTGTAGTTTAACCTCATCTCCAGACCCCAATGGAAAGCCTGAGACAGTATTTCTCATTCTTGATGCCCAGAGGAGAGGCAATCCTACAAGACATCCTTCTGTGAGAAGACAGCTGAATGATGGTGAGGGGACGAAGTGATTTGGCAGCTCTGCCTGTAAGGGGGCTGCTCCTTTCCCACCCACAGAAGCCACTCAGGCAGAGAGTGCAGAACCAGGAGCCTTGGAAATCATGTCGATTAGGACAAATTACCTGGAAAGAGGACTAATACCCAACCCCTTGTGTGCTTTGCCATATGTTTCTTCTTCAAAACAGGGACTTTTCCAGGCTGCAGAGAGCACTCTGAGACACAACATATGAATATCTGTCAAGTGCTCAAAATACATTACATGGAAAATTCCATGAAGATGCCCAGGGCTGTTCTCAGCATCTGGGCTGGAAGCTGACCCTTATTCCATCCCACACACTCCGCTCCCACCATACTGATGCTTTAATCCTTAAATCCTACATGGTAAGTCCTACCAGGACAGGATTTGGCTAGAACAGTTTTTTCCCTAGTGTTTTCACAACAGGTAGTCCAGAATCAGAATACCACTGCAGCAGATGCTACATTAGCCCAAAAAGACAGTTCCCACCCCAAAGAACTCACTATCAATGGAGACAAGAACCAGAGGCAGGAAAGATATTGAAGAAGGAAGACGTGAAGACAATACAACGTGGTCAAGGCGTTTCTGAAATGATCCCTTTTATAGAAAAGCTTGTGATTAAAGCTCCCTGCTCCTTCAGGTAATTTTGAGATGATGAAAGGCAGCAGTTCTGTGTCTGTAGAGGGAAAGAGTCCATGGAGATCTCTAGCAAAGCCACCCCATGCCGAATGCAAGATTCCTACAGCATGACTTAATACTTTGAGGAAGAGGAGAGGAGTAGCTGAGGAAATAAAAAGACTGAGGGCCAGGTGCAGGAGACAGGCGCAGTGGGACAAGCGGCGTTAGTCATCTTGGCACGATGTGGAGAGGGATCCAGCTCAGCAGTGCTGACAAAAGGCCTGCTGGGGACAAACAGGAACACGATGTCCTTGCAGAGCCACGTTCTCTCCGGATCTGCTATCAGTGGTGCAGCACACACACCACTGCCCTCCTACAGGCCTCATCTTTGTTCCTTGGCTTCACAGAAACTGCAGCACTGCGTAGGCTACTGCCCCTCTAGACACAAAGTTCATTAGTGCTTTTTAATTGGAAGAAATACTGTGTTTTTATGTACAGATATCTAATATCAAAAGTAATTGCTTTTATAGAACACTCATTTGGAGCTGGTTTCCCCTTGAGATGAGAAAATGTATTCTAATTACAACAGATAATTCAGGAGGAGATAAACAGATTGATGACTGGAAGGACCAAGAAATAGCAGCTGCACAGTCCATTGGAGATGAAGATAAAAGCTCATTTTTGAGGTAGGACACTGATTCCAAATTTACAGAGAGGTGCCAGAGTTTTGCCAAAAATTTGATATAAACAAAAATTGATTTCCTCCCTAAGCAAGGAAGATCTATGTGATATATTTTGAGAGACAAAATAAAAACCCCCATCCCCATATGCATAATTTTAAATTATATGTGTGTAACTCTGATTTTTTTTTTAAATTTTCATTTCAATGATCAAAAAGATCATTCACGGAGAAAGATCACTTTGTTATCTTTAAATAAATAACAGATGCCACGATTCTTCTAGAAGTTTTAAAATCCCAGATGACTCGTGGTTTGTGCCGGTGAAACATAAAATGGATTTTTCTCTTCAGGGCTTTGGAGGAAAGCCAGAAAACTCCTCTGGTGATGGCATAAATCTGGAGTTGAGGGGGAGGAGCTGAAATGTTGGTGTATCTGCCTGGCAGCCCACTGATATTAAAAGGAGACAAAATCTGAGTGTCATCAGTTTGGCACCTGTCCTCTGGCAGTGGCCAATACCTGAGGCTTCAGAGGAAATGAAACACAAATGATAAAGCACTTGGCCAATTAAACTCTGCACAGTCCCTGGAAGCAGAGTTCCCTCCTGAACCCCAGAGGCAGGTAACTAAAGCCCTGAAGCATAATATTAGATTACCCTCATTATCTTAACTCAGACAGGTAGAAACAGGGCATAAAACTACCCAGTGTCCTTTAAAAGCCCAGCCACTAACATTAGATTCAATGGGCTCCTGCAGCAATGAATTCTCTGGTACTGTCACGGCCAGAGTGTCACCGACTCACACGAAATGGATCATCTGTATCAATATATTAGATTTTCTTTAATTTTTCCAGGGAAACAGAGGTGAAAACTCCTGGGTAAAGTGATCATTAAAACAATAACAGAGCCATTCTAGAGGAAAGGAAAGGGACTTCTCCTTGAAAAGCTCCACAGTGCAAGAGCTAAAACTTTGGGGCTGTTTAATTAGATTCAGGAACAAGCTCCTCCAGCCAAGTTAAAGGGCTTTTGTTTCATAAATGAGGAAACCGTCTTTTGAAAAGCAAGGAGTTTGCTTGTGTTAATCAAAGGTAGGGAAGGGAAGCAGTGGACCACTGCAGGAAGGGAGTTGTGACCCAAGGTCTGGCAGGATGGAGCCTCCAGCTGGGAAGCTGCTGTTCAATGCAATGACATTTCCTTGACCCTACAGAGCTGCCTGCACACCTCTAACCATTAAAAACACCCCTTTGACTTCTGATGCAATTCTGGATGAGAAGTCCCTGACTGCTCTGTTCTCAGACTGGCTCCACTACAACAGTCAATCCCACAGGCATAGGTTCCAAAAGGAAAAAAATTATCTTTAAACACAAGGAATAATAATAATAATAAAAAAATCTATCTAATTTCAGGTCCTATGCAGGTTTGTACTGATGCCATGATGATTTTATGCTTTTTCTTTTATACCCCTTTTATACACTCTCTTACGTAGCTTTTATGTATTCTCAGTGCTTTTAGCCCACACAGTTATAATTCTTTAAGTTTGATCCCTTCCCTCAGACCCAATATCCCGTTAAGCCAAGAGACCAAACACCCTGGAAACCCCAGACCCCGAGGGCCTCTCCAGAACACATTCTGTAAACAAAGCCAGGCCCAGCCAGGGGAAGGTTCCTCGCTGAGGGGTCTCGCTGGAGTCCCTCACTGGGGAATCTTTGATAGATGTGCTAATTAGCAAGGCCTATAATTGCACACACATCACATCGTGGGGGGCCATTCCTTCGGTGGGCATTTTGGGGTGCATTTCGATGTGGATTTCGGCGCACCTGAGGATCCTTAAATAAACACTGAGGTAAAACCCTTTTTCCCTCTTAACTGTGTTCAGCTCTCTTAATTTTAAGAGCAGGAAAAAGGTGTCAGTACTGTTCCAGACTCCATTGTGCTGATATTAAACTCCAAGGCTCTACCAAGGCTCTATCAAAGGCTCTACCACATCTGACATCACCCAACCTGCCAAATTACAGCCTTTCAGCCCAGGACTCACCCTTGGGTCTCTGTCTCAGAGGGATTTTGTCCAAGGTTAAGGAAGACTCTTCTCTCCTGCTCGAGCATGTTTGGAGAGCCCCGACAAGGGCCAGACAAGCCCATCTCCTGCAGCATCATTTTGCAATCATGCTCCACATTATTTGCAGACACTCATATGCCTCCCTGCTCATTTACCTAAACAGCCTGCTATTAAATTAAACTAACATAATCACACAGATAGCTTTGCCGACAACAAAGTCATATAGAACGCTTTGCCATCGGTATGGCTGCAAAGCTCCCGGTTGTTCAGCTCATTTTGCACAGCAGAGGATGGCAGCATTAAACCCAGACGTGGGAGCTGCTGGAACTCAGAGTCACATCGTGCTTGAACGTGGATCTCGGTGTTCCACTGTTGTGGAATTAGTCACTGAGTTCACCCTGACGATGCAGCCACAATAAAGAGCCAGTGTTAACAACTACAGCCCTGCTGGCTACATCCACTGCTCTCCCTCCGTGCTCCAGGAGTCACTGCCCACTCTCCCAATTGGCCATGGGAGAGTGAAATCATCTGAGAAAGTCCCTGGGTTTGTCAGAGCAGGGCTGGTTCTCTATCTGCTGCCCCTCCGTCTGATCATCGGACATTTCTCCTTGGGAGCAGATGGGAGAAGAGATCAGCTGCTATTGAGGATGTGAGATTTCAAATGCTTCCACCCAATCTCTTGAAAAACAGTTAATTTGGATATTGGTTTTCACAGGAGCCAGAGAGAGCCTTGATTCCTCCCCTTTCCTTTCAGTGTGGTATTGCCTTAAAAGCTCTGTAAAGGTGACATAGTTTTCTTTTTTTTTTTTTTTTTGCATCATTGCACACTGGTTTCAAAACATACTCATTTTCCTGACAGACTGTCTATTTTAGATCTGTAGATATGTGTAGTTTTCTTGACCTGTCTTTGCATTCTTCCTTCTCAGGCACATCTTTGACACCTCTCAGGGAGCTTGGCTTGGGAATTTGGTTGAGACAGAGCTCGCATCTCAGCTTTTCCCCCTCTTTCCTGCCTTCACTTTATT
Organism: Oriolus oriolus; assembly: GCA_013400235.1. Lineage (NCBI taxonomy): Eukaryota > Metazoa > Chordata > Aves > Passeriformes > Corvidae > Oriolus > Oriolus oriolus. Next base: position 933,320 of record VXBT01009028.1, read on the forward strand.
TTCATATCTCATGTCAACATGCACCACAGCTGTGCCTTGCTTGTCAATGCCAGGCTGCAGTGCCTCCTTCCATCAACCTCTTAACGTGTGTATGATTTAATTTTCTGCCAGCAGGACAAGTCAGCTCAAAATCAAACACAGGACACATTTTAAGCAAAAATACAGCCCCGAATCCAGCATCTAAACCAAAAAGCTTACAAATTAACAAATTATGGCAGATTTGAAGCTAAAAATGGATGAAGGAAGTTGTTATGCAGAGGCCTCCTAACTGATGAGATGAAGTGACAGCCACATTTATAGCAGATCTATCTACTAGAGGATGTGCCCAACCAAGGTCTGAGCCTCTCCTGCTCACAGAGGAGGAATAGAAGGAATCCACAGTGCTGAGAATCTTACTTGGTTTTGAAGTGCCTTGCTATTGTTCAAGGAAATGTTGAGTCTGGATTTGCTTTTGGCTGTAGAAAGGAAAGCTTTAGCTCTTTATATTCATAAAAGAAAGCCTATTTAGAAATGAAAGACATGATGTTGCATGGATAGCTTATAACATACAATTAATCAGGGATTTATCAAGGAGAAATAAAAAGAATTAGGTACCACATTCTCTGGGGGAAGCAAATCAAAGGATGAGATAGCTTTGCAAAAGAAAGGAGAAATGAAGATAAATAGCAATTGCCAATAAATGTGAGAAAATAAAGATGTAATGTTAGGGGAAAAAATATTGGCACAATGTTTTATTTAAAAGCGGTAATAAAAACATTGCTTACTTTGATTTCTGCCCTTTCTGGTTTATTGTTGATATAAAGATAAATTGACTCAGACTTCCAGGAGCGGGAAAGCTACAATCCACTATTACAGGCACTTGAAATATATATATATATTAACTGCTGTAATAACTGATCCATTATTAACGAGATTGGCTTCATTGCATGTGGGTATTTGTACGAATTGACTGTGACCCAGGGCTGGTTTGGGCCCTGACAAACCCACAGCAGGACCACTGGGCTTGCCTTGGAAAAGGATGCATTTGGTAACAATGTGCTGCTTTGATCCACCTACAGAGCATGTTTAAATTACCACACAGAATTCAGATCATATGCAAAGATGGCCAAGTTTTCGAAGTTGTGGATCAACCTTCTTCAATTCACCTCCCTAATGCCACTGACTGCAACAGTGCATAGCTGGTTTCCACCAAGGCAATGTAAAAAAGAAACTCAAGTTTTCAGAGACTCAATTTTTCTTCAAGCTTTCCTTTCCCTTATGCCAAAATTCCATGAAAAAATGAATGTCCCTGTCCCCTGATGTGTCTCCGGTTTGTACTTACAACTACATTATGAGGTGTTAAATTACACAGTAAAGAGAGAAATGAGGACAGTGATAGAAGGTGCCTTTATACAGGAGAAGACCATTCTTCAGCGGAGAGATTGGTATGAATCAAAATCTGAGTTTCAGAAACCCGAGTTCTGAGTTTACAGCTTGGGCTCATCACTCCTCAAGGACACAAAGCAGACGCGCTCTCCGGTCACGCTTAAACTGCAGGTCCCACCCACATCTCTCCTAAACAGAACGAGCTTCCCAGCACCGAGTGGTGCCAGAGGAAGGCAGGGCTGAGCCCCCTGGGCCATGACGGGGATGAGATGTGATGAGATGAGCAGCAGGACGTGCGTCACGCTGCCGAGCACAGAGCCCGCTGTCGCTGCTCTGCTCCGCTCATAATTTAATTATTCACTCACTACTGAAAGGCACCGAGACGGGCTAGTGGGACCCGAGTCTGCCATTTCAGCAGGCTGAAAATAAAGCAGGCTCTCCTGCAGTACTGGTGTAGTGTCAGGGAAATGTCATGCTGCTGTAGTTATTAACTGAAATGAGCAGGAAAGTAGAGAAAAAAAAAAAATGCTTGTGCTAACATATTGCCAATTAACAGAGCAAGCAAAGGAATTCAATGTGGACATCTGAGTCTGGTTCCTTCAAAAGCCCAGAACTTAATTTTCATGACTGTGTTTAACTAAGTAAAAACCCCATTTGTCACCAATATGATTTTTAGCTTGGTTTGCTGAGAAAAAAACATTTTGTGGGATCATGCTGTCTCCATTTGTCTGTCGGTCTGCTTCCCTCTCCATGCTCTCCCCTCACTCTGCTCGTTAGATTTCCAGGACTGCTTCTAACTTCAGCCAAAGCTTGGCAGACAGTCAGAGGTCTCCAAACATTACATTTCTGTGAGTGTCACAGAAGCCCACATCTGGGAAGAAAGTGCCATTAAAATGTTCCTACTGAGAGAAGAGGTTTGGTGGAAGATCAGACACAAGAGACCTGTTGGGGTTGTTAGAGACCCCCCAAGAATTCACTTGTGGGATGCCAACCCTAAAGAAAGCCAGTTTTCTTGGTTTTGCTGCTCAAGGAACTAAACACGTATTTTGGGGGTTAAATGTGTTAATTACTGGGTGTCTGGGTCTGTTGGATGCCTGGCAGTTATACACACCACTGACTAACAACATCACAAAGTGAACCTGGGCACACAGATTAGGGGAGGGGAGCAGGGGAGCAGAGAGATGGGGCTGTCACCACGGATAAAGAGCACAGGACAGCCCCCCTGGAAATGAAGGCCAGGTCTGCTGAGTCTGGGACTCGTATTTCAGCAGCTCAAAATATTTTCTTGACTCCAGCACTGGAGCTGCTCCTTCCGGCCCTGGTTCCAGTTTCTGTGAGCTCACACACGCTGCTTCTTGTCAGGTGTCAGTGGCAATGATGAGAAGCAGGGTAAGTGATAAAAGAGCGAGTTTTTTGGTCACGGATTAGTGGATTCCTAACGAAATAATGAAGTATGCGTGTGATCCCATTTAGAACTACTTTCCCATATTAAAGAAAATTCACGTGGAAATGCCTGACTTGCTAGATCAGCACTTCTTCCCTTGGAAAGGGAGAACACAGACTTAGAGGTGAGGCACCACGACAGCAGGGCACACCACACCGTGTAACTCTCCCTGTTTCCCCTGGAATTCATTAAGAAATTAATCCTTCGGATTGCTTAAAGTAGGAGTGCTTCCCCCCACTACCTTTGAAAGGAATATAAAGCAAGGTATGATCCCAAACCCGTGAAGCCTCATGAGCAGAGGAGCAAACAAAACCTCTCTTTCTCTTTTTAACAGGGAATTTGTCAGTTCAGTATCTGTCAAAATACTTTTGAAAATAATCAACCTCTAGTTTCACAACCGTACACTGAGGCACTGAGAACCCACAGGCATGCAGTATCACCCATCAAACAGATTAGAGGCATCTTCTTCCAGCTCAGGGACAAATCCAGAAGATCATACGCTGATTTCTGTTTCTAAAATGAATTTCCATCCAGAAATACCATTTTGCTTTATGCCAGTACAATGTGTCTCAGCCTCCCCTCACAGAGCATTGCCTAGTCACGTCTAATTGGTGCTGATCCTGCATCAGCTGTCCTGTCCTTTGGGCCTGGCTCTGACTTTGCTACTCAGCACCATCAGGAAGCCACGCAAGAGCTTTTCTCTCTCAAAACTGCTCCACAATAACTATCAACACTCCATGTTAAGATGCACTGTCAAACTGTGGTACGGGCTTTCCCAGAGCGACCTGTCCTACATGGTGCTGCCAAGGGAAGCTCCACCTCTCCTTATCAGGGCCAGAGCAGTTCTGCCATGAGCTGGGCACAGACCCCGACCTCAGTTCACTCATCCTGTGAGCACTTCCATCGACTATAAGCAGCTGCAATAAGGAAAATTTCACCCTTGCCTCATTCTTCCACAGGCTCCACTGTGTCTCTAAGACTCTGTGCTCCAGCTTCTTGTCAGCATGATTAAAGGCTGAGAGATGCCTAAGCAAGTAGTCCTGTAACATATGCAAAAATCCTTCTGCAACGATCAGCTCCTTCTCCGAGGGCTGCATCACTCAGCCCGTGTCCCTTGGCGTGCTGGGCTGCTCCATCCCAGCTTCAAAGTTAAGGCCATGTCTTTGTTCCCTCATAAATATTTCTCCTCCATTTACGCACATCTTTTGTTCACTCTTCCCATTGTGCAAGGAAGACTGAAAATTCTCACTTTGTGAACTTTTTAATGTGTGACAGAAAGAGGGAGACAAAGGATCCAGTTATTAGGCAGATCAGGTTCAGGATGAATCACAGAAGAAATTCTTCATTCCATGACCTCATCTGAGAGGGCTCTCTGCAGCCTGGCTTTGAGTTATGTGGGCCAGGAATGGGAACATAGCTGTGAATATGGGACCCATACCAGGCCGACTCTTTCAGGAAACAGAAGGTTTTACATGTAACCCCACTGGATACTAGCATTATAAAAACCACTTCCCTTCCAGAATTAATTTTCCATTGAATGGAAACGCATTGAGCCAGATGGATCTATTTCAGGAGGAGGATCAGGCTGGCACAGGTCTAAAATCAAAGGTTATTGGGTTTGTGTGTTCAGAGCTGGAATAGCTGAGGGTGAAGTGATCAGTGCAGGTGCTCACATGGTCATGTCTGTGCCTAAAGGAGTACCCAAGGAAAGATGTGTTGAGTGAGTTTGCCAAATATTAAATTGAAGAAATGTGTCAAATTTATAATTAATACCTGCAAACACTCACTGCTCCTTACAATACTAGCAGTGAATAAGCAAAAGACATTTTTCAACTGCTGAGGAAGTTGCAGCTTCTGGCAGATGCAAAAGTTCATTAAAGAGTGGTAGAAACAACTGGTCACCTGGAAGAAATACACAAAGCAGGCTCCAGTGGAGAATTTGGCTGCCCACATCCCTGTGATGTTTTTTGAGTCAGCAGCCTAAATCCACAGACCTGGGCCCTGGGGATTCTCCATGTGACACAGAAATTATGTAACTGAACAACCAAAAAAAAAAGTGGTTTCCAAACCCAAAGCTAGCACAGGCTCACACCTAAGCCACCCAACCACCCATTTTTCCAAGCCAAACCCACTCACTGCTCATGGACCTTGAAAGCATCCACTCTTTCAGCAGCTGGGCAGCTTAGCATTAGGCTGTTTAATAATTCCAACATGCTCAGCTCACTCTCCCCTCACACCCCACTCCCATCTGTCACACGGAGCCACCTGCAATCCATCAGCAGGTTTTAGGATTAACAGCTCCGTGCTGGAGGACCTGTTTTTCCCATTAGAGGTGTGAACAGTGCCTGGTCCCTGCTCTGCACCTGCAGTGCAGCGCTGGTGACGCACCCAGCGCTCACCCCCAGCCCAGGCCGGAGCAGTGGGTGTCAGCACTGGCCACCAGCTGAATTCTGCTCGTGGCAGCCCCCAGTGGGGCTGAGTTTTGCAGATACAGAACTTTGCAGCTATCAGTAGGCTCATTTTACACATGGCTGCGTGACCAGAAATCTGTCTTACAAGGAATCTATAGAGCAACTGCAAATTTTCATCCTGAGGAAAACTAACCTTTGGGTTACACAATGCTGTTTCAATTGGGGATATTTTTAGTCTTATCACTGCCTTCAGTTCGGCATGCACAGGAAAGAATACCACCAATCTTTTCTACAACACAAGGCTTGCTTGAAAATGAGTTAATATAACAAAAAATACATTTTTATTTACAAAAGCTGTTCATCCTAGAGGCATATGAGAGCTGTAGAAAAAAATAAACTCAATTTCTAAAAGGGCAGTAAGGCCCCATTGCCAAATAAAATACAAAACCAGCATAAAAAATCCAAATGAAAAACAACCAATTAACCCTACCACCCCACCGAAAATGCTGGAGGAAAAAAAAGGAGAAGCAGCAAACTTCCCCAGTATTGCAGGAAAGGGCTTTCCAGCTGTCTTCATGAATATCTTCCAAGAGGAACGAGCTCCTATGCAACAAAACCGCTTTTTCTTTGCGAATGGTCCTGCAGTACCACTGGCCAGGGAGCCACGATGAAGTGCTGATCTGACCTGGTGTGAGAACTTCTTTTTGCAAAATGCAAACTGGAGCCAAACAGCACAAACACAGAAACAACCAGAGCCCCCAGGGATTAGGAGTCAGAGGCAGGAACACAAAGCTCACCAGATCTATACTAGAAAGGGGAATCCATCCAAAACCTTCAAGGAGCAAGGACCCTGTTCCCAACCATACTGAAGTAGTACAGGGACGCAGCAAGACTTCATCCTTTGTACTTCATATACATCACCATGACTAGCAAACCTCCTGTTCATCCTGTGGCAAAAATGCCTTCACTTGGCCAAATTTACTACTGGAGCTACTGTACTGATAACTACTGACTGTGCTGATGCCTCTGGATCAATAGCAAAGATTAATTTAAGCAGCTGATTTCAACAGGACTGAGTGCACGGGTGAGCTGAGGAGAATTTGAATCAGTGCTGCAGTCGCAAAAAGCGACTTGAGGCAGTCACCCCGTGCAGCCAGCAGTGTCTGTCACCCCACACGCCGCTCCAGCACAGCAGCGCTGGCAGCATCTGCGCCTTGCTTAGAAAGCAGCCTCACTTCTGTACCTGGCTTGGATTCCCAACTCAACACAACTGCTGACTCAGTCACAGACATGAATCTCGGCAGTTCCCCTGGAACAAAACCCAGTGGCACACCGGGAATCCCAGGGAGACCAGCTCTGTGCTGTGCATCCTACGGCAGCAGAGCCCAGCGGCACGCAGGTAACACAGGCCTTTACACCAGCAGCTTCTTCCCACAGACCTGTCCTGGCTTTGCACAGGGGAAGGAGTGTCAGGAATCTGCTGGGGGAGAGCAAGGCTTGTGCCAGCGCTGTGCCAATGTACAGGGGCTGCTCAGCCCAAGGGAGATCCTGGTGCTGCAGCAGCCTCTTGGGCTCGTTGCTCTCATGTGCAGCCCAGGAGGTTGGGACTGAAGCAAATGCACACTAAGGAATCGCAGAGGCCAAGCATGTTCCTTTGTATCCTCATCCACCAAACCTGGGTTATTTAAACGTGGTTCCCAACACTGGAATTCCAAACGTTACGCTGTGAAACAGACAACGCTCTCCTGTAGTATTCTGGCATCAAATATCTCTGCCTGACAGAACCAATTTAAAGTAGCAGAAAGCTGCTTAAAGAGAAGGTATTTTAAAAACCTTTTCCTTGGTTTATTTTCTTCATCACTGCCCGTTCTCCCAGGATGACATGCAAATTACAGCTCATGTATTAAAAGTATAAATCAGACCGGTGGCAAATGAAAGTGCTTCTAGAGAATGGCTCCATAGGAGGTGGTGCAAGGCTTAAGATATTCAGAAATCTATATTCTCACCTTCTCTAAAAACGTTTTGCTCATTTACTTCAACAACTCTTCAGCCCCCAAGAGAATTCTGCGTCCACACTGTGCATGATGACAAAGCAGAATCACTCTATTGTCTCCTCAGCTCTCAACCCTGCTGCTGCCCTCGGACTCTCCTTCAAAGCCAGTAATCAAGGACGTACTTGAAGGAAAAAAAAACCCAACAAAAAAAGTTAAGCCTTTTGCCATTTGTCGGAGGTTCTCAAAACCAGCCCTTTTCCACTGCATTGTTTCACTAAGGACTGCCCTCAACAAGGATACAAACCAGTTCATGGCCCCAGGCTCATCCTTGGTTTGTGAGAAGATCCTTGAGAACAAGTCATCCAAGTAAATTAAACACAAACACAGAATTGTTCAGAAATGAAATGGCCTGACAAGTGCAGTAAGAGGGGTAGGAAACTGGTGTGAGAGCTCCTCTGGAACATCCATTTCGCTGGATTTCCCACCAAAGGTGCTGCTGTGCTGTCTTTCCATGCACAGCAATGAATCCAACTTAGCTAAGCCAAGTGAAATAAAAACTTAGTGCAAAGAACTGCAGAAGCACCAGCCCCCTTGCCTCACTGTGGGAGGAGAGCATCAAACCAGAGGGATAAGAGAGCAGAACTCAGCTCCAAAACACCCCTTCCTTGGACATCCACAGTTGTGCACATACACACAGAGCTCACTTCATTTGGACCTACACCAGATCACGGGTGTGACGTCGCTTCAAGAAATAAGAATTTGAAAGCCCAGCAGATCAAACTGAGAAATAACTGACAGAACCAAGGCTGTCACCTTCATCCCCAGCAGCACTACCATGTGTTTAAACTCAAAGTAACCCCAGCTAAATCAGACCAAGCTGCATCATGCTGCTTCCTGATTGCTGCCTTCTGTTGCATAAGTCAAGAAATCTTGGTTCAGGAGATGGCCTCACACTCTTTTTATCTCCTACAGGACTTGCTGAGTAACCAGCAAGTGCCAGTTGTGGTGTATCTTGTCTTCACAACTGTCTGGGGAACCTAGATACTCCAGAACACCTGAAAGGATAAAAACTCTAGGGCAGAAAGACAGTTTTTAATCTGTTTGCATCTGCCCTGCTGTCCTAGAAATGGGTTTTGCCTCCACCTATGAGGCTTTCAGATATTCACAGCCATTTCCATGGCACCACAGCTATGAGTTTTAGGAAAAGCAGACACATCCAATTACTGTTTGGCTGCTTTAGCTCTGTGCTCTCGGGAGAAGATGACTTCGGGTCACTGGGAGGATCTCTCTGGCTTTCACTCTCAGGAACTGGAGGTGTCTTATTTCTGAGGCCAGTTTTGATCAATAGGACTACAACAAGGTTGGAAGCTGCTCTGCTGTCACTGGCTCGCTTCCTTCCTGTTATCCAGAACATCACAGGCTCTTTTTGTTTTCTTCTTTTTTCTCTCCTTCAGTGTGTTGGTTTAAACTAAATGATGGTAATGACTACAAAGAGAAACCCCACAAACAACAACAATAACAAAAAAGTATGCCAAGTATACTGACAGAAACTGAGTGCCCATTAGTAAAGTTAGAGAGGGGCCTTAAAAAAAGGCAGATTTGTTAAACATGACGCATTTATTTTCCTTCCTTTCATAAATCTTAGTATTTCCTTGGAGAAGTGCCACACATTCAGTGTCTGGAACCTAATTCTTAAATGGTGCTCTTGGTTTAACTGCTACCTGCCTTTATTTACTAAAACATCAAACAAACAAACAATAAAACCCCCTAAACTCAAAAAAACCCAACTCCACCTCTCTCTGTCAAAGGTATTAGGTTGAAGCCAGGTTTTCTAATCCTCTAAACCTGCGCAGTGGCTGTAGGTGTGCAACCACCACACTGCAGCTCTTCTCTGGGAAGATGACAGACTCATATTTGCTTTTCCAGTTCCAGCTACATGTACAAAGAAATGGAAAGACACTTAACTGGAATATAGCTGAGAAGGCAACAAAACCAACATCAGTCAAAGTTTTTCTTTCTCCCTCTGTAAACACTGCTTTTAATCTCATATGGTACAAATGATTCAAGTTCCACACAAATGAGTCAATGATAAAGTTACCACAGGACTTTTTTTTTTCCTGTCAAAATAAGCTTTCTTCCCAGCTACAAAGGCAAAAAGCAGAAACATTACATAAAAAATAGTTACCACTATATGAAACACAGAGTACAGGGAAAGACTTTAAAATCACTGATGTGCTGCTGGAATTGAGACATATTTTTTTGTATTTGTCAGTATTTTGCAGAGCTGAGTGCAATTTCACTGGTTTTACAAAAGAGAGCTGCCCTCTCTTTTAACTAAACTTTTAGAACTTTTCTTCCTAAAGTGCCTAAATAGAGCAATATTATTTCGAATATTACCTTATATTTATATAAGGGCTATCCAAATATTGGATCATTACGTTTTCCTTCCATTGTCTTGGGGAATAAAATCTTGACCTTCCCGAAAGCACTGATGGTGCTCTCAGCTGCATAAATCAAGACTAACACAACTAAAGCAGGTGTGACGGGGAAATTGGTCTTTTGGACTTGACCATCACTTTGCACTACAGAAGGTCAGGCCTGTAGCAACAGTGACTTACCCAAGCTTGAGAAAATGACCCAGCACAATAAAAAATACTGTGTGGTAAACCAAGAAATGGCAGCCTAACTTTAAAAAATAAAATAAAAAAAAGAAGTTAGTATTTTTCACTTCTGCCTTCGTGAGGCCCAACCTTGCATTTCTTTAAAAATGTCCTGAAAATGAGACCACGTGAAGAGAAGGCCCTCACCAGGATAAGGAAGGCACAGGGCTGAGAGCAGAGCCTACAAGTGAGCAGATACTTCTGGAGATATTTATGTTAGCAGCACCCATGAACACATAAAATAGTAATAGTTACAAAATGTGTGGGTATGAGAAGGTGCAGTGTTGTTGGTACAAGGCTGCACTCAATGTGACCCACGCACGTGTGGCTTTACCTCTCTCCTCTGCCAAGGAACTGATCTTCAGCTGAGAGCTGCCAGCTGTAAAAGCTTCTTTTTGACAGAGCTGGTGTGGACATTCACATTCACTCACTTGCAGCCTGCTCCCAACCCTTACTTTCAAATATGGAAATCTGGACCCATTTTCAACCAGACCCAAGCTTAAGAAGAATGATCTGCCCTTTTAAAAATACTGCTGTAACTTTTACCTATGCAGATTGCCAGGCTGAATTTTAAATGCAATCACTTGGCTTCCAGTGCACTCTAAAAATCAGGAGTCCCAGTCAGCATGAATCAGTACTCTGCACCCAGGACCTGCTATTTCCATCATTTCAAGCCTCTGTGCTGCAATTATGTGAATTGTCCACTTTTTCCCCCAGCCTCCTCCATGAAATGCATATGTAACATAAACCCCATTTATCATGCTGGAAATTGCTATTGCATTTAATCTTCCCAAAGAGAGCAAAATCAAATTAGGATGTGTAACGAATGATAACCTGTCAAATTCAAGGGAATACTCCAAACTTATCCCTCCACTTCTAAAATAGAACAGGTCAAAGGGGTCTAGTGTAGAAGACATGGGTAGGAAGACATGATGTGAGAATACATAATGAGAAGATGAAAGCTCTCTTAATCTTTGCAGATTGAATGAAATCTAATTACATGCTGTATTGATTGTTGTGTATTACTGGAAAGAGACAGTGAAAAGGGAAAAAGGCAATTAGACTGAAATTGTAGTCTGACCTTCAGTTGCTTTTGGCATGAAAGGTTATGCTCTACTTGGGGCATCAAAAATTCTTCATCCTCTATGGCGAATCATTAGCAACAGACTTAGATGCAAAACTGATTAGAGGAAAAAATTCAGTCAATGAAATATTTTTTAATTTTTCCCCTTTACAAAAAAAGTAAAAGCAAAGGAAGAAAATACCAAGGTGTTATCATTATGCCATAAAATGAATTGCTACCAAGTCTAGCTGGCATTAATTCTGTGTTGAATGACAATAAAATATATCCATCAATAGCAACACCATAGCAGAAAAAAAAAAAAAAGAAAAAAAGAGAGAGATATAGATTGCTCAACTACATCTATAATAACTTGGTTTTTCAAAAGAAACATTGTACCCAAGGTCAAGCATCAGGAGGTAATACAAAGTCTCAACAAGAAAATCCACTGACACGTTTCACTGCTTTCCTTTCCCTTTACATGCTCCGCTCATTTGCTTCCACCAAGCCAAGCAGCAGCTGAGTGAAAAGAAAGCTTTCAGAAATACTATTTTTCCCAAGTTGATAAAAAACCAGAGCACGAGCCAAATGAAAACTATTGTTTGGGTGTATGTATGCACGACTCTGCTGGGAATCATGGCAATTCTCATTCATCCTATTCTAAAAGCTCTTGTTCTGCCAAAGATAATTGCAAGGACCAGCCTTCTCCTGACTTTCATGCGTGGTCCTCAGCGTTCTGCACGCACCTCCATGGGCACTGCACTCACTGATTTTATCCAGACTGAAAAGTTAATGAGTTCTCAAGTGATCAGTTTTGGGTTGCCTCTTTATACATTTGTAATGTTACTGCCTGTGTTTATTTTCCTTGCAGAAGGTACACACTTCTAAATAACATTTCCTTGATTGTATGTAAACAAATATGTGTGACAGAAACAAAATTCTGTGCAGCTGCAGGGCTGGTCTCTCACAGAGTGACTTTTTATTGCACTGGATCATCAACAGAGTCCCCAGAAAATCCAGGTAAGTCTCATGAGTTCAGGTCTCATCTGAATAGACGGGAAAAATGAAATAAAAGAACACTGAGATGTTATTACCAAAAATATACTTAATAGGGAGCTCTAAATTTGCTGATCTCAAAGAGGAAGAACCAAGAGCAGAAAACTGAAATACTGGGCTGGGCTGACCTGCTGCAATGGTAACACTGAGCTGGACTCAGCCTCCTGGTGCTTGGAAGGGTTCTGGGTATGCAAGGCACTCGTATTCCTCCTGCATAAAATCTGTCTACCCGTGTCTGTCTCTCCATACAGAAGTGACTTTGACCCACCTTATGAGAAAGTAACATCCAAGACTGCCTCAGTCAGCTCTCTAAACCTCGTGGTCAGGCAGCACGTACAGGACAGGGTCTGAGAAACCTTACTCAACATTCAGATGGAGCTGCAGAGCTCCAGAGTGCACGGAGTGTTTGTGGAACACCAGCCTTGCTGTGTGGCACAGCACAGCCCTGTCAGAAGGGCTCCCCAGAATCCCAGTGCTGCCAGAGGAGCATTATACCCATTAATGGCATAAATAATGAGTCATGATATTAAAAACAGAATACCAGCAAGCTAAACCCAAATAGAGATGCTTGATACTGATCTAACTTGCAGCAATGCAACTCTGATGATTTCAGTGGAGCACCTCCTAATTTCTTAGGACTTTTTGCTTTTGTTGAAACAGGGTGGGGGGAAAAAAGGGGTTTTTTTCAGAATGATGATGAAATCATTAATCTGTGATAATGTACCACTGCATAATAAAAAACCTCCCCCACCAATCACATCAGAGAGAAATTAAAGGGAAATAAAGAAGAAATTTGAACAGCTCAGCTTGAAAAACTTTCTGTATTTTCCTGTGCAAGAACTTTCAGGAAAAGAAAACTGCCTGCAGTGTTTGATATGACCTGAAGAAGCAACACAGCACTAAGTTCATATAATTTCACTATGAAGTTCCATATCCAATAAATGAAATTAAAGAAGATGAAGAAAATAGTTCCCAAAATAGAGGCACACTTTACAGAGAACTTCCAGTCAGTGTGTGCAGTGGTGCCTGCCTAGCACGTTAAGGACTCCTGCTGATTCTCCAGGGGATGCTGTGCTGAGATGAACACAGCACAGGGAAATCCTACCCAAAGTCTCCCCTACGAACAACACCAAGAACAAACCTTTTTTGGGCCAAAAAACCCCCACTCTTAGAGCTGCAACAGATATTTCTTGCGGAGCAATCTAATTTAGTTTGGGAACTTTGTGGCTCTGTGGAATTCACGAGAAGGATTTTCCTCTTAAATCCTACATTCTTCAAAATTGTTCCAAAATATGGTTAGAAGACAGAGCTGTTGACGCTTTCTCTCTCATTCCTGAATGTGTGGGTTCGGGACTAACAGCCTCACTCCACATTCCCCTCTCTCTGCCCTGTTTATCCAGAGGAGAGCGTAATGGGATGCCTGTTCTCTAACACTTGCTGGCACAAACTGCGTACTACCATAACAGCCCAACTTAGATTTATACATTCATTCAGAAAGTAGTAATAGGAAACATATTTTATGCTAACCCTCCTATTTGTCTGCATTTTGAGACTAGAGTAGCCTTTCTTAAATCAATGGTACGAGTTAAGATTTACACAAGCAGCCTAGAAGCACATTTGCTCTACTTAAACATATTTACACTGAAAATTTTATTAGGTGAGAAACACTAAATGTTACATTTATATTCTAATTTCACGCAAAAGTTCACTCCTTCAGCCTTTTCTTGTCCAAAACACTGCTGAATTTAATCACATGCTTTTTTCTTTGATGTCTCACACTTAGAACTTTACAAATCTATGCAAATACAAATGCACTTGTTTTGAAGAATTAGTTTCTATATGAAATGTTATCTGTCCTATAACAACTGTGATGGCTTAGCCTGTTTTAACTACCATGGAAGGGTTCTTTGCTTATGTAGCAGTATTTTTCAAGGCTGGTGAATGAGAATGGTAAGTCATAAAATGAATTGGTGGATGCTTCCCCTCCTCATCAATGACAATAACAAATTTAAGTGGCAAAATTAAGGAAACATATGGGTGCTGTGTTTGAACAGACCATTAATAGTGCACAATGTAAGAACTCAGCAGAATGTTTTTAAAGGAGTTCTGAAACCAAGTACGTGACTTCCAGCTATAACCTAACAGTGTATTTGCTATACAAACAACTTCCTATGCAGAGTTAATATAGCCAGGCAAACTGTAAAACCTGGTACAGGTCGTAGGGACTTCCTCTGATCCTGAAACCGCTGTACTGCAGCCTCCTTAACTTTGCATCTATTGGGGAAGTCCTGACTTTGGACCACGAGTTGCCAGAGAGGCAGGGTGGTGGTGGGAGGCTCAACAAACCCCTCCAGCAAAACCCTGCACCCCCTCTTCCCCTCGCTTTTCTGCACTTCAGCGCTGGGGTCGGCGAGATCGGTGCCCGGGCTCCCCTCCCCAGCGGGGGGACTTTTCGGGGGCTCTCGCCCAGCCTACAGCACCCTCCCGGGGCACAGGACGTCCCCTCCCCGCCCCTCGTACCATTGAGCTGGTTGTAGACCACTTCCTCCAGGTGGTCCAGGCGCTGCAGGATGGACTCCCTGTCGGCCAGGCTGCCCACCTTGGCGCCGCGGCTCCTGGCCCGGCGGTCCGCGCTCCGGACGATCTGCACCAGCTCCTGGGAGCGGTCCTGGATCCTGCAGTAGACGGAGAAGAGGATGATGCCCACGAAGACCAAGATGTTCACCGTCAACAAAGTTTTGATTTTCCGTGCCACCGCCATGGGAGCCGCGGGCGCGGTGGCGGGGGGCGCATCCAGGCGCGGCGAGCGGCGGCCCCGCGGCCACCCGGCGAGGGGCGCGCCCGGGG